>CM053769.1:476348007-476394596 GCA_028658325.1 Potorous gilbertii | reverse complement strand
TTGCCTGGACTTATCAGTTCTAGTGGGTTGGCATAAAGATATTCTGAGTTTTATATGGGTTACATTCATAATGTCCATCCTTTGGGACTTCTGACCCAATGACTTCTCTCCTGCCCTCCACTGTGGTAGAGTGAGACTTGGAAAGGAAGGAGAAATCAAGTTAGCCAATTTTAAACTTTTAGCATGAGGGTCTGTGGAAAGGTTTATAGATAAATGAAACTGAAACTGCTGGTTATAATAAAGTATTTGAATTGTCTGTGGATTTCAAATTTCTGTGCTAGTACCTCCCTCATTAAGAAAAACAGTTCTTTTCTTCCTTCATACCCTCCCTTGGTCTTGTGCCACAGAAATGCAGACTCTTGGTATCATTTTCTTTAAGAGGATAAATTTATCTCTCTACTTAACAACTCTTTAAATTCTGTGAAGGTAAAAGAAGAAACCCAATAATTTTTCTCAGCCCTTGTGGGAACTTAAACACAAAGTGTGTTTTGAGAAAAAATGGAATATGTAGTCAAATCTTGCCTTCTGCCTAGAAAAAAAAGCCAACCTGTTTGTGTTATAACAAGACTGTAAATATTTCCTTGAGGAAGAAAAAATGAAAATTTTTCTCCATTTTTGCCTGTTTGCCTTCTGTGTTTTCTTAGCAACATCTTTTGTATTTTTGGTCAGAAAAGATACACATTTGTATCATGAACACTTAGCACAGTACTCATAGTAAGAATTTAATAAATGCTAGTTTATTGATCAAAGCCTTCACATACTCCGTTCAATTCAATTGCATTTACAGAATTACAGAATTTCCGAGTTGGAAAGGATCTCATTGGCCATGTAGCTCAACTCATTCCCCTAAAAGTATCCTTACTTCAACATAACCAACAAGTGGATTTCCAACCTTTGCTTAAAGACCTCCAATGAGGAGGAGCCCATGGCCTTCTGAGGCAGCTCCTTACATTTTTTGACAATTCTAATAGTTAGAAATTTATCCTTATATTACATAGGATTCAAATATTTATTAAGCCTTTAATTTCTGCAAGTTGGAAGGTAATGTAGAATAGTGGTTAGAGACAGTAGGACTCAGATTCAGGAAATTTAGGTTCTAGTCCTCCTTTTGACACCTTTTGGATAGATGATCTTGAATTAATCACTGATCCTTTCCATGCCCCAGGTGGTACTCTTAAAACTGTTCCAAGTACTTACAAACCTTACAAAATAGTTGCGGAATAATTGCATTGAGAGAACCTCTTCATCCCTACAACGCAGAAATGAGATGGCAGGTCTGGTCCAAAAACAGCATAAACCATTGTTTTAGGTACTGGGGGTACAAGAGTGAGCGTGGAAGCTTCAGAGAGGCTCAGTTAGACTGGAAGTCAGAAAAAACCTTTCTGCCAATTAGAACTAGCTAAAATGGGCTTCCCCAGAAGGCACTGGGCTCCCATCACTGGAGATCTCCATAGAGAAGTTGGATGATTTTGTATTTGGTCTCTGCCAGAGGGAAATCTCTTGGTGGTGGTTTGAACTAAGCTGAATGTTGAGGTACCTGCCAATTCTGAAATTCTGGGGTTCTGTGACAAATGACACACTCTTTGCTCTTAAAGAGGTTACATTCTACTGGGTTTCAGAGGCAAAGGGTACAAATAATAGGGATATAGAAGCAGCAAGCAAGATAACACTTGAGCAGTCACCATACCTATGTTTTCAGGTGAATAAGAATCTACCTTTTATTAAAAGTTTCTGGTGAAGATTTTACAGCCTCCCTTGAGAACTTGACAGAAATGTTTTTGTTAAGCTAAATCAGAATTTCTTTAATTACATCAATTTGCTTTCCCTACTCAGAGGTGATGCAGAACACAGCCATCATCCCTTACATGATAACCTTAACTCTTCATCAAGAGGAACCAATGCTGTGCAATGGAGAGACAGCTCATCCTGGAGATAGGCAGACCTGTGTTGAAGTCTTGACTTTTATGGTTCTAGAATGTAGCACCATGGACAAGGCTCTTAACTTCTTCACACCCCAAGCAATTCCCTATGAATATAAATTGCAACGCAGATGTTGATCTGCATTGGCAGAAGGAGTTTTGCCACCCAGTGCTCCTGAAACTAAAACAGTCATAGATGGACCACACTCCTCATTGACTCCTATACCCGACTTTTCTTCATAAGCTCATGATGCCAAGTCATGGCTTCCAAACATGCTAGGGGACTGTCTCCAATATCTCCAGAGTATGTTGTAAAAAAAATCTCAAAAAAAATATTTTGATGGCCCCATGAACTCATTCACATGTGCACCATCTTTTGTGTGTAGATCCTAGCCTACTCATGCTTTTTTATTCTCCATAATTCTTGTCCATGTGTTTTCATTAGTTCCCACAGAGGGGCCACCCAGTGTGCTGGAATTCTTCTTCTAGGTCTTAATATTTTATGACTTTCAGTCTATTATACATTTTTTCCACTATGACGATCCCATCTCCTCAGCTGGTCTTCCTTATCCTTAACGGTATCTCTCAGAAGCATCTTGCATGCAGATTAATTTTGGTAATTTGCTCCAGTTGACTTGCCCTCATTATCAGTCTGGGTGTTGTCTAAGCTACTTATTTCTTGGAAGATTGGGATTTTCCTTCAGTCTCAGTCATATCAGGAGAAAATTGGGGTTGGAAAAGTGGACATTTGATCTAGAGGATAGTTTGGGGTCATGGAAAATGAGATTTCTTTTTTTTTCTTCAAAATTTATTTGTTTTCAATTTTCAACAATCCCTTTCATAAGTTTAAAATTTTTTCCCCTCCCTCCCCTCTCCCTCCCCAAATTGGCTTGTATGGGCTCTACACATACATTCTTATTAACCACATTTTCACATTAGTCATGTTGAATAGAAGAATTAAAATGAATGAGAGAAAGCATGAGTAAAATTAAAGAAAACCAAACATAACAGAAGAGAAAATAGTCTGCTTCATTCTGAGTTCTGACTCCATAGGTCTTGGATGGCAAAAAATGAGATTTCTTAAATGTGACCCAGTCTTTTGCCATTTTCACTCTCTTCGATAACTTGATGCGGATATTGACTTTTGTTCTAGGTTAGCAATGTTCTGACTTTATGTGGGAGCTGATTCTGAAATGGTTTCAACCTTGGTAACTTGGAAGGCATGGGTTCAAAATCTATTTCTGACATCTACTGCTGGGCTATGGCCTCGACACCTCTTCTAGTTCTAGATCCATGAGTTATTGTAAAGTACATTTAATGGGGGAAAGATCTGTGGAATTGGAAGACTTGGCTTCAGATCATTTGTCTAATAATACTACTTTTGTGACCCTCAGTAGGATTCAGTTTCCTCATCTGTAAAATGTGAGGGTTGGACTCGGTGGCTTCTGGGGTCACTTCTGTCTCTAAATTTAGAGTCTGATGATGCTGAGTTCAGAGAACCATCCTTCAGTTTGCCTCGGGGCAACGAGGACAAGTCGATGAAGGGCAAGACAGGAGGGGAAGCTGGTTGGTAAGGACTCCAGCTGGCCTTGTTTTTGCTGTCTTCTGCCTCCTAGAATAAATTTAATTTTCTTTGCTCCCTTCATCCCATCATTGTTGCTGAGTATGGGCACCGCAGGCACTAACGGGAAGTGAATTAAATGACTGAGAAGCTGTGAGTTTGCGGTTGGCATGATATTAGAATAGAATTGATTATTCAGAGGTGTTTGCATATGGAGAGAGACCCCCTACCTCTCCCCGTTTTATCCTAAGAAACATGAAGGCAGCTTGTAAATATCCTTAAAGAGTAGCCTCGCTCTAAAAGTCAATGGCCTATGCACCTCGTAAGCTAGAGGAAGAGTCGTTAAAATATAAAAACAAACAGACAAAAAAGGGTGAGTCATAAACAAGAGCAAATGTGACAGGAAAGAAATGACACAGTTCTATAAAAGGATATTAATGTGTATCCTTAGACAGCTGGAACTGTGGCTGCTGCTCTGCTCTGTATAGACCGCACATCCATCTCGATGCTTCGTTGGATGCAACACCCTACACACTGACTATATTGAAGGACTCCTTCCCCTGCTCTTTCATTATTGAAACATTTACTGGAATCCGCTGGAGGATGCAAGTCAACCTTTGTAGCACATGACCCATTATGGATGATTTTTGTCACTTTATCTTTCCATGTCACAGAGTACCCAGAGCTGTTCCCTCCCACAGGTATTCCCAATCCCCAGGAAGATGCAGGAAGCTTTGGTCTAAATCAAGCTTTGGCTTACTCCAAACACTTGGCCTACGTGTTGCTCTAAGACCTAGGTAATTGCCATTTCAGAAGAGAGCATAGGGTAGAAGGATCATAGATTGAGAGATGGAAGAGTCCTTAGCTATCCCTTTATTTTACAAATGAAGAAACTGAGGCTCACAGAGGCTAAGTTATTGACCCAAGGTCATATGTAGTAAAGTGATAGAGCCTAGATTTGAATCCTGGGTCCTCTGACTCCAAATCCATTGCCTTTTTGACTACCTTCTTCAAAGAACTGATTAGTTAAATACATTATGTGTCTGGTACTGTGTTGGGGAAACAACACTCTCCAGTAGCAAGGAGCTTAATGGGATGGAAGGGAGGAAAGGTGACAAGTACCTATCAAATTATGCATGGCATAAATCTTCAGGGAATAAATACACATACATACAAAGTAGATAAATGTAAGATAGTTTGGTAGGAAGGAAATTAACAACTTGAGGAAGAATCCAGAAAGACTGAAGCTGTATAGTAAAGAGAGGAATACTATAAGGTGGAGGGAAGGAAGGAATGTATAACAGGTAAGGGAATGGCCAGTGCAAAGGCATGGAAATGGGAGATGGAGTGTTGTGTGTGTATATGTGAGTGTGTGACAGAGAAAAGGCCCACTTGACTGGATTGCAGAGAGTGGGAAGGGAAGTAACAGGGTCTAGAATGACTGGGATGAACTTTAAAAACTAAATGAAGGAGTTTATATTTTGTCTTAGAAGGTGAAAGAATGTTGGTGAGTAGTCAACGGTGGCCTATGAGGATAAGTCTAAAACAACTGGCTGTAATTTTCAAAGATTCAGGCAATCTACTCGTTGTTTGAAACAGATAGGTAATATAATGGTGGAACGGGAATCCTGAAGGCCTGGGTGTGAATCCTATCTCAAACCTTTACCAGATGCATCACCCAGGCTCATAACCTAGGGGACATTCTTGACTCATTTCTCTCTGACACCCTTCCTCCCCATCCAATTTGTGGACAAATTCTGGTGGTTTTATATTCTCAACATGTCTCACAGACACTTCCTTATCTCTTTTGCTGCTTCACCACCCTGATCCAGGCCCTCCTGTCCCACTCTTGGGCTGTTGGAATAGCCTGCTGGTTGCCCTTCCTGCCTCGAGTCTCTCTCCTCTCCAGTATACCTTCTGTCTACTTGGAAAAGTAATCATCCTAAAACACCAATCTGACCAGGTTACTCCTTTTCTCAGAAAGATCCTGTGATTTCCTATGGCTTCCAGGGCAACACACAAACTCCTTAGTTTGACAATGAGAGGCCTTCAAATATGACACTAATTCACCTTTGTAGCATGTTTACATGTAACTTCTCTTCATGTTCTCTATATTCTAGCCTAATTGGTCTATTTTTCTGTTCTGCCTACTCTATTTCCCACCTCCATACCTTTGCAGAGTCTGTTCCCCATATATGTAATGCACTCCTTCTTTACCACCACCTTTTAGAATTCTTAGATTCCTTGAAAATATAGCTCATTCCATTTCACGAGGCTTTACTGGTACCCCACCTCCTGGATATCCCAGGATCCACAACCTGATAGCATCAACAGAAAAACGTTGGTGTTAGGAAGACAAAATTTTGCATCAGAGAAATTTGGCGTCATCAAAAAATGTACATTTTGCCAGATGCAATCCTGCTGAGTCTTTCTCCTTCTCTGGACCAAATGAAATACTATGTCTTAGGTAGACTTTAGATGGTACTAGACTTGCAGTCAGGAACACAGTTCAAATCAAGCCCTGGACACTTACTAGCTGTGTGACCCTGGGTAAACTACCTAACCTTTTGCAGCCTCAGTGTCCTTATCTGTTAAATGAGGATCTTGGACTTTAAGATCCCTTCCAAACGCAAATGTATAATGCTATGAAAAGTAAAGTGCTTTGTAAATGTTGTTATAAATTATTATAATTCTGTTCCTAACTACCTGGGGGATCCAGAATGAAATAAGCCCCATCATCTCTCTGCCTCTCAATTTCCCTCATTGATGAAATAAAAAGGTGCCTTCCAGCTCTCAGTCCAAGAGAATTCCCAGGTTGGACCCTTGTCATCAGTCAGTGACTGCTCTGTTAGTTTGGAATTGGAAAATGAAGCCCCCTGACTTTGACTTGACACTTTGTCCGGTTGGTATCCAAGTTTGTGAATTTGAATTTCTTGGCGCCTCCCTCCCAGTCCCCCACCAATGCAATAGCTGTTCTTGTGGTTCTGTCATGGAACCTGAACAGAACCCAATGGGCAGCCTTGCCTCCCTCTGTGTGTTTTTCTCTCTCCTCACCTGGTCTTCTGCATCCTCCCATTCTCTCACCCAGATCAATTTCACCCAGCAGCAACTGCCTTCCAAAGCAGGCAAACACTGAATAAACCAAATGAAATAGCCTGACATGAATAGGAAATCACAGAAAATGGAAGAAGAAATGACCCTGGTGAACTCTGAGTTTGCCCCAGGCCTTCCATGGGGCAGATTAACAGCCCAGGGTTCCAGTGGGGACCTTGGAGTGCCACACGCTAAAGGTCTGCAGGGGAGGGCTAGGGAAAGGGAATTGTTTTTAGAACCATTACACTTACATAAACACCAGCTTCTCTGGCTACTGCTCTCCAGTGAATATGCCTGGAGAGCTTAGTAGCTAAGAATGTGTCTGATTTCTCATTCATTCTGGTATGGGTATGAATAAAAACTAGACAATCTGTTTCCAGGGACATACAAGAAGAATGCTATGGGAGTATGGAGGGGATGGCTGGAGGGATCAGAACCTTCCCTGAGCCCATTGGGGCCCCCAACCCAGCCACTTTTCAGATTGCTTTTATGGATTGTGTTCCCCCCTTAGGATGTAAGCCCTTTGAGGCCAGGGACTATCTTTATGCTTGTATTTGTATCCTTAGCAGTTAGTACGGGGTCTGGCACACAGTAAATGCTTCCTAATTGCTAGTTGGCCTGCCTTGGCATTTGATCTTGGATCTGAAGCATAAGAAGAATTCCAATAAGCAGAGGTGGGGATAATGAGGATCTTCAGAGTTGAAGGAACAGTTTGAGGACAAGCCCAGAGGTGAGTATTCACCATATCTAGCACAACTCAGACCCTGGATATCTTCCTGGTGATATAGCTCTCCCTTTCAACCTGTACTGAACTAGAAGATTAGGTTCCCAGAGGGCAACAACTACTCTCTAATGCTGTCACTTAGAAGTCTCCGTCTGGTGGGCTTCCCTTTGATCATTAGCCATGCTCAATTTGCTTTTAGAAAAAGCGTGTTTAGTAAGGTAGTAGAGTAAGAAAAGTTGGTGCAAAATGATTCCCCAAATGTCTGGGACATAATCTTCCACAGTGATAGAAGGATCTGTGGGGGAAGTGGGCTTAAGCTCAGAGTGCACATGTGGTAACATTATAATGAGCAGCTGTAAATGCTGTTGTCAGACATTGCTGCTCAGGGGACTCTGCTATTGAAGTTGGTGGGAAGTCCAAATCTTAACCTTCACAAGGTTGCCTTTTGAGCAGTAGTGAAAGGGAGAGGAGAAGGGAGAACTCTATCCCCTCCCTAAAGGGCAGTTTTGTTGACTCCCACTAGAATATCCTCCTTTTGAATCTTGTGCTGCAATTTCCGATTCCAAACTGGCTTGCCAGATACCCATAAGGCCAGAAGTGTGTTTAATTCTCTCAACTCATTCTGATACTTTTAAAAATTATGTGGCCACATCTGATTTCATCTGATAGTGAAAAACTTTCCTCCTCTCAAGTTGATTAAAGGCTTGATCACATCTAGTTTACAGTTTTTATTGGCTGATTCAATAGACATGTTGAGGCCTTCTATAATTATTTTCTTCAGCATGGTGTGTGTGTGTGTGTGTGTGTGTGTGTGTGTGTGTGTGTGTGTGTGTGTGTGTGTGTGTAACTCTCTCACTATATTCCTGTCTTCCAGCCTCCATTATCTTCCAGTTCTCTGCCTTGGGTCCCTGGATCCCTGGATTCTGATTTGACCCACATCCACCATACTGCTCTTCAAGTCATGGCCCTTACTTTTTCCTGCCCCTGTCCCCTCTACCTCTGTTCTTGCCCTCTTTTCTTTTAGCTTGGGATATAGTGAAAACAATCAACACAACCATTCCCAGGGAGGATGTGTGTCCTATATCTCCACTCACCATTCCTGGTACCAAACACCTCTTCCTGGCTCCTATCCCCCTATACATGATGTCTTTTCTGATTAGAAGGAGGGCAAGAACTGTAATGCCTTTTTGTTTTTGTATACTTGGCACTTACCACAATACCTGGTATTGTGTAAGCACTTCACAGTCACCACTGGGGAAGTACAGTTTGGATGGAAGTAGTAAAAGAAGTGCATTAATGGGAGAGGAGGCTGGAAGAGGCGTTTGGGGGTAGGTTGTGGCAGCCCTAGAGCAGGGGAACTAGACTCAAATTTAGGCCTGGTCATTCTCAGGCAGGTCTCTGTCACTTGGCATTTTTCACACCTGTGGTCTTTTCATTTTGTTACTATCTATTATATTGGATCTCAGATTTAGAGCAGGAAGTAACTCTAGGGGTCATATAGTCAAGTCCCCTTATTTTACAGATGCAGTACCTAGACCATGTTCGATTAATTGAACTATCCATGGTCACTCAAGTATTAAATGGTAGAGGCAGGTTTTGAACCCGTTCCCTGTGACCCCAAATCCAATGTTTTTCCCGCATCACAGTTCCTTCAATGTTTTTGGTTGACTTTAATTTGTCTTTCTAGATGGTGGAGTGGATAGAGTGCCAGGCCCTGGAGTCAGGAAGATCTAGGTTCGAATCTGGTCTTAGGCACTTCCTAGCTTTTTGACCCTGGGCAAGTCACTTTACCCCTGTTTGCCTTAGTTTCCACATCTATAAGATGATTTGGAGAAGGAAATGACAAACTACTCTCAAGTATCTTTGCTGAGAAAATCCCAATTGGGGTCATAAAGAGTCACAAATGACTGAACAACACCTTTTTTTTACTATATTTTTTATTTTGGTATCACATCCCTCTGGCAATCAGGTGAGGCCTACAGAACTTTCTCAGAATGCTGTTTTGAAATCCCCAATATAGACTACCTAAGGATTCAAAGGAAACCTTTGTAGGCATCTGACAATCTGTCAATTGTACTGACATATTCTAAAAATAAAACCTCAGATCCCAGGTTAAGAACTCCTATTTTATAGCAAATATCTTGATGGGCTAGTAGGCATAGTTCATGATGATTCCTATTTTTTCTTGTGTATACTTACATCTAAAGTTTCCACTCACAAACATTCAGTGGCTTCGTGTTGCCAGCTGAATAAAACTCTGGCTTCTTTCTTAGCATTTCAGGTTCTCCCTAATCTAGTATCCCCTTTTCTTTTTTGCCTTACCTCCAATTACCCTCCTTGACACACACTGGGTTGCAGCCAAATCGTGCAATTCTCTGTCCCCTCCACATGGCCTGTGCTTTCTTGCCTTCCTGCCCTTTACTCATGGCGTTTTCTACATCTGGAATATTTTTCCTCTTTGTATTTGACTAATGAATCCCTCGTCACTCTTTAAAATCCAACTCAAATGTCTTCTCCTCCATGAAGCCTTCTTGGATTAAATCCCAATTGGCATCCTCAGAACTCGCACAGAACTTTGTCTAGAATTGCTTTTACATACTCAGTTGAGAGTATTATGCACCATCGTTATCTCTGGAAGTGATGTCCCCTAAAAGTTCCAAGAGGACTTGTCTAAACTAGTACCCCAGTGCCTAAAACAAGTTATCTCTCAATGGTTGGTGCTAAATACATATCTGCTGTTTTGGCACAAAGTCTGGCAAAGTTGCTTTGTAGGCATCTGACAAATATTTGTTGAATTAGATGTTTTGGGAATATATAATTTACTTTCTCAGCTGTATTCTTTTGCAAAGGAACTGAGTTTTTCCACAGAGATTCAGAGGCATATAATCTTTATGTTGACTAGTGAAGAAGAATCCCCACCTTTGTCGGAAGCCCAGCTAAGTGGTCTGCTTGTAGGATCTGCAATCAGGAATTTGGCTGGTCATATAGATTTACAACAGGCCAATCTTTTAGCATTGTTGCCTGGTTGACTGGTTGTTGAGACTGGTTCACAGCTCTGCTGCTCTTAGGACCAGTGGAAGTAATCCGTTGGCAAGTAGGAGGATTGCATTGGTCTACTCCGCTGTCATGGTCTAGGTTATTATGTAAGCCACTGTTGATGGTGTTTTAAATTTCTGTTGGAAGACCTTAGATTTAATTTTCTCCCTCTTATAGACTTAGCTCTCATTTCAGACTTATTGTAAACCTTTCATGTGCTCTTCAAACAGGCATCCCCAACTTTGGTTTTATGGGATCAAAGGATGTCTTTAGTTATCTCAAGTGGTATGAAATTTTAGCTCACCTTAATTTTAAAAAATGTTTTAAAGAATTTGACCTAACAATGCACTCAGGAAAAAACAAATGGATTAAAAATCCATTTTATAATAAATAAATAAACAAATAAATAAAAATGACTATTATTCAGATTATGGCAACTCATAGAGTTGTTCCTTGACTATATGTAACTTGGACAGACACCATAAAGAGACAACAAGCTGGGTCTAGAATTAAACTGGAAGAGGAGAACACTTATTGAATTAGGGAAACTATACAGTATTTTTAAACACCCCCAACCTTTCCTGTGAAACAGAGGCTTATTTTTTTAAAAGCAATAATATTCCAGTGATTCTGTGTGACTATCAATGTCATGTACTACATGATCAAAAAAAAATGAGCATAACTTTTTTCTTCTTTGTATATTTGCTTATAAGATGGGGACTATGATTTTGTTGGTACAGGAAATTCTTGGGTTCAACCCACTCCCTCAATGGAGGGACAACATAAGGTCACACCTCTGAAACTCGCAGTTTGAGAGAGTTGCTTGGAATCTTAAACATGCAGGACCTGAACCAGACTAAAATGAAATTGAGAAACATTCAACAAAATAAATAAAAATACAATAAAGTATAGATAATGTGAGCCTGTGGTTTTCTAAATTAATATGGATATGCTAGGATCTTTATGTAAAGTTTAGTGACCTCATTTCCATTTGTGTTTGACCCTATTGGCCCAGAGCACTGAGAAGTTAAAGGAATTGTCCAGTGTCACATAGCCAGTATGAGTCAGAGGAGAGACTTGAACCCATACCTTTCTGGAGACTTGTTCACTACAGTGTGCTGACTCTTCTTATGTACTTATTTATAAACTTTATACATCTGCTACTATACTAATAATTATATACATTATCAGACAAAATAGGTGTTTTAAAAGGGTGAAATAAAGATGAAATAACATTTTGTGAATCATTTTTATTTTCTAATGGTACAAAATCCCTTTTTTAAAAAAATTGTCATTAAAAGATGAATAATGATGGTTTTTAGTGAGAACAATGAGACCGAATATACTCCATTACTTTAAAAAATCTTGGCTTAGCACTTTTTGATATACAGGGATTAAAAGATCTGGCTCCAAGTTCAGTTTGTTTTCATTCTTGATTCTATTGGGTGTCACAATTGACAACAATATCTCCCAGAGATATGTAGATTCAAATGGAAGAAAGATGCTATTGATTATACTTACTTAATCATGATACTCTTTCTTCAATCTCATCTGCCATTATATGCTGGTTTTTATTGAAATTCAGCTAGCAAATTTCCACCTTCCCAGATATCAATCAATTGTTCTTGTAACTTATCAGAAGGTGTTACATTTTTGTATTTTTAACAAATGGATTCAAAGTTCACTAAAACCCTTCATTTGGAAGATTTCCAAAGCAGTTAGAAAATTATGTTTTCAAGTTTCTAAAGTGTGAATTTATGATTATGTGTTTTTTTAAACAAAGGACCCACATTATTTTCAGTAACCCAGAGAAGAGATAAGAAGTATGCAGGAGGAGAGGGTGGTAAATAGTGTCAGATGTAGAAGAGAGGTCAAAAGGATGAGGATTGAGAAAAAGCCATCAGAACTGGAATTTAAGGGATCATTGATAATTTTGAAAATCAATCAGTAAGCATTTATTAAACACTTGCTATGTGCTGGATACTGCATTAAGTGCTGGGGATGCAAAATACAAAGAATGATGCCATCTCTACCTTCAAGGGACTTACATTCTCAGAAATTAGTTTCAGATGAGAGAGGAATGGAGGATGATGAGGAAGCTGAGAAGCAAGGAGACTGGAAGAAAGGTAGAGTTTGGAGGGAAATGAGAAAATTCAGAAGAGGCTTGAAAGGAAAGATGATAAAATGAGATCTGCAACGAAGATTGACACCTATCCATGCTTTGTCATTCCCAGCTATTATCACTCTCTTGCTCCAAGAGAAGATTGGGGTAGGGGGAAGGATCTGACTGATAGCCATTGCCCCAAAAGCAGCAGCCACAAGATGATCTGTAGTGCAGGGTATAAGGACCTCATGGGAGGGGAGGAATTTTGGCTCCTCAGTTGCTATTGGTGCTTATATTGTGTTTCATAGATTAAACCACTCTATGGGAGGTCAGCATTGGGAGAGGAGGTGTTGAGTTAAAATGGGTAAAGGAGTAATGTGGTTTTGTTGGAGAAGAGATCACTAGTGCTTGCACCCTGGAGGGTGTGGCGTGCTTGATATTCTCTTTCTCTAATTGGTTGGTTATGTATCCTTTATGATCACCCCTCTCCCTTTGGAGATCATTGATCTGATTCAACCCCTTCCTTTTCACAGTTTGGGGGGACCCCTTGTGGTGGTCCTACTGAAAGACAAGGGCAAAGATTGCAAAGGATGGGCAGGCATGGATCGATTATCATTTGCATCCTTGGTTGGTGAGATCCTACATCCCAGTTACACAGGTATAGGTCTAAATTATGCTTTTTGGAGGGGGGAAACATTGCAAAAGGAAAACTAGATTTATCTCTTTAAGAAGTCTCAATAAGATTATGAGGAATAAGAGTCCTGTGCAGAAAGTGTTACTTTTTTCTAGTCTAGTCTCTTCCTCAAGGAAAACGAGCATAGGATACCTTGCCAGGATGATTCTGCATTTTCACTGGGGCCATGGGCTATTGGTCTGTATGGTTCTTTGTTTGAAAATTCATCTGAATCTGTTTGGGTTTTGAATGACTTGAGTTTCTCCATGTACTACTCTCAGCTCTTATTTCCTTTTTAACTAATGACAAAGCATTTAAAAAAATCCCTAAAAGATGCCAGGCATTCTGCTAAGCACCAGGTATAAAACTAGCCCTGCTCTCAAGAAGCTTACATTCTATGAGGATTTGTGTTTCTACATGGCATGCAGTGTGGTTCTTTACACAAAAAATCAGTACCATCTGTTCAAGGGATAAATCTGTCAACTCACTGGGGAAAAATAAGTTACATTCAAAAGACTTCAGTGGAAGATGAGGAGACAGTCCCAAGTGAAGTGACTTGCCAAAGGTTACCTAGGCAGCAGGTGTCCTAAGTGGGCTTTGAGCCCAGGACCTCACATTCTAGAGTCAATGTTCTTTCACGTCTATGATTCTGCCTCTTAGAATATTTACCATAAGGCTGAAGGATTTAGTTCAGTAAAAAAGCAAGACTGAGAGTATATTTGAATTATTTTTGTTCCCAGGCAATATGGTAGAGTGGATAGAGGGCTAGTCTTGGAGTCAGGATGAGCTGGGTTCAAATCCTTCTTTAGAGCAATAGACCTGGCAAGGACCATAAATACCATCTGGTTCAACCCACTCATTTACTGATGTAACAGCTATGAAGACTGAGAATTGGCCCTCTGGAGGAGAATGCTCAAAGCTGAAAAGGACCTTGGAAAACCCCTAACTTGAGCTGCCAGATGGACGTAGGACAGTAGAAGAATGATTTTGGCTGCTAGCTTGTGAATCTATCTATGTTCTGAGAATAGTTACAGTAAAAAAATGCTAAGTTTCACAGTTTCAAATTTGATTTTGGTCACCAGCACTAACAAATGACAGCCTTAAAATTAGATAACATCCATGAAGCATTTTGCAAGTCTTAAAATATTATGTTAAAACTTCCTGTCTCCTGCTCTGCCTTTGTGATCCTGTGATTTTGTCTGTCAGTCTCTTTGCCTAGTCCTGTAATGTTATCCATTTACCATGTTCCCAATACTGGTACTGCCTCTACCAATGTAACTGATTGGCAATACCAAGTGTGAATGTTGTAGAGAGCTGCTTCTTGGTCATCCAGCTCATGTGGGTCACATATAGGACTGGATCCAATCCCTACCTGCTATATTGTCTTACCTCTCATTGATTCTCATGTTTCAGATTGTAAAACCACAGATTTAGAGCTGGAAGGAACCTTAGAGATGATCAGATCCCAGCCCCCTTATTTTACAGATGAGGAAGCTGAGGTTCAGAGAGATTTAGATGGCATTTATACGAGATCTTGCATGGTGTCCAGGAAATGGTGATCTATAAAGGAGATTGGGAAAACTGGTTGGTCCATAGGAAAGCTGTACTGTCCAAGTTGCTGTCTTCCCTCTAAACATGAGGTCTATGAGGTTGATATTCAGGGGTTCTGGACAATTCAATTGAACAAGCATTTATTAAATGCCTACTATGTTCCAGACAGTGTGCTAGGTGCTAGGGTTTATTAAACAATTACATCCATCATTTCCTTTGCGTAGTGAACATATCCTTGTGGGGTGGGGCCTTCTACCAAGGTAGATCAGCAGTTTCTTTGAAACTCATAGGATCAGAGAGATGCCCAGAGCAGTGAGAAGTGAAGGAACTCCCTCTGGGTCACACAACCAACATTGTTGGTGGCATGGGGGAACAGACTTGAAATCATGTCTTCCTGAGTCTGAGGCCCAACTTCTATATATTCTGCTATGGCTGCTTCTCAAGCACTAGAGATCTAAAGACCAATATGAGAGGGATCTTGTCTTCTAGAAGCTTAAAGTCTACTGACTTCATTCACTCATTCCCTCACTCACTGATTCAACAGTCATTCAGAGCATTCTATGCCCAGGCCACTGTGTTAGGCAGTGAGTGACATACAAAGTTCATGTTAAAAAATGGTCTTATAGTAAAGGACATTTAAAAAGCAGGTCTAATAAAAATGGCTGTTATAAAACTTCACCCTCAATAAGCGCATATTTGTTTTCTTTTGCACTCAAGGTCCCTGAGCAGAGAGGGCTCAAACTCATGGTAAGATTATTGTAAGGTGCACATGGAGAGACTAAATGTTGTAAAGGGATACTCCCTAGTTCTTGGTCATTGGAAACCTTTTTCTCCCACTGTAGGGTCCTTACGAGGGTCCCCTTAGATGTAACTTTCTCTGGGTTGGTGCCTTTGTAGAGGGTAGTTCTCATTGTTGTGATCCCTGAAGCTGCTTCCATCCTCAGCTGACTATTTTTCCATGTCCATTTTCAAGTACTTTCTCTGGTGTTGGCCCCTATAGAGCCAACAAACACTAACAGAAACAAAAACTTAACAGCATGTTTTTAAAAAATAATATTTGATTTTTTTCCAATTACCTGTAAAGGCAATTTTTAACGTTCATTTAAAAATTTTTTTGAGTTCCAAATTTTCTGCTTTCCTTCCTTAAGATGGCAAGAAATTTGATGTAGGTTATATACATGCAATCAGATAAAACATGTTTCTATATTAGAGATGTCGTAAGTGAAGCAGGCCAAAAGAAAAGAACCACAAAAAAAGCAGAGAAGGTGATAATAGTATGCCTTGATCTGCATTTAGACTCCATCAGATCTTTGTGTGGATGTGGAGAGCATTCTCCTAAATGAGCCCTTTGGAATTACCTTGAATCATTGTATTGCTGAGAAAAACTAAGTCATTTATACTTGATTGTTGTACAATGTTGCTGATACTGTGTACAGTGTTCTCCTGCTTCTGCTCATTCCACTTTGCATTAGTTCATACAAGTCCTTTCAGACTTTTTTTTTCAGAAATCTGAAATCTGCCTGCCCATCATTTCTTATAGCACAATAGTATTTCATCCCATTCATATACCACAACTTGTTCAGCCATTCCCTCAGTTTCCAATTCTTTGTCACCACAAAAAAAACTGCTGTAAATATTTTGTACATGTGGGTCCTTTCCCCTTTTTTATGATATTTTTGGGATATAGACCTACTAGTGGTATTGCTGGGTCAAAAGATATACACAGTTTTATAGTCCTTTGGGAATAGTTAACTGGAACCTGTTTGAGATAAACCCTCAGATCCCAGGTACCTTTCAAATATACTGTCATGAATAAATTAGATAAACATGAACATTGGGGTGAATGGAATCTCTTCAGTGAGACAGGGGGCTGTACTCATAGATGGATCAGTCAATTGAAATCCGGGCAACATTTATTATTAAGAATCTACATGCACTGCACACCAGGATAGCAGGTTACTTATGAACTTGGACTGTATTTTGCCTTTGTGTTCCCAGCCCCTAGTGTCATTCCTGGCACAGAATGAGCACCTAATATAACACTTAATAAATGATTGATTGACTTGTATTCTGTTATATGTGCACTAAGTATAAAGCAAATACATGATAAAACATGGTAGCTCTAAGAGAAAGGGAAAAACCATCATCAAATGGATTGGGGGGGAGGGATCAGGAAAGTTCTTGAAGGTAGGAGATGGTACCAGAGCTATGCTTTGAAGTAAGCCATATCTGGATCAACCAGAAAAGAAGATCTGGAAGGACTTCAGATGCCATTTTGTCCAACCTAGATCCCTCTACAATCTACCCCACGAGGATGCTTCATAAATTTTAAAGTAGTTTCAGCAACTAATGGTTCAGCAGGTGTAATTAGCCAATGTAACCCAATTTGCAGAGTGCAAATTGGAAATTATGCTAGAAATGACCTATTTGGTAATGAAATTAGTTGTATTAAAATGGTAAATGGATTGAACAAAACTTGGTAAGGAAGGTCCACACTTCTGGCTCTCATTTAATGGATTTTTCATGGGAAAAGGGAAAATGTTTAAGGTGAAGATGAATCAAGAAATTTTACTTAGGTGTCTAACTTTGGGTAATTGGTTCTGTTTCTTTTCTGTTAATGATTTTGTTTACATAGTTGATTCTTTCTTTTCTAGCACCTAGTATAGATTTTCTTGAGCAGTAGGTGCTTAACGAGTATGTACTGCATGTTAAATATCAGTTCATAGTAGGGTCTTAATGTGTACTATATATAGAATGTGTGAAGAGCTGAGTTAAGAGATCTGAGTTCCAGTCTTCACTTTGCCACAAATTAGCTATATAATTTTGGGTGGATCAATTTGTTTTTCTGTTTCATTTTTTTTATCTGTAAAATCAGGATTGGACTAGACCAGGGTTTCTTATCCTCTTTTGGTATCATGGACCCCTTGGGCAATAGAGTGAAGCCTAAGGATCCATTCTTAGAATAAGATTTTATGTATGTAAAATAAAATGCATATGACCACAAATAAAACCAACGCTATTGAATTTAGTGATCAAATTACTTTTGAAAAGTTAATGGATCCCAGGCTAAGAACTCTTGAACTAGAAAATGTCTAAGGTCCGTTTTGGTTCTGAAAAAAATTACAACCTTCTATGATTCTATGAAATTCACATTTAAACTCAGCTTCCAAAGATAAAAATTTAATTTCATAGACTTCATGGTGAACTCTCCAGTAAGCTCAGATTTTCCAAGGACAAATAGAAGGGGGAATTCAAATAAAGAATACAGGTGAGTGACAGAGATCTCTAATAGTGTTAGAGATGAGGCTTGTGATAGCTATTAAAAACAATTAAAAAGATTTTTTTTCAAAGTTCTATTTGGAGGCAAAAAGAACAGTGGAAGGATGGCCTACTGCTTGGTGAAGTGTTAATAGATGACAGAGACAAAGTGAATCTATCCTATTTCTTTGTCATTTCCATCTTCCCATCAAAGAGAATGTTCTTCAGACTGAAAAAGGGAAGAAAATAACAGAGAGAATTATAACTTTTGGTAAATGTCTGGTCATTTCAGACTCACAACCTCTTTTTTAGGTTTTCTTGGTAGAGATACTAGAGTGGTTTTACTATTTCTTTCTCCAGCTCATTTTACAGATGAAGAAACTGAGGCAAACAAGGTGACTTGCCTAGGGTCACACAACTAGTAAGTGTCTGAGACCAGATTTGAACTCAGGTCTTCCTGACTCCAGGCCCAGCGCTCTATCCGCTGCACCTCTAGCTGCCAAATAATAACTATAGCTGGAATTTTGGTTTGCAAACCCTTTTTCTTTGACTTTCATAAAAGCCCTGTGAAGTAGGTGCTATTGCTGTCCCCACTTTTCACATGAGGAAACCAAGACTCACACAACTTAAATCACTTGTCTAGAGTTACACAGTTCCCAAGAACTTGAAAACAGTTTTTCTTGACATTAAGTCCTCCCCTTTACCCACTGGGCCCCACTAGATGGAGGTAAGACACCCAATGGCAATTATTACCTTGCTTGTAAACCTTGGGGGCCAGATAATGGTCCTTGAGATTTGCTTGGTTCCCTCTACTTTGGCCTCAGGGAGTTTATTTTGGATGAAAAGCTCTCGGTTCAGTCATATTCATTCCCCAGTTAGGAAAATCCCTAACATTCTAGGTACATTAGGCTATCTGCTTAATCTTCAGTTTATATCTATCTCTAATTAACTTTCAGGCTCTTGTTAGTTGAGGCAAAATTCAGTTGCCTGGAAACATCTGGGTAACAAAAGAGATTATGTTGTAGCCATCTATGGATAGATAGAATCAGGAGAGGAAGTTGGGAAACAATGGATCTTTTCTTGGCCTTCATCCTCTCCTTTGAGATGCTGTAGGGCCAATAATTCTCTTCAATATCTTGCTTCTTTGTCACAGGCCTCCCTTTGCTTCTCAAAGCTGTATCTCAGATGCCATGCCGCCTCCAGTTTTTAGGTTCTCAGAATCTCTCCTGAGATAAATGCTTCCAGTTACACCAGCTGCATAGTGTAGGACCTAGTTTCTTCCACTAGATTTCAAGGAGATGCAGGCTCTGTTCACACTTAGATTTGATTATTTAATTTAATTAAAAAGTGTTCTCATCTAGTCAAAGGGTCAGAGCCAAAATTGAGGGTGGGTGGGTGGAATGTGGCTTGATCAGCTTTAGGTTTATCTTTGCAAAACTCTAGACTGGATTATTCTTTGGTTGGTCTGTGAGCACTGAGGAAAGAAAAAGTTCAGCCTGGACTCCCTGAAAAGAAATGAAGTTAAACTAGCCTCTGAGGCTTTCCTGATATGCTCATGAAGCTAGGTAGATCAGGAGAAAGCTGGAGGCATGAGATTTTATATATATATATAAACTTCTTTGCAAATCTTAAGTACCACATAAATACTAGAGATGATTATGTATTTGGATTTTAGCAAAGCATTTAACAAGTTTTCTCACACTATCTCCTTAAGGATGAGTTGAAGAAATATGGGTTGGGTGACCATACCAGAAGATGTATTTGTCACCTTCCCCCATCAAATGTCTTCATTTATTCATTTGCACCTTGCTCAATGACAGTGCCCAAAGACAGTTGATTAACAGAACTATGTCAATATGGAGAGGTCTCTAGAGGCTTGATACAGGTTTCAGTCACTACTCATTTTCAGTTCAGCATTTTTTTATGGCTTAGATGCAGAAATAAGATCAATGTCAACCTGGCTTGAGATTTCTAGCAGAGAACCCTAGGGATCTGGGATTGTTCCTGGGTTATTTAACATTTTTATCAGTGACTCAGATAAAAGTATAGATGGCATGTTCATCAAGTTTCCAAAAGATACAAATCGCTGAAGGCTTGCTAACACACTGACAGAAAGAGTTAGGGTAAAAAAGACTTTGGCAGGTTATAGCACTGGATTGAATCTAAAAACAAGGCAACTAGAGATAGAGTACTAGATGGGGGGTGGTGGTGGGGGAGGGATCAGGAAGACCTGACTTCAAATCCAGCCTCAGTATTTACTAGCTATGTGACACCAGGCAAGTAATTTCACTTCTGTCTGCCTCCTAGTCTGTTAAATGGGGATGATAAGAGCACTATCTTCCAGGGTAGTCAGGAAATAATATTCAGAAAGTGCTTTGCAAACCTTAAAGTATCATATCAATGCTAGCTATTATAGGATGGAACATAATGTGTGCAAATATAAAGACTTACACTAGGATTTGAAAAATCAACAGAAAAGTAAAGGAGTTAAAATGTGTGGCTAGATAGTAATTAGTGTGAAAAAACTTTGAAGGCTTTAGAGACTACATTCTTAATATGGGTCAAGAGTGTATGTAGCATCCAAAAGGACCGGACAGTCTTAGACTGAAGTCAAAGGCAAGGCATCTAGAATGAGAGGGGTTATTGTCTCACTGGGCTACATCTTGTTCAGATCACTTGAGGAAAATTTTGTTCATTTTTGGCACTTTCTCTACCAAAAGTAGTGTAGCCAATGACTTCTCAACTTGCCTTAGTGCTAATTACACCCTTCAACAGGTGGAGGAGAGAACTGGAATTTGAACCCAGCTTACCTGACCCCAAATCAATTTCTCTTTCCAGGTGTCTCCCAGCTCCAAAACCTAAAGCCACACCTAGAATGCAAAATTCAATTCTGTGTTAGTTTTTAAGGGACACATTTAGAAGCTAGCATACACTCAGAGGATGCTGATGGGACTTTAGACAGTAGAAAAGAGAAAAATGAGGGGAGCTTAGCTGTGAGGATGTAGAAAGCAGTGGGAACAGCATGTGAGCATGAGTAGTAGATAGAGCACTTGACTTGGAGTAAGAATACTGGAGTTCAGATCAAATCTCTGATACCGATTGTGTGGTCTTGGGCAAGTCACAAACTTTATGGTACTCAGTTTCCCATGTCTAAAATAGGGAGAATAAAACACTCTCAGGTTCCGATGATAAAGGCAATTTACAAACCTTAGAGTTTCAAAAAAATGTGAATTGTTATTTAGGTTGGTAACAATAAGACTAAGAGTGGACATGAGTGATATTTTCAAACATTTGGAGATCTGTCAAGTGGAAGATGGTGCAGCCAGGTGGTATGGTGGATAGAACACTCAGCCTAGAGTCTGGGAGACTCCTCTTCCTGAGTTCAAATTTGGTGTCAGACACTTACCAGCTGGGTGACCCTGGGCAGGTCCTTAACCCTGTTTGCCTCAGTTGCCTCATCTCTAAAATGAGCTGGAGAAGGAAACAACAAAGCACTCCAGTGTCTACCAAGAAAACCCCAAGTGTCAGACATGATTGAAAAATGACGATGATATCAAAGGGGAAGAGAGAAGATTAACCTGGTTTTGTGTGGCTCTAGAGGGTTTAACTAGGTACAAGGAGTAGAATTTAAAGGAAGGATCATTTCATTTCAGTTTAAGGAAGAATGTTCTTCAGTGAGAGCTGTCCCCACATTGAAAGGGCTCTCTGATGGCTAAGTCAGCCTGGTGTAGGAATATATAACAACACATTCACTATAACACGTGTGATTTGCCATATCACAAGCTAAATAGCCCTGTGCCATGGAGGGGAATTTACTGACATTCAAAATATATGCATTTATTTTAAAAAGGCACCATAAATAGTGTTATTTAAAGTCCCACTTTGTCCCCTTCATCCATGGTGTGAGGCACACTTAGTGAATTCTTTCCTTATCTACATATTTCTAATCCAGGTTCTGTGAAATGGAATGAGTTTCTCCTCAAAATAAGTATTCAAGCACAAGCTGGATCATCGATTCTGTGAGGGAAGATTTCATTTCACTTCAATATTAGGAAAGGATCTGAGAGGTCATTTGGTCCCTCTCTTTATTTGACAGAGAGGATCCTGAGTCTGAGAGAAGTTATTTGATTTGCCTAAATTCACAAAGCAGTGGTAACTAGAAGAGTTGGTATTTGAATCCCTGACTCTTGCTCCAGCGCTGGCTTCATCTCCTGTCACCTCCCTCCCTCCACTGTTCCCCATTCCTCACGGCATTTGAAAAGTGTTGGGGGGCACTTTCCAGGAAATCTTCTTCCCAGGATTGAATAGAGGGAGAAGAGGCTGGACTACGTGGACTTACAGACCTTCCAACACTAGGATTTTAGAGTTCCCAGGTCCCTTCTAGCTTTAACTTCTGTGAGTGAATGCAGTGGTTTATACCATATGCTATATGGCATTATCTGATGGTATACATTTTTGCTTGGCTTTGTAACTACTCAGGTATGCCTTTCTTCATTTTGGTTTGTGGATCTTTTTGCAACCAATTCAAAGCCTGTAGTTTGAACTCAGACACTGGGCATGTTCATGGTTATAGATTCTAGCACTGAATGAGTCATTGTTGAGTTGGGGCAGGGCAGGGGGGCAGGGAAGCCCCAGCTCTGGTAATTTTCCAAAGACAAACTACTCATTTTCAAGCAGTGATAATCCATTGAACTGTGACCTGAATTAGCAACTCTTATTGACCTGAACAACATAAATTTCATCCTAGTGGCTGATGACTATCACAGCTTGTGGATAACAGGTTTTTACCTCTCTGGCATTTAGTTTATCCATCTGTAAGGTGAGGAAACTGGACTCAATGACTCTGGTCTTCCAGCTCTAGACATCTTTGTTGAAGAACCTCCACTTCACCTTTGTTCTCCTCATGCCTTCCAGCCATACTGGCCTGTTTTTGGCTCCCCATATATGTATTTCATTTCCTGCCTTGGAGTTTTTTCATAGGCTATTTCTCATGCCTGGAATGAGCTCTATCCTCACCTCTGCTCTTAGAACACCCAGTTCCCTTTAAGACTGAATTTAAATGCTGCCTCCTACACAAGATATTTCCTGATCTCCTCTCCCTGCTCCTCCACCAAGTTCTTTGTTGCCCTCCACGCCCCCCCCCCCCAGATTAACTTGCACTGACTTAGTAGATATTTTATATTTATTTCTCGTTGACTATGTTAGATTCTGCACAGGATGTAAGCTCCTTAAGTCCAGGACCGAGTCAATTATTTTTTGTTTTCTCAGTGATTAGCACATAGTAGGTACTTAATAATTACTTCTAAATGTAAATGAAGAGTCAGCTACCGAGTAAGACCATGTAAAGAAAGACTTCGAGCAGAAGTGTTAATATGGCATGATAGCGCTAGAAATTAGACCTCAGAGAGCACCGAATTTAACCCTCTCATTTTATAACATGATAGCAATAACAAAAATGGAACTTACTTTGTGCCAGGCACTGAGCTAAGTACTTTACAATTGTTATTTCCTTTCATCCTCACAACAGTCCTTCAAGGCAGGTACCATAATTACCCCTACTTTACAGATAAGGAAACTGAGGCAAATTGAAGTAAAGTGACTTGCCCTAGTCACACAGTCAGTTAAGTATTAAAGTTCTGATTTGAACTCAGTTTTCTGACTCCATGCCTGGATTCCACCCCTAGTGTTGTGTGGTAGAAAGAGTTAACTTTGGAGTCAGAGGACCTGGGTCCAGATCCTGGTTCTTCCATCTAACCTCTGTGGACTTCAGTTTCTCCATCTGAAGAAATGAAAGGATTTGGACTAGATGAATAATAAGGTCCCTCCTAGGTTGCTAGGTGGTGCTGTATTGGATAAAGCACCAGACTTGAAGCCAGGAAGACTTGTTTCTCTGAGTTGAAATCTAGTCTCAGACACTTACTAGCTGTGTAACCCTGGGCAAATCATTTAACCTTGTTTACTTAAGTTGTCTCATCTGTAAAATGAGCTCGAAAAGGGAATGGCAAACTACTCCCAGATCTTTTCCAAGAAAACCCCAAATGGGGGTCACAAAGAGTCAGACACAACTGAAAATCTACTGAACAACAAAGAAGGTCCCTTCTACCTCTAAGTCCGTGCTCCTGTGGAACTGTGTCCCAGAGAGGGAAGTGATTTGTCTATGCTCAAAGCTGGAGGAAGGAGCAGAGGCAGGATTAAAATTCAAACTGAAGTCCTGTGACTCCAGGCTGAGTGTTTTTTCCATTCCACCCTGATGATTCCTTATTACAATCTGGTTTGACTTTGGGGACTGAGTTTTCCTCTGATCTTTGACATCTCTTTTTCCTTCAAAGGCCTCTCATGCTACTAGCTAAATGGGAGAGGGTTAAACAGTAATAGTAAATACCTACTATGTGCCAGGGACTCTGCTGGGTGCTAGGTATTAAAAACTCTAAAAAGCAAATTGAAATATTTCCTTTCCACAGTCAGCTTACATCTATAGAGGGGTTACAGTGTAAATGGGTACTAATAACAGCAACTGATTATTGCAAAGCACTTTATAAACATAATTTCATTAAGTCTGGAAATATCCCTCAAAGTATATTCAGACTCCCATTCTACTGCAGTTTTCAGATGAGGAAAGGAAATGACTTGTTCATGACATCAGGGTGAGTTAAGGGTTGGTGTGGGAAATAGAGAATGGGACTTGACATTGGGAAGATATCACTTGTAAAACCTGGAGTGGATTAGATGGTCTCTTAGGTCCCTTCCGACTGTAGATCTATGATGCTATGAATATGACCTGTTCTCCTGGAGCCAATTCTCTCAAATCTGAGGCCATTTCAAGAGTTGTCCCATACTTACAATGAATTTGAGTTATGTCCTGTTGAGGAGTGACAGGCTCAGTATCCTGGAGAAATTTCACCTGGTTCCTAAAATAGTCTGTCCCTGGGGCCTTGGACATTTGTGCACCTGCTTTTTAGTAATATCTTCACAGATAGATTCAAAACTCTTTGAGTGATGCTTGCTGCTTGCCTGAGTTTTCAGTGGCACACGGCTTCCACCCAGTCGCACCCAATTTCACTGATCAGTAGCTCCGGCTTAGCTTAACCCTCATAAATTCAATAATTCATCTGGCAGGTGCAAAAGAGACAAATCTGAAAAAGAAACAGCATCTTGGGAGAGCCAGGAACAGACTCATGGATGGTTTATTTGTACTTGGGTGCTGACATTTAATTTGGACAGGGTTGTAAATTCGGGTAGCTGAGAAATTTAAAAAAGTCCCATGCTTTGACTTTCTCATCCTCTTCTGTTACCTGTTGCCATCCATGAATCCTATTCAAATGCCATCGAAAGCAAGAGGTGGTATGCTTGGTACTTTGGACAGCAGAACTGTGATGATCAGTCTATCATTTGTGCAGTAGGAAATGGGAAGTTGTTTCATTTTTGGTGCTCTGGCATCATGGTTTATCAATATATTAATTAGACTTCTGAAGGCTTTCCAAGTGGCTTTTCTTTACAGTGTTGTCATTTTATAATTTGGTCTAGTTCTGCTCATTTCATTTTGTCTCATTAAGTGATGGATGACAAGAGTGTGGAGCCTGGAGTCAGGAAGACCTGAGTTCAAGTGCAGCATCAGATGCTTACTACCTGTGTGACCTTGGGAAAGTCACTTAAACTCTGTTTGTCTCAGTTTCCTCAAATGAAAAGTTGAGATGATACTTACCTTTCAGCATTACCGGGAGGATAAAATGAGATAATATTTGCAAAGTGCTTTGTAAACCTTGCAGAACTCTGTAAATGCTAGCTATTAGACAGTTCTTCTGAAACTATTTCATAATTTTTAAAAATTAATTTATTTATTTTCAGTTTTCTACAATCCCTTCCATAAGTTTTAGATTTTCTCCCTCTCCCTCCCCCCTCCTGTAGAAAGAATGCAATCTTATATGACTTCTGCATATACATTCTGATTAACCACATTTTCACTTTAGTCATGTTGCATAGAAGAATTAAAATGAATGGAAGAAACAATGAGAAAAAACAAACCAAAGCAAAACATAACACAAGGGAAAATATTCTGCTTCATTCTGCTCTCTGATTCCATAGTTCTTTCTCTGGATGTGGATGGCATTTTACCTCAAGAGTCTTTTGGGAATGTTTTAGGTCTTTGCATTGCTGTGAAGGACTTGGTCTACCTTCTGGTCGTTTCACACTGTGGCTGATACTATATTTCATAATTTCTTATAGCACAATAATCATCTTTTATATTCCTATACCATAATTTATTTATCTATTCCCCAAATTAGTGGGAATCCCCTTGCTACCACAAATTTTGTGCATGTTGGTCCTTTCCCCCTTTCCTTGATCTCTTAAAGTATATGCCTGGGAGAGATATCTTTAGGTCAAAGAGTGTTTATAGTTTATATGCCAGTTTATCTTGAGAGGAAGTTAGGAGGAATCAGGAAGACCTCCAACACTTACTAGTCATGTGATTCTGGGCAAATGATTTACCTTTCTTAGCCTCAATTTCCTTATCTGTAAAAGGGGGTAAAAGAGTAGCACTTATCTCAAAAGGTTATTGTGAAGACCAAGTGCTAATTCTTATTCTCTTCTTGTATCATGTCTAGATACATATGCATGCAGCCATGACCAATGGAATGGATATCCCGTGAAAGAACCCACTGCTTTTTGAGGTAACCTTTTATATTTTTTGGGCCATATTTATACCCATGTCTTCATTGATTTTTTCTGTTTTTAAAAATTATTTACTTATTTTCAGGAAGGGCCTTAGGGGTGGGGTGGGTGGGCAGACCTGTAATTTCCTCAGTGTGGGACCTTCCAATATGTGTATCCTTGCCATTGATGCAGATCCTGAATACATCCGTAATTTTTATTGTTAGAGAATTGTTCAGAACAAGCCGCTAGAAAGCGAAAGAGACTAAATCATCTGCTTGGATATCTAACACATCTAGCATGTGTTAGAACCTTGGTCTTCCTAACTTCAAGGTCTGTTTTCTTCCCTGTGACATATTGCTTTTCTTTTGCTATATTATGTACATTTATTGATCTTTGCATAATTGACTCTAGAGTCTCTGAAGAATTAAAAATGACTACACCACAGAGAGCAATATAGAAGGACATGGTGGATATGAGAGGCAATACATAACCAACAAAGGATTACAAAGAACGAGAAAGAAGGAAGGGAGGGAATGAAAATCCTTAAGTACCCATTATGTGCCAAACACTGTGCTTAACATTTAACAAATATCTGATCCTTGCAACAACCCTAGGAGACAGGTGATACTATCCCCTTCTTAGGTTGAAGAAACTATGGCAGACAGAGGTCAGGTGACTTGTCCTGGGTCACCCAGCTAGTAAATGTTGGAGACTGAATTTGAGTTCAAGTCATCCTGACTCCAGGCTCCAGGTTCTATCACCGGTATCACGTAGTTACTTTAACTGAGGCAAAATGAAATGAGCAGAACTAGGTCAATCTATACAATAACAACAGTATTCTAAAGAAAATACACTTGCAGAGGTAAAATGACATGCCCATGGTTACAAGACTTATAAGCTACTGAGCCTATTTGAAATGAAATCTGCAGGATCCATACCAAGGAAGGAGCCTTTCTGCTGTGCTGCCTCTGTTTTCAAAACTCTAAACTTCTCAGGGGCACCATTGTTTTATATATGCACACACACATAAACATACACAAACATATATACATATATATGTATACATATACACACATATGCACACATACACATATATAGTCTCAGTTCTGTTTTTGTATCCCTAGTGCATTGAGAGGCAGGTTAGCTTAGCAGATGGAAAGCTGGTCTGGCATTCAGAAGATCTGAGTTTTAGTCTTCCTTTGACACACAGTGGCTGTGTGACCTTGGGCAAGCCGTTAATCTTTAGTGCTTGAGGCTGCTCTCTCAGTCTATATAAATGGCAGAGGTCTCAACCTGAATTTCCAAAGGGTTTCCTTGGAGTTCCTCATACCCACAAAATAGTAGGTTAAGTCCAATCCCTATTCCTAGTGCATAGCAGGAACTTAATAAATGCTTATTAATTGAATTGATGCCCCTTCTCAGGCTTCTGCTGGACAGAGTGGCCTCTGAGGCCTGTCCCTTCAAGCCCTGAAATTCTGGGAATATGTTGTCCTCCAGTTCCATGACTTGCACACTTTCAGTCTCCTGTGTGAGCAATGACCCTTATTCCTAAGATGTTTATGCAGGGTTAATGGGGAATGAGTCTGTAACTCATCACATACGTTTTTGAGCAAGCAGGGCTCCCAGAAGCCTCCATGATAAAAATACAAATTCCTCTGTTTTTCATTTAAAGACCTTCCTAGTCTGTCCCCAACCTAGCTGAGCATAATGAAGATGAATTCTTAACTTTTATATAGTTTGTGTTCCAGTTAAATGGGACTTGAACTTGGCATTCCATTTCCCCCTCTTCCATACCTTTGCACAGGCTGTTCCCTCTTCCTGAAGTTCCTGACCCCCACAACATCTATCTCTTGAAACTCCTAACTTTCAAGATCTAGTTTGTGTCACCTCCTACTAGAAGCTTTTCTGATTCTTTCAACTGTCAGCAGTCCTTACCCTGCCCCCCACTCCCATTACTCTTTAATTTCTCTGTGTGTAAGTGTATATACGTTACATTTCTTTAGCAGTTCAGTGAAGCCTGTGAATCCCTTCTTAGAAAGAATTTTAAATGCACAAAATAAAATATGTAAGATTATAAAGAAAACAGATTATGTTGAAAAACGTGTCATATAATAAAAACAAACAAACCATAATAAAGGCCAGATTCCAGGTCAAGAACTCTTGCTTTAGAGTGATGTCTCTGAAGTCAGAGGATCTGAGTTTGAATTCTGCCCCTGGTTCTTATTGCCTGTGTGATCTTGGGAAAGTCCCTTTACATTTCCGCACCTCGGTTTTCTCATCTGTTAAATGCGACAAGGTGGCCTCTGAGCCCCTTCTAGTTCTAAATTTCCCATAATCGTCTATATACAGGTTGTCTCTGCTCCCTCCTCCCCCCAGCAGAATGTATGTTCCTGAGGGCCAAGTGTTTTCTCATCTTTGTCTTTGCCTCTCCAGCACTTCTCAGAGTGCCAGGTACAGAATAGGCGCTTTAAAATGCTTGTGGAACAAGACTGAATCACAGCAGAATTTTTCACTGTATAAAGCTACCTGGCTTCCCTAGTAACTTAGTCTCACAGGCTTAGCTTTTTTCCTTCCAGTTTCTTGGTATTGGTCTTTGAAAATGGTGATCTTGTTGATCTTGTGGGGCATGTACTTTGTGGTCATCTTCTACTGGAGTTGGCCATTGATTTGTAAAGGCTTGTAATAGCCAGAGGCTGTGGGACGCGGATCCTGGCTGGGACAGCCTGCTGCTGCTAGATGGCGCTCTGGGACAGTGCATTTCCCAGGCGGCTGGAGCTTTTACAACTATCGCAGGCTTAGTCCTTTCTTTAGACAGGCTAGAGTAAAGTCTATAGTCTCTGTCCTTCTTCCTCCTCCTCCTCCTCCTCCTTCTGTTCCTCTTTCTCCTCCTCCTCCTCCTTCTCTCTCTCTCTCTCTCTCTCTCTCTCTCTCTCTCTCTCTCCATCCCTCCATTCTCCATTCCTCTCCTCCCTCCTTTCTCTGTTCCCCTACTCCCTTTCTTGCCCTCTTTCACTCCTCTTGTATATTTAGGGGGAAAAATTGCAAGTTAGAAAAGTGAAATAGAAGAGAATTTGGAGGAGTCAAGTTCTTAGCAGAGGATGAACACGAAGGGTTCCCCTTCTGCCTGGCAGGGAAGGCTAGTGAGACTCAGGAGCAGCCCATCCATTGGGGGAGGGGCAGCTCCTTTCTGGGCTTCTTGACTCCGAAGGGGCCCAGAAGGAGGAGAAGTGCTTTAGCCCTAACAGATTCTTGTACTGAGGGAAGGTCTGCTAGACTCAGGAATGAATACATTTTTGTATTTGGGTAAAGTGATTATAGAATCAAAGGTTTAGAACTGGAAGGGACCTCCTTAGAGGATACTGAGTCCAACTCTCTCATTTTACAGATGAGGGAACTGAGGCAGACAGAGTTTTTTTTTTCTTTAAGTGACTTGCCCAGGATTTCCATAGCAAGTAAGTGATCAAGGTGGAATTCAAAGGTCTTCCTAACTACCAATATAGCTTTCTATCTACTATGCCTACCCTGTAGTTGTTGATTGAATAGATAGTATTTGTGGGATTGTGTTAAGAGAATCAAGACTCATATGAGATTGGGGAAAAGGTTTGATAGCTAACCTGGGTCCACAGGATGACTGTAATTTCAGAATCCTTGCCTTTCCTCCATGTGGAAAGTCTATGGAGTTGGTATTCTTTTTGCAGGTGCTGTACAATACAATTCAGTTAATAAGCATTTATTAATTGCCTACTATGTTCCAGGCAGTGTGCTAGGTACTAGGGATTTTTGGTAGGGGAAGGAAGGGAGGAGAACAAGATCTATGATGTCATCTCTTTACGGAATACTCTCAGGAAGGTAAACGCTTCACCAATGCAAATTGCCAACTGTTCTGCAATAGTCTTAGGGACTGTGGGAGATATCCTGCCTCCCCATCTCATCATCATGCAGATTGACTCAGGTTTTGATACTCAGCCTCAAACTTCCTGCTGCCATCTCTCCTATACAAATGGAATACTAGAAGGGGGAGCAATAGGCATCTCCCAAGTCTACCTCTATAGAGGGTTTTGAACTCAAAGTCAAGATTTTCCATCAGCTGCTCTGCTTGTCAATTTTGTGGATGTCATCCCCTCCCCCACCATTGCACCCAGGGAGCCGTGGATGCCCCCGATTCAGCTTCCTTCTGTGTATTGTCCTCCCTTTAGAGGGCAGGGATGTCTTCCTTTTTCTTATTTGTGTCCCCAGAGCTTGGTATAGTGACTGGCACACAGTTGATGTTTAACTAATGCTTATTGACTGTAGGGAAGTACTGTCCCTTCTCTAGACTTCAGTTTCTTCATTTGTAAAATTAAAGCATTGAACCAGATGAGTTTTATGGCCCTTTTCAGCTTTAAAGCTATGGAGAGAGGGGGAATTCAGTGGCTTATTGTATTGCAAAATTGTAGGCTTGAATACAGAGTATGAAAGTTGTTGGCAGTGAATTAGACCTTTTACCTGTGGTTCTGTTGGGAATCTAGCTTGTGTCCAGTTTTTTTGAATCATTTCCCCCAGCAGTCTTTGGTGACAGGGATAAAGTGACTTGATAGTACCAAGTTTGCTTCCATTGGACAGGGGTCAGTATTCCAAGGATTCTCTCAGGAGAGGCAAAAGATTGGGGCTGGGTCAACTACATTGCTTTCTCTGTAGCAGTCCGTTTTCATGTGTGGAAGAATTACAAGGTAGCTTAGTCAGAGAGACAGAAACAGCTCCGAATCACTCATTAAAATTGGCCACCTCATGGCAGATATCAGACTTGGGCTAGGTGCCTTGTCGAAGCTGTAAGTACACTTGACAGAGACTTAATCCCTGCTCTCCTGCATCAGAGTTGTTGTAATACTCAGCAGTGTTTAATGTACACATTGTAAATCATGGTTGTGTTTGCCAAGGGGGCATAGGGCCTCTACCTTCTGACTCCCCTGGAAGGGAGGAGGACTGAGACTGAGAGTCCACACACTGGCGCTGTCAGAAAATGTGCTCTCCATAGATACAACCAACCATGTAGCTGATGCTGTCTTGTCTTTCATTATCCACTATTATATCAGCACCAATGCTACAGAAGTGGGAGCAACCTATGATATATGTGAGAAGAGCTCCAAAAGAAGTGAAAACAGCCATTTGGTCTCCATGGTTGGATGTAGCATAAATGGCAAATTTGAAACTTAACGGAGGCTTTTAAATCATGCAGAGTGAATAACATTTACTAACCACAATAACGGAGGAGATATTTTGGACAGGCCTCTCTAGTGCTGTTGGCTGCTTTGGAGTCGTCCAAGTCAGCAGAATTGAAATGGATTGGGAGACATTTCTTGAGTTTCACTAGTGTTTCTTAGGAGGTTAGTAGAATGTGAAAGGCTTCTTCTCAGCTGTCACCCTCTTCCACATTTCATTACCCTCTCAGAGCCTCACAGGATGTGTCTGGGATAAGGTTAGTTGCTCTGGTTCAGTTTTTAGAAAACATTTCCACACTGGGTTGAGAAGAGAATGGGGGTTGCCAATCTCAGGGGCCAGTCTGGTCCAGCTACACGTTCATTTGCCAAGTCAGCATCAGTTGTCAGTGAGAGGATGGAAAAGGGTCCTATCCTGAAACTGGCTGGGGCTTCAGAATGTCGAAACAAACCAATGGATCGGGGTAGGGAAGGGCAAATCAGTCCTAATGATTTAGGCATGGTTTAGGTATGAGAGGTACTGAGATACTGGAGAGGTTTCTAGGTTCAGGGAATCACCAAATGTTGAGTGTCATCATAGCATCATAGTAGCATGTGAGACTTGGAGACAGAAAGACCTGGGTCCAAATCCTGCTTGTAATCCTTCCTGGTCATGAAACTCTGGGCAAGTCTTTTAATATCTCTGAGCCTTAGCTCTTCTATCTGTATAATGAGGAAAATAGAACTTACCTCATAGGATTATTGGATCAAATGAGATGATATGATATGTGAAAAGGGTTTCTTTATTTTAAGGGTGTATATAAATGCCATTTAATATTTGAACTGAAAGGGGGCTTAGAAATAATCTGATTCAATCCCCCCATTTTACAGTTAAGAACATTGAGGTCTAGAGAAGTGATGTGGCAACTAGTGTTGCTCAGCAAGTTGGTAGCAGATTGGGAACTGGAATCCACTTCTCCTGGCTCCAAGTCCAGTGCTCTTGGCTAGTCACCACAACATACTGCCATAACAATTATTGTCCCTACAGCTTGGAGTTCAGCTGGGCTTTTTCTCTAGGCTGGCCCTTGATCTCTTGGCAGCTCAAGGCCCCATTTCCCTCCCTGGTAAACTCATCATGAACATGATAAAAAAAAACCTTATCATTCTTGTCATCACTGTGTCCTTACCAGACATAATCACTTGACTTAAGTTAAGGTCTTAGAGGATGAACCTTTTCCAGGCATATTACAGAGGGACTCACTGTTCAATTCTTGGTTAGACATGATGTTCTTTGAGACATGAAATTCTGTATGCCTACCTCAGTATTTTCTTTTAACAGGCTGACTTTATGCTATGATTCCCAGATAGGTCCCAGTGGTGAAGGGAGACTTCATATTTCTACTATGAAAATAAGTAGTTCTATTACTCTTCACTGTTCAACTCTTGCAGATGAACCAGAGCATAGTTCTACTGCTTGATTTTTTATTCCTCCTTTATCTCAGCTGTGAGCTTACATTCCAGGTCATGATGTTCTGAACCTAGGGCCAGCAAAGTGTCCATCATTTCTTCTGATGATACTTATCCAGCCTCTTATAAAGCATCTCCAAACCTGCTGAAAACAACTATCTTTTGTTCCAACCCAAATCATCCTCTCATTTCCATCATGACTTTCTACAAAGTCCTCTTTCTTCACCTTGGTATATGGAATGATTGATATTGAATGGTTACTGGTGGTTTCTTTCATTTGACTCTCCCCATTTGCAGCATTTATCCTATAGTAGAACATCTGGTTTCAGACTTTGGATCATCTCGTTCTGTAATTGTCCAGCAAAAGACAGACCGTTCTTAAACATAGCTGTCAGGTACAGAGTAGCTATCTAGCCACAGCAACTCTACAAGCAGCCATCAACTTAGTTACAAAGAGGTTGTTATTTGTGTTGATGAAAGAGTCTTTGAATCTTACCTATGACATTCACAAATCATAGTAACGACTTTTTCATTTCCCTTTATGTGTTTTCTACATTTGTTGATGGGCTCATATGAGTACTTTGCATTTTGTGCATTTTGTGTAGGACAAAATAAAGGCTACCTTGTACTGAGATGCATTTATTAACTTGAATGCTTGTATGGGAGCTCTGAACTCTGTTACCTTATCAGTGGAAACATAAATATGAACTACGTTAGGAAATTTTCGAGGGATAGACTAAATGAGGGCAATAATGAGCCAGAGAGATAATTATCTGAGATTGGACCCAGGATTTTCTGAGCCCTGAGCTTTTGGATACCGCTCTGTGGGTTACATGTATATATTTTGTATTTACTTATCTTACATGCTGTTTTCCCATGGCTCCATACCAGCTGCTTGAGGGCTGAAACTCATTGTCTACTCTGTATCCCTGGCATCTAAATGAAGTGTCTAGCACATAATTAATGTTTGTTGAATAGAGTGAAGTAAACAGAGTACAAGGATTAATGTTTTGGCCATACAGTAAATGTTCAATAAACGATCGTTGGATAGAATTGAAAAGAGGGGCTCTCTATGCAATAAGCACCCCTGCCCCCAGCTTTCTGCTGCTTTTATTTCTTTTCCTGTGAGGATACCTTGTGTCTGCCTAGGATTTTCCTCTGGGAACAGAGCCTAGAGCAAGCTCGGCTGTGCCCATGATTCAGAGGAGCTGCCTGCGCCAGAGCCTGATGTTATAGCTCTCATCATTCCTCATTTTCTCACTGAGAATTGCTGGGTGGGTGGCAGCAGTAGCTTTTCCACAAAGCCTTCATGAGACAAAGCCTAGAAATCTAGCCCGGTGGCCAGACAGGGCCAGGCCCCTCCAGGCTGAAGCCTTCAGTCTTTGCAGCCTCCTACACCATCCCTTGCTCTTCTGCTGAAAGGCATGCTCCCCATTGATCTCCCTCCTGGGTCTGGTGCCCTTGCTGCCCAGCCATCTCCTATCTGCCACACTGCCATGGAACAACTTTCTGAGATCCCTTTAAATTCACTGGGAGCCTATGCCTTCGCAGGAACCCAGACCATGGTGAGACCTGGGGAAAGTTTTTATCTTTGTCTAGAGTCCAGACTTCCAAACATCTGTTTTGTTAGTGACTCCACAGGGGAGAAGATCTTTGGAACAAACATTTGACCGCCAGGTGGCACCATGGGCTCAGTTTCAGACTGGGAGTCAGAGATTCCCTAAGACCATATTCTGTCTTAGATGCTAGCTGTGTGACCCTGGTAAAATTATTCAACATCTCTGAGCCTCAGTTTCCTTCTATATAAAATATGGACTAAAATAGCATCTGCCTTGCAGGAATGTGGTGAGGATCAAGAGAGTAAACATCTGTAAAGCAATTATTATGGTCATTGTCCTTGTTATTATATAACTGAGTAGATTTCTAGCCTTGGTCTCCAAGGGAACATTTTCCAAATTACTTGGCAAGACCTGTGGGTGGGGTTTGGGCGGTGCAGGGTATGGGGAATAATGCAGTGATAGTGAATTTAAACAGAAACAATCCCTGTAGCTGGAAACAGACTTAGAAAGTTAAAATAAACAATATCTATGCTCCATTGTATTTTTATTTATTTTCTTAAATGTTCTTCAATTTTGGTTTGGTCTTCACTTCTCCTGCAGGCTCTGCACCCCAACGGCTGGGTGCTGGACACCTCTGATGTAATAGATAGAAAATTGACCTGGGGAGACTTGAGTTCAAATTCACTTCAGATAGTCATCAGCTCTATGACCCTGGGCAAATCACTTGAACACTATTTGTCTCAGTTTCCTCAACTGTAAAATGGGGACAATCATAGCATTCCCCTCTCAGGGTTGTTGTGAGGATCAAATGAGATATTTGTATTTGACGTAGATTTCCATCCCGAAGAAGGGTTGAAGTAGCTTGTCCAAAGCTGGGCAGAAAATGGCAGAACTAGGATTTGAATCCAGGTCCTCTGACTCCAAATCCAGTCCTTTTTTCGGGGCTGGTGGCTAGAATGCTACTTTTTATTTAATTTTTATTTATATAATTTATTTATTTTTCAGCTCTCAACATTCTCTTCCACAAGAATTCGAATTAAAAATTTTCTCTCTATCTCTTCCCACCCCCCACCACAGGACAGCATGCACCCTATCCACCCCTTCCTCTGGTCTGTCCTCCCTTCTATTACACACCTTCTTCCATCCCCTTTCCCTTCCATTTTCCCTCAGGGCAAAATAGACTTCTATACTCCATTGCCTGTATACCTTAATTTTTAATTGCAGGTTAAAACAATTTTTAACATTCATTCCCAAAGCTTTGAGTTCCATATTCTCTTCCTCCCTCCCTGCAACAAGCAATTCAGTATAGGTCATACATGTGTAACAATGCAACACTTCCATAATAATAGTTAGGCTGTAAAAGACCAACCACATTTCCCTCCATCCTATCTTGCCCTCCATTTATTCCACTCTCTCCCCAACCTGTCCTCCTACAATAGTGTTTGTCTTTGATTACCTCTTCCCTGATCTGCTGTCCCTTCTATTATCTTCCTTTTCCCATCCCCTTTCCCCCTGCCTTTCTGCAGGGCAAAGTAGATTTCCATATTCAGTCGAGTGTGTGCTATTCCCTCCTTAAGCCAAATCCCTTGAGAGTAAGGCTCAATTATTTCCTTTCATCTCCCCCCTCTTCCCCTCCATAGTAAAAGCTCTTTCTTCCCTCTTTTATGTGAGATGATTTGCTACATTCTACCTCTCTCTTTCTCTTACTCCTAGTACATTCCATTCAATAGTAAGTTTTTGTATTTTTTTAGGTATTTTCCCTTAATAGTCAGCTCACCCTGTGCCCTCTGTCAATGTGTGTGTGTATATATATGTATATATACATATATATATATACACACACCCATATATATGCATATATATACATACACACATACATCCATGTACATATATATATACCTACACATATATAATACACACACACATATATATGTATATATATATTTTTCCCCCTCTAACTACCTTAATACTGAAAAAGGTCTCATGAATTACTAATAACATCTTTCCATGTAGCAATGTAAACAGTTCAACTTTAATGAGTTCCTTAATGTTTCTCTTTTCTGTTTACCTTTTCATATTTCTCTTGACTCCTATATTTGATAGTCAAATTTTCTATTTAGCTCTGGTCTTTTCAACAAGAATGCTTGGAAGTGCTCTATTTCATTGAAATTCCATTTTTTCCCCCTGAAGTATTATACTTGATTTTGCTGGGTAGATGATTCTTGGTTTTAATTCTACCTCCTTTGACCTCTGGAATATCATATTCCAAGTCCTTCAAGAAGCTGCTAAATCCTGTGTTATCCTGATTGCATTTCCATAATACTTGAATTGTTTCTTTCTGGGTGCTTGTAATATTTTCTCCTTGACTTGATAACTATGGAATTTGGGGAATCTATTTCAGGAGGTGATTGATGAATTCTTTCCATTTCTGTTTTACATCTGGTTCTAGATTATCAGGGCAGTTTTCCTTGATAATTTCTTAGAAGATGATATCTAGGCTCTTTTCTTTGATCATGGTTTTCTGGTGGACCCATAATTTTTAAATGATCTCTCCTGGATCTGTTTTCCAGGTCAGTTGTTTTTCCATTGAGATATTTCACACTGTCTTCTATTTTTCATTCTTTTGGTTTTGTTTTATAGTTTCTTGGTTTCTCATAAAGTCATTAACTTCCATCTGCTCCATTCTAATTTTTAAAGAACTGTTTTCTTCAGTGAACTTTTGAATCTCCTTTTCCATTTGTCTAATTCTGTTTTATAAAGCATTTTTCTCCTCGTTGGTTTTTTTGGACCTCTTTGCCATTTGAGTTAGTCTATTTTTAAAGGTGTTATCTTCTTCAGCATTTTTTGGGGGGGGGTGGTCTCCTTTAGCAAGCTGCTGACTCACTTTTCATGATTTTCTTGCATCACTCTCATTTCTCTTCCCAATTTTTCCTCCACCTTTCTTACTTGATTTTCAAAATTCTTTTTGAAGTCTTTCATGGCCTGAGACCATTGCATATTTGTTTTGCAAGTTTTAGATAGAGAAGCCTTGACTTTTATGTCTTCCTCTGATGGTATGCTTTGTGCTTCCTCATTCAAAAGAAGATATCTTTTCACCAAGAAAGTAACCTTCTATAGTCTTATTTTTTTCCCCTTTTTTGGGCATTTTCCCAGTCAGTTACTTGACTTTTGAGTCCTTTGGCAAGTGGAAGGCATACTCTAGGGACCTGTAAGTTCTCAGTTCTTCCAAGATGGCACAATCAAGGGAGAGGAATTTACTCCTCTCCTGGTCTTTGTGGTGGTCCGGGAGCAACTACAAACCTTTCTGCCCAGTATCTGCGAGTAGGCTGCCACTCAGGACTGAGACTCAGATTGGCTATTTGACTCCCCTGGGGTCTTTAGGCCCAGGGCTCCAAAAGTGGATGCTGCTGCTGCAGGAGTTGCTGCTATTGTCCTGGTCCCTTCTCACCCAGGTGAAAGAGCTTTCTTACTGACTTTTAAAGCTGTCTTACACATTTGTGGGTTGAGATATTTGGAAATCGCAGCTGCTGCCCTTTATTCCATGTCCTGAAACCTGCTCCAGTTCTTTCCATGCCGTGCTGCAAGAACAAGAGTGAACTGTGCTCTGCCCCGAGCCCAGTGTGATAAACCATTCATGTTGACTTTCCAGGATGTCTTGGGCTGGAAATCTCTTTCATTTTGTTGTTTTGTGGCTTCTGCTGCTCTGCAATTTGTTTAGAGTCATTTTTTACAGGTATTTTATGGGGTATGGGGAAGAGCTAGAACCTGTCCATCTTTCTACTCTGCCATCTTGGCTCCATCCCTAGAATCCTACTTTTTAACCACAGGCTCATATGTATAAGATTCCTTCCTCCTTTTCTCCCTCCCTCCCTCCCTCCTTCCTTCCTTCCTTCTATTTCCTATTTCTCTCTTATTTTTCCTCCCTCTTTTCCTTCCTCTGTCCCTCTCTTCTCTCCCTCCCTCCCTTCCTTCCTTCTGTCCTTTCCTTCTTTTCCTTGGATTAGAAAAGCTTTGGCCTCCAGCTCTCCAGCTCTGATCCTGTGATGGGTAGAAGGTTGGAAGGAAGGAAAACAACCAAAATTTATTAAGTGCTTGCTGTGTGCCAGGCACTGTGCTGAGTGCTTTGCAGTCATGATCACACTTGATCCCCTCACAATCCTGTAAGTGCTGTTATCATTTCCATTTTACAGATGAGCAAATTGAAGCAAGCAGAGATTAAATGACTTGTCCAAGGCCACACTGCTATGAAGTGTCTGAGGATAGATTTGAACTCAGGTCCTTCTGACTCCAGAACCCATAATCTACCTACTCCATCATCAAGCTGCCTATGGTATGAAGCAGAGGATTAATCATTTCTTGTTGATTGACTCATGGATAGCATAAATATAAACTTCACTCCAGCTTTAGCTCTTAATTCCTAATTAATGAAGTTGGAGTCAGGAGTTTTCATGAAAGGGAGCAGGTGAACAGCCTGATGTAGAAGGCAGGAAGGCAGTGTGAGCTGCAGGAAAGAGTACTGGACCAGGAATCCAAAGACCCAAGTCTGAATACCACTGGATCTCTTAGTAGTCAAATGACCTTGGATGTCACTCTTCTTCCCTGAGCCTCAGTTTCCTCATTTGTAAAATGGGGATACTATTACTAGCATTCTCTGCCTCCCAGGGTGATTGTGAAGACTGACAGAGGCAACCTGGCTACCACACTTTATACGCAGCAGCTGTCATGTGAAATGCCACTGTTATTATGACCATTAGGAGCAAAGACAGATAAGAGCCCTTGAGTCTCTGCAGTCCTTGTGAAAAAAGAGATCCAATCATCATTTAACCATTTGTTAAACACCTGCTATGTATAAGGCAATGTGCTAAGTGCTTGGGATACAAAGAAAAGCAAAAACCAAAACCAAAACCAACAGTCCCTGTCCAGAAGGAACTCACAGTCTAATGAAAGACACAAGATGAAAATGACTGGGAACATATGGAATGTATACAGAGTCAGTGAGAGGTGATCTCAGAGGGAAGGCACTGAGGAGTAGGGGCAGAGGAGGGGAAAGACCTCCTTCAGAAAGTTGAAGTCCTTAGCTTCCCAGTTTCCTTGCAGGTCTGGCAGCAACATTTGGCCTCTAAATCATGGTGCAATTCCTTCATTAAGTGCATGTAGAAAATAAAAGGAGTAAACTCCAAGCCCATTTCTCAGAGCCATGGAACCTAAAAGAGGAGAGTGGGAGAAATAACCACTCCTCCACTCACCTGTGCAGTGCATGGCACCCACACTATGGGTCACTTGGACCTTTGATACACATAAAAACCAAAAGCAGGTCTTACCCTCAAGGGCTTTCTAAGAGAATGAAACAATACAGTTAAGGTGACTCAGAGGGCCACTTTGGGCTAGAATGTTACAGGACAAATCTCTATCCACCAGATATCATACTGCTTCTCTGTGACAGGCATTGATTGTTAACCTGTTATCATCCTCCTTTCAGGAATAATTTTTTTTCGGATTCTGTGGAAGAATTCTAATATATGTATCTAGAAGTCATGTAGATAGATTTCTATGTTTCTACTGAGCTAGATATTTCCTCAGATAAGTTTTTCATGATTTCCAATTTTGCTTCCCAATTTTCTCTTCAATTATATATATTTATTTAGGTGTATCTCTTTGTTGGTTCTTTTTTGACCAATGACCAGAAGATCTTACCAATACTAGCCCCCAACAGATTTGGTGTACACTAGTAACAAATTCTTTTCATTTTTCAAATAAAATATATCTTTCTATTCTTATTATACTAGTTCTGGACATCATTATATCAAACTTGGATCAAAGTAACAGTCTCTTAGCTAGATTACCTGATTCCACCCTTTCTTCCCGTAATCTATCTTGCATACTGCTGTAAGACTCATATTCCTTCAATACCATATTCACTGTTACTGCCATGCACAAATCCCTTTAGTGGTTCCCTATTTTATCTTGCTACATAACATTTATCTGCCTTTGGTTAACTTTGAACTCTCCATAGTCTTGTCTTTAATACATTTATTAATGTTCCACAAAAATCCTCCTCTGATTCTCCATTGTGGGGTGGAGGGGGCTCTAGATTTTCAAAGTTAGGCCATTGGAGCAAGTCCCTGCTCTGTGTAACATTCTGAAAAGGCTTTGTTTATGATCTTGGATGATATTGGACCGTAACTTCTCTCCAGAGATCATTCAAGGTAATTACGGAGTGTTTGTTCATCACTTGTATTCTGGCCACCAGGAGATTAATTCTTTGGCCATGATAATTCGTGACATAATAAAAAATGTAATTGCTTTCAGCCTTGCCTGGTCTCCTGTTGATCCAGTAGTGACAGAGGCAGAAGTAGGGGGCAGCTGGTCCTAAGGATTACTGAAACTTAGAATGTTAATTTAACTGATAATACCTTCAGTGTGAGAGCCTTACTTAAAGATCAATGACTTGACATATGACTGGAGGAATAATATTACTCACAGCATGTAAAGGGACCCAAAAGAAGGTCCTCACCATACTAGGTAGATCCAGTGGAGGATTTATGAGAATACATGGAAAAGAGTTATATATAGTTGTTTGCCTTTTGTCTCTCCCATTAGAATGCAAGCTAATTCAAGGCAGAAAGTGTGCTTTTGCTTTTGTGTTTTCAACATATATATGTACTTAATATATACTTTTTAATGGTGATGTTGATAAGATGAGAAGGTATAGTTGGGTAGACCACTGGAAAGAATGTCTACATTAAAGAGATTTATTGAAATAATATGTATATTTTTGCATCTTCAATAACATGAAACATAGTGTTGGCACATATCAGAAATAGGATTTAATCCTTTGAATTAAAGTCTACCTCCTCAATTAAATTCATCCAATACCTATTAAACACCCACTATGTGCTACTGCTTCTGTCCAATATCCCAAGTTTTAGATCAAGAGCCACAGAGGTCAGAGTGAAGGATGGTATTCCCTTAAGAAGAAACCACTGGAAAATCTGATGAAGGGGTTTTGTGGGAGTGACTGGGTGAGCTGGAGTGATTCATTTTCTAGTTTAGTTAGAAGCTTGCTACAATAATTCTTCCTGGTTGCTGACTTTCATCTGTACTTACGACCCAATTTCAAATGAGATAAAGTGATTGCCATGAGGAAAAAGCTGAATGAGAGCTCAGGAAGAAGGCTGAAAGGCATTTTATTTAATTAAGAACATTTATTTATATGATTATTTAATGTAGGACTATTGAGAATAATAAATCAGATGACAAGTTATTATTTTTCGCCTTTATCTGTTTTTTTTAAGTCCCACATTTTACTTGTAAGTTTAATCACATATCAGTGGCGACTTGTATTATGTACCAAAGTTTAGAAAAACAGCCGCATAGAGAGGGCTTATCGGATAATCATTTTGAACCATTATTACAGTAAAGAATGCAGGGTTGAGCCTTTGCATTATTTATAGTATGGATAGAGTCTTGGAGTCTTTCAGAACTCTTTATGTTCTAAAGATTTAAAGAGATATTTTGTTAGGCAGCATCTAGTCTCTAAGGAGCAGCATGTTTTGGACCCATGTCCTATGTACTCACAGGCTTTTCAACACTTGGCAACAATTGGAGATCTGGATCTGTGAGGATCTCTGCCATTGCCTTCTTTTCCTGTCCAGAGGTAACTGGAGTCAGACCTGAACCGTTGAGATATCTCCTATCTCCGGGTGCCTGTCCTCCCAGTGACTGGAAGGTTGATATTGCTGATCAAAGGGGCCTCAGGAGCCAGGTGCATAATTGTTAGACACCAATCCAGCACGGGATGCCTGCTTCTGCCTACATTCTGCATGACAATATGGGTGTCTACATCTGGGTGTACTCTGCCTTACACTCACTGCATCAATAATTAAGGGCTGGAAGAGAACGTCTAAGTTCTATCCAATCCAACCCTTATTTGGCAGGGAAGGAAACTGAGGCTCATAGCAGTTAAGATGGATAACTTGTCCTAGTCATATTGGTGATAAATACCAGAGGTAGAATCGAAACCCATGTTCTCTGACTCCAGAGCTAGTACTCTTGTGACTGTGTGTTTATGTCTCCTCATGTCCTGATATTCTATTCCCACTTTCCACATTCACTCAATACCATTCTGCATTCTTTCTTTCTCTCTCTCTCTCTTTCTCTCTCTTCCTCTTTCTCATTTCTTCCCCTTCTCTTTCTCTCTCATCTCTCTCTCCTTCCCTCTCTCCCTCCTCTTTTGACCTGGATTGAGGAAGATCTGACTTCAAATCTAGCCTCAGATATCTGATATTGGTGTGATCTTGGGCAAGTTAATTAACTTGTTTGCCTCAGTTTCCTCATCTGTAAAATAAGGATAATGCAACACCTACCTCCCAAGGTTGCTGTGAAGACCTCATTAATATTTTTAATATTTTTAATTTTTAATTAATATTTTAAATATTTTTAAAAGCACTTAGCATAGGTATGGCACCTATTAAATGCTATATAAATATTATTATATCCTACAATTAATTAATTGATCATGAGTTATCTACTAAGAGGACGCCCAACCTCTTATTGAACATGCCAGTCATGTATTTTTCAGTTGTACAAACCAGTTATTTAGGTCAAATGAAATAGCAATGAAAAGTTCCTTATAAATCTGAAAACCTTCTATCCATTAACTATTATTAATATTGTTATTATCATTAATTCTAGCGAGAAGGAAGGACAAATAGTAGATGTTGTGTTGCTGGCATAATTAGTGTGATGTCAGACATAGAAAAAGCAGCCTTGGTGACGGCTCCATTCATAGGGACATCAACAATGAGTTAGCACTGGAGCTGCTCCATCCTTTGCTTCATTAGACCATTCTGCCCAAGTCATCTCAGAGTTAATATCTTCACTAATAGGGGACCTTGGCATAGGGTGACATAAAAATAAACCTTATATTAGTATCTCCATTCCTTCCAACCTGCAGTGAAATCATCCCCCAAAGGAAACACACACACACACATACACACACACACACACGCACACTGAACCCTATGGGAAGCAAATTTCCCTATAAAAAATTCCTTGTCATTAACATCTGGGGATGATAAATCAAATAATTTGCAGTAGTGTTTGAAATCAAGAGCTATCCATTTGTAGCAACTGATACATAGCCATGTGGCTACTTCTGAGATAGTAAACTATTAATTTGGACTCCTGTCTGATTGGACTAAGAATCACATTTCCCACCTTTAATTTATTGATTAAAGAACTCAATAAATTGGAATTATGAGATAAGCCAATTTTACACGATATGCTTATTTATTCTTAATGATCATAAGCTATAACTCGTTATTTTGGGACTGAAGTTGATGAGGCAGATATTCCTCTAATAAGTTTTTACTGATGATTAAAATCTCGTTACCACCTTAATGTAGGGCTGTTGATTCCATTACTTTTTGGCATAAACGTAAAATTAATTTTGTTAATGATCTCTTGGGAAAAAAAAAGGACAAGGGATCTACCATGAGAGTCACTAATGGCCCATTGCTACAATTGTTCGAATAATTGTTGCATGGAGGTTCATTTTAAAAGCCTTTTCCCTGTTCACATGTAAAAACATGCACCATTCATAGACCACGAGAGGTAGGAATAGTGATCAGTCAAATGCATAAACAAAACCCTCTTTTGAGTGAACAGGTTTTCTTTTGAAGACTTCTCTTTTGGGGATTGATAGTTTATCCAGAGCAAACCTGTATAGGGAAGCAGATTAGCAAAGACATCCCTGGAGTTAAAAATGTAATGGAAAAGCAACATTATTTGTACCTTTCTTTCCTCTGTTTCTGAGATTCTATTTTATGCAGAAAATTGGTCCTTATTTTTAAGTTCTTGGATTCTGGAGTCAGAAGAGTTTTTTTTTTTAAATCTGTTGTGATGCAAACTGAGAGTCAGTAGACATGGATGTGAATCCCCTCGACCTATATTTAGAGGAAACATTGAGCATGAATGGGAGTTAGAAGTCCTTACCTGAAATCCCAGTTGTGATGCCTATTCTTTTGTGTGACCCAGGATAAGTCACCTGCTCTCTCTGGGATTTAATTTCCTTCTGTATAAAATGATGAGATTGGACAAGATCATGGGCTCTTAACCTGGGGCCTGTGATCTGGTTTTTAAAACATTTTGAGAACTACATTTCAATGTGATTGTTTTCTCCTCTAATCCTACATGTTTTATTTTATGCATTTTAAAACATGATTCTGAGAAGAGTTCTTGACCCAAAAAAAGACCTAGTACCCTTGGACTAGCTGGCTTCTGACATCTGCCCCCCCACCTCCACCCCTCCCCCAACTCTAGGCTCCCTGGCATGAAGTTGAGTACTTATATAAATCTGGCTATACCACCTCCCCAAGCAGTAACACAGTGAGGGTTTCTTGTCCAGACCTGGCAGAGCTTCTACCTAGAGATAAATGCTATATCAGGGACCCATTGGAACACAATCAAGGAGACCCTCTACAGTAGGGGGTGTCATAAAGTTTATTTAGCCACATCATGATTTCTGTAAACATCAGAAAGGCAGTAGCTCTAGATCCTTCCATGAAGGTGGGAACAGCTAGTCTTCCTCTGACACACCTTGGTTCTATGACCCTGGGTAAGTCTCTTCTCTTGGCAGTGCCCTGGGAAACTCTCCCAGAATAAACTTCGGAAAATAGTTGCTGATCTGCATTGATCTGGAGAGAATTTCTTACTGAGAACCCAATTACTCCCAGGCTACTCATCTGGAATACTTACCATGTCAGCTTCATTTTCTCTTCCACTGTAAATCTTACTCATCAAGAGTCTTTTCCTTCAGAGGACCTATTTCACTAGGCCTGCAATTGGAGTGCATGAATGTAGAAATAAAATGCATTTCTTTCTATAAAATGATTTAGACAGAACTTTCATCATTTTATATTAAATGAAAATATAAGTAACAGCATTTCAGAGCATTCAGAAATATGACTAAAGCTCTCTCAAGGCTGTTTGGGGAGGGGACAGTGTCTAAACTTGGGATTTCATTGGTGTAGGGAGTTTTCTGCATATATGGAACCTGTCTTCACTAATACAGATTGGCAACTCATCAATAATTGTAGTCTTAATTGTCTGTAGTGTGAAAGGATGAGTGATTTGCCTGTGGTCCAGCCAGTTGCCCCCCTCAGAAGCAGGACTCAGAACATGACTTTCTGGTTTCCAAGGCTAGCATCTAGCCATTCTACCATGCTGTCTTTCACAAAATTAGGGAACTAGCTATCAATCAACAAACTTTTTGAATCTTTAGCAGAAAAATTTTGCACACTCATAGAATATTGGGTTATAAGGGACCTTAGAGGTCATCCAGTTCAAACCTGACATTTTACTGATGAAGAAACCAAGTCACAGAGGGGAAAGTGACTTACTCAAGGTCTCTCAGTAAGTGGCAGAGCCAGAATCAGACCCAGCTCCGCACTACCCCATGTTAAAGAGTATTTGTGCTCTGATGATGCCCTCCTGCTGGGGAATGGAGTGAAAGGAATCCTCTCTTCAGAACTCCTTGGCATGAAAAGTCATCCTTTGCGGGCAGGGAGTAAGAAGAGAAAAGTCCTTTTGTTCATCGCAGTGGCAAGGAGTGTCGAAAGGCAGCATGGCGTGGTGCCTGGTGGGCTGAGTAAGTCATGCTGAAACTTCTCAGAATCCCAGGCCAATAAGACTGCAAGTTATAGAGCAGTCATAACTGGCACATACACACACAAAGGTACACACACGTACACACAATGCACAACAGACACACATACATATATACATATACTATATATACACAATAAATCTTTATATA
>CM053769.1:476314357-476347507 GCA_028658325.1 Potorous gilbertii | reverse complement strand
TTCTCTTCTGCTACTTAGATCTTAACCATCAAATCCAATGGTCTTTTCTCAGTCCTCATCCTTGACCCTTCTACAACCTTTGACTCTATGATCACCTTGTTTTCCTCATTACTCTTCTCTCCAGATTTCATGACTCTGCTATCACCTGGTTCTCCTCCTACTTCTCTGACTGGCTTTGCTGGTTTTTCATCTAGGTCATGCTCACTAAGCCTTGGTGTTCCCAAGGCTCTGTCCTGGGCCATTTTCTCTTCTCTCCCTATAATACTCAGCTCAGTGAGTTCATCAGCTCTTGTGATTCAGTGATCATTCTCGATCATCTCTCTCCTGACCTCCAGACTAGCACCTCCAAATGTTTATCAGACATCACAGGCTGTCTATTTTGTAAACACTGCAAATTTAGCTTGTCCAAAATCAAACTCATTATCTAACCTTCCTCCACGCATTATCCAATTACTGTTCAAGGTACCACCATCTTTCCAAACAGCCAGGCTTGCAACTTAGGTGTCTCAATTCCTCCCACTCTCTCAATTCCGATAGTCAATTGGTTACCAGGTCCTGTTGATTTTAATTTGTAACATCTCTCATAAATGCCCCCTTCTCTCCTTTCACACTTCCACATCCTCTTATACCTAGAATACTTCAATAACCAAAAACTGATCTCTCTTTCTCAATTCTCTCCCCACTCCAACCTATTCTCTGCTCAACTATCAGTGATCTTCCTAAAGCACAGATCTGATCATGTCAACCCATAATCTATAAACTTCAGTTTATTACCTCTAGAGTCAAATATAAAATCATCTGATTTTTAAATCTCTTTATAATCTAGCTTTTTACACCTTACATCTACATATTGTGTAATTCAACCACACAGTCTTCCTTGCTATTTCTAGGACAAGATACTCCATCTACAAACTCTCTGAATTTTCACTTTTGTTCCGTCATTTTTCAGTTGCATCTGATTCTCTGTGATCCCATTCAGGGTTTTCTTGGCAGAGATACTGGAGTGGTTTGCCATTTCTTTCTCCAGCCATTTTACAGATGAGGAAACTGAGGCAGAGTTAAATGACTTGCCCAGGGTGATACAGTCAATGTCTGAGGTAAGATTTGAACTCAAGGAGATGAGACCTGGAGTTTTATTAACTGTTTTCACTGGTTGTCCCTAGTTCCAGGAATACTTACTTTTCTTTACTTCATCATCTGACTTCCTTTGAGTAGCAGTTAAAACTCTGATTTCTGCAAGAAATCTTTTTGGATCTCCCTTAATGCTGATTCCTTCCTCTGAGATTATCTCTCATTTATTCTGTATATACCTTGTTTATCCATAATTGCTTGCACGTCCTCTCCATTTGACTGTGAGATCATTGATAGCAGACACTGTTTTTTGCCTTTTCTGAATCCTCAGCACAGTGCTTGGCATCTAGTTGGCATTTAATAAATGCCTGTTGACTTGACTTCCTAAAATATGACTACTCTGCTTGTGGTCTGATGAGGGTCAATAGAGTGGCACTGGTGCCTGCCTTGTCCTGTGTGCCCCACCTCTCCTACTGCAGTGTGAGACAGATTTCTTGCTTTCATATCACACTAGAATCACCTTGGACTCACCTCAACCCTGGCTATCTAACTGCAGAAGCAGGACCGAGGACTTGGCTGAAACATAAAGGAGATACATCATGTTGATCTGTCTTAAATTTGGACTGAACTGTTCTTTGAGAGTCAGGAGCATTTGGGCTGATTCATCAGACTCCTGACTTTATAGAGAAACATGCTCTGTGATCCATTTCCCCATTCACCAGCCCGATCTCCTCTGCCCTGCTCTCTGAAAAGTGGATAACTCTCATGTGTTAGGGCAATGCCTGCTTCCTCCTTTCTGGGTCAAAACAAGCCTACCAGCTCCGTTGTTGATTAATATTCTCCAGCTTCCCATAGAGGGAGGAGATGAGTCCCCAATGGAGCAGAAGGCTAATGGATCTTATCAATAGCTTCCCCCAGTAACCCCTGTGTCACTTTTGATGGAACACTTCCTTGAAACAATATTTGCTGACCTGACACTTAGAAGGTAACTTCTGCTGTAATGAGAAGAACTTTGATGACCCCCAAAGGGGAACTTCCATCAGAATGGTCTTTGAATGTTGGAGGTATTGACAGGCTACTCTTCTTAATGCTATTAAAATGGATATGCTAAATGCAGTTGACTTTATATTATCTTCTGGAAGATTATTCAGACACCTATTATTAGGATAATTTCACAGGTTAAGGTATGTTTATACACAGTATGCATATTCTCATATTTGTGTGATTTGATCATTAATTGTAAAAATTATTAAAATGTATTATTAAAATTATAAAGATTATTAAAATTATTAAATGGATACTACATATAGAACCCCATACCAGGGCCTGGGGGAAATATAAAATATGAATGGGTACTGTTTCTGCTCACATGGAACTTATAGTTTAGTAGGACTAAGACACAATCTAGTGTTTAACTCTATGAGTCTCAGTTTTCTCCTCTATAAAATGGAGGTTAGATCAAATTGCCTCTGAGGTATTTCAAGAAATAAAACTCTATATTTTTGTGTTATCTTTGCACACATATATGCCTTGTACCTAGTAGGTAATTAATAAATGTATGATGGATTGAATTGGAAGCTATGAATTTGTGCTAGGTAGATAATCCACAAAAAAGTATGATTTTCATCCAGTTGCACATACTCTGGACCACTTGTCCCAATTGTGACACCTAGTGATGAGTTGGGTACCCAGAACATATTAGCTACATTCTCTCATGACCTAGGGGTAGCCCTGAGGGGTTGGGAATGTTTTTCCTAATACTATTTGTTTAAGCCCCCATTGGTGTACTTTCCTCCAAGATTATCAGTTGAGAATCAATTTAATTAGCTAACCTTATATTGTTTTTTTTAGAAAGAGATATTTCCTAAGGTGTTATTGTCAAGTTATTTCCTCCTCCCAATGTATCGTTTTTCTCTTGTCTTTTCCCAAAAGAACCTCTACGTATTGCTCATGAGCAAGGACCATTTTCTGAAACTGGAACACATGGTACTTAAGAAAAAATATCTTAGAACTGAAACATGGAATTGTTCATTAAAATCCTGACTCTCATACTTGTATGACCATGGGCCAGTCATTCACCTTTATGAACCTCTATTTCCACATATGAAAAACAGGTTTAATAAATGTACTGCCTTTCTTTCAGGTTTGCCATAGAGAAATTGCTTTTGTAAGCCTAAAGAGCTACAGGTGAATAAATTGGTATAATGAACAATTATACTTTCAGTCCTAGATAAAATACAATTAAAAAATGGGAATTTAGTTTTTTTTCTTCCAGTTTTTTCTTCCAATTTGCTGATGAAAACTTATTTCAGGTCTTAAAGCAGCAGGGCTGAATGAGGGAGTTTATAACTCAGACTTACAATTCATTGGCCCAGGGGAGAGTCAGTCCCACCATGGCAGTGGAAAGAGACAGAGGACTTAGATTCAGACCCACATTTGATATTCACTACATGTAGTACCTTGTATAAGTAACTTCATACCACTATGCCTCAGTTTCTTTATCTGTAAAATTTGGTGATTGAGTTAGATTACTCAGAAATCCTTTGCAGTTTTGTGAGCAGAAGCAGCTCCAAAGCACTTTGCACTTTACCTGAGCCTGTGAGCCGGGTTGCAATGTCCTGTAGGTTATCTCCTTTCTTATTTGCTTTCTGTTTAGTCAGCACCAAACATACTAACAGCCAGTATTTATACAGCAAGACCCTTCACAAATGTTGTCTCATTTGATCCTCACAGATGAGGAGGTAGTTGCTGTTATTATTTCCATTTTACAGATGAGGAAACTGAGACAGACAGGGTTAAGTGACTTGCCTAGGGTCACACAACCAGTATGTGTCTAAGGTCAGATTTGACCCCAGGTTCTCCCACCCACAGACCCAGTGCTCTGTGTACCACCTAGCATTCCATATGAACTGAGCCAAACCACTAAACTTTCTGAACCTCCATCTCTTCAAACAGAGGAATTTATAGTTGATTTGTGAGGATGAGTGGGATGAGTAAGAAGATACCCCTTCTGTTACCAATTCAGGTCAAGGGAAGAGCCTCTGTATCAAAAGAATCAAAACTATGCCTTTCCTAACCCCTCCTCACCCCCTTCCTCATGCTCCCACTTTGTTTTATTTTGCATCTGTTGCCAAATACTGTCATTTCCATCTTCATAACATTTCTCCTCTACCTTGCGCTCTCTCCATTCACATGGCCACCATCTTTGCGCCGGCCCATTTCCTTTTACCTAGACTATTGCTGTGGCCTTACCATTGGTCTCCCTGTCTATAGTCTCTTCCTGCTCCAGTTCATCCATCACACAGCTGTCAAAGTGATTTTCCTGAAGCATAGATCTGGCCATGTCACCAACTAAAAAAATCTCCATTGGCTCCTTATTATTCCTAGGACCAAACACAGAGTCCTCTGTTTTAGGAGACTGAGGCCTAGAGAGTTGAGAGATTTGGCCCTGAGGGAGGATCAGCCCAGGGTTTCCTGAACATAAGAACTGTACTAATAGAATATGGTAATAACAATGGCTAACATTTACATAACATTTTAAGGTTTGCAAATTACTTTATACATACATTCATACATATCTATAAGCATACATTCATACAGACATACCTACATATGTTCATACAGATATGAAGACATAAGTATACACATATTAAAAATCTCTTATGCTTCTCACAACTGTGGGCAGTAGGTCATATAATATTATTTCCATTTTACGGATGAGGAAGCTGAGGCTGAGAGGTTAGATGACTTGTTCAGGGTCACAGTCAGGATTTGGGCTCCATCCAGGTCTAGCACTAAGCTATTTATGATATGATATAAATAATTTTAATGAAATTCTTTCAATGTCAGAGATGGTTCCACTTTTAGATTTGTACTTTCATTGTCTAAGTGCCTGGTACATAGTAAAAACTTTAAAATGCTTGTTGATTGATGTATTCGTTGACTGGTCGACATCATACATTACCGAGAAAGGCCAAGCCCAGTGACAAGGCTACACTGAACCATGTCCATTCATCCTATGCTAACTCTCTCCATTTAAGTCATCCAGCTGGAATCCATCCATCCATTGTGATGACTGCCAGGAATAAACATTGCTGTTCTTATCGATTCAATTTTTAATTCTAGCATGAAAGTAGAGCCTCTATTCACTAACCCCTTCTGGGGTATCTGGAGGGAGCCTGGGGGCAGAGAGAAGATAAATCAAAACTCTCAGGCAATTAGGTTTTTTTTTTTTTAAATCTATATAAATAGAGGCTGGATTCATCAACATTTGTCAGTCCCAGAGGGAGATCCCTGAGGCAAGCCCTGCATGCTTTATCTGCTATATCTTTATTTGTATTGTAGGATTCTATCACTCCTCTCCTCTCCTCTTCTCTTATCACCACCCTTATAAACCTGAAGTTATAGAGAAAACTACAATCTGATCTAGTCCCATTCATTTATTATCAGTTATTATCTGTTAGGATCGTTCATTTATTATCTGTTAACGATTTCATACTCTTATCTACACACTAGCTTTTTCATCTTACTGTGGATTTCTTTTTAATATCCTGTAAAGGGATTGTATATAGGATGGTGAGGGGTCTGGAGTTAGCTCTTTGATGATCAGTTGAAGGAACTTAAACTAGAGAAGAAAGCACTTGGAATGAGGGATGTAGTATTTGTTTTCCAATCCTGAATGTTCTGATATCCACCAGGTGACTGATCTTGGGCATGTTCTCCAGACTTGGTTTCCTCTTCTTACTTCCTACATTTGTAAACCTTAAATCGATATAGAAATGTGAGCTTCTACAGTGTTTTCTACTATTATATAGAAAGGCAGCATGGAGTAGGAGATAGAGAGTAGAGTCCAATTTCAGGACAGTCCTGCCTCCTTGGTGGACAACCCCAAAGGAGCAAATTAACCCCTCAATGTCTCTGTCATTTTGGAGGATTGAGCTGTAATGCATTTACCAGTTGGTTGTATGAAATTGCATTGGTAGACGAGGTTCCAGCTGGAATTCTTTTAACTAAAGAAATCAGAAGTTTGGATCAAAAAATATAGTCAGAGGGAAGGGTGACATTTATCACTTCAGATTGAATAAGGGAATATTTTAATTTGATTAAAAGGAGGTCAATTTGTAAACTGTGCCTCTAATTCAATTCTGTTTGTTATTTGATCAATAGACCATCACATAGTCACAAGAAACCATGGTGATCATCTAGTCTAATTCCCTTGTTTCATAATTGAGGAAATTTCAGGATATGATGGATCAATGACACTTCAATGTATGCATGAATGAATGAATTCCAGATGCTGACTGTCTGATCTGGTTTTTAAGAGGACCATAAGCTCAGCCTGAGGCAACAGTGTGACATAGTGACCAAAGAAGTGAATGAGGTCTTTGGAATGTTCCTGTTGGATACTCCCTCCTCCATGTGGATTAACACCAGCTCTACCACTCAGAATTGTTGAGAGTTTTTTCCCTTGATAAATACAGGTGGTATGATCTTAGGCACGTCACTGCCCTTTTAGCATTCTCATCAACTACAAGGTCAAGAGATTTCAGGCTGCAAAGATAGGAGCATGGAGTCCAGAAAGATGGTGGCCTGCCTATTGAATGCCATCCTGATCAGAACACCTCTGGAATATTCTTGTTGGTTGAGGCGCCATACTTTAGGAAGGAGTGTGTTCCACAGAGAATAACCCAGATGGGAGTAGAATCAAAACTGTGATGTATGAGAATTTGCTGAAAGAATTGGGAATTTTTAGCTCAGAGAAAAGAAGACAGTGAGGAAAAGGTTGCCACCAGAGTGTTTGAAGGGATGGCATATGAGTTCCCATATAGGTTCATAGGTTCCCATTCTCTGAAATGACAGGCTTAATCACAATGATATCTGTTTTTTATGATAGTTCTAACATTTTATGATTGAGAGAATATTCATGCTTGTTGTCTTTGGTATTAGAAGGCACAACTAGAAGTCTGGGGGCGTGGGTGGGGTGAGGAGTCACAGAAAGATATGTTTCACTATAACCTAGCCTTTAACTACTCAGGGGGCATTACCTCAGACAAATTGAGACTTGGGAAAGACCTTAGCTTAAAAAGGCCAATGTCTCCCACTGCATCTAGGACTATCGCCAATCGTCTTGACCTATGTCTTGCCACTGGACTTTAATGATTTTGAAGGAGATGCCTTTGCACAGCCCTACCTCATTTAAATCCAATTCAATTGCAAGTCAAGATAGCACCTTGCTTTCTTGGTCCTCTTTGAGAATGAGAGATAAACAAGTGAAAACTTCCTAAGAATAAGAAATATCTGAAAGTAGAAGGATCAAGATGCTTTAGGAGATGGTACACTCTCTTCATTGGAAGCCTTCATGTAGAGATTAATGCACATTTGTCTAATTCATCTGGGAAGACACGTGGTTCAGTGGATAGAATGCCAGACTTGGTGAGCAGAATATCTGGGGTTCAGATTCAATTTCAGACACTTACTAACTATGTAACTCTGAACAAATCACTTAAACTGTCTGCTCCTCAGTTTCCTCACCTATCAAATGGGAATGATAGCTCCTAACTCCAAGAATTGTTGTGAGGATAAATAAGGTATCTGTAAAAGCATTTCCCATGTAAATTCTAGCTATTAATATTATTACAATGTATAATGGATTCTTGATCAGGTTTGCATTGAACTAAATGAGGCCAGAGGTCTCTTCTAACAAAGATTCTGTTACTTTTCCTTTCAAAATTCCAATGCTGGACATGATTGAAAAGGAAGGAAATTCTAAAGTAAATTGCAGTCTAATTAGAAGGGAGCTGTGACTAGAGCCAAGAAAAAGCCATATTATGTTGCTGACTGACTTGAGAATGTTAATGTAGAGTCATTTAAAAGTCCACATTCTGCAGGAGAATACCAAAGCTGAGCACATGGTGAACTTTTCCTTTCCTTTCTTTACTTTTTAAGGAATTATATGAAGTCCTTCTGGTGCTAAGGAATGGGAAATTGATGAATCCATCATTGTACATCTTACAAATCTTTTTTCTACAGGGCGTACATGGTCAGTGGAAGATACAGGGAAAGAAGAGCTTGTTAGTAGAAGCCTATTCAACCCAAAACAACAACATTTGATTCATTCATCCATTCATTCGTTTGTTTTTTGTTTTCAACATTCAGTTCTATAAGATTTTGAGTTCTAAATTTTCTCCCCTTCTCTCCTCTTCTGCATCCCAAAGGTGCCATGTAATCTGATATAAGCTATACATGTAGAATCATATTAAACATATTTCCGCATTGGTCATGTTGTAAAGAAGAATTAGAACCAAAGGGAAAAACCAGGAGAAAGAATAAACAAAGAAAAAAGAGAAAATAGTATGCTTTGATCTGCATTCAGATCCACAGTTCTTTCTCTGGATGTGAAGAGCATTTTCTATCATGAGTCTTTTGGAATTATCTTAGATTCTTGCATTGCTGAGAAGAATTAAGTCTATTAAAGTTGGTCATCGCACAAGTTACTGCTATCATATACAATGTTCTCCTGGTTCTACTCACTTCACTCAGCATCAATTCATGCAAGTCTTTCTAGGAAAAAAAAACATGCATTAAATACCTACTGTGTACATGATACTATCCTCATTCTGGGAATACAAAGATAAGGCAAAACCAAACATAAAAGAAAAACAACCTTCACCTTTAAGAACTTGCATTCAACTGGAGTAGAAGAGTGTAGTGGATGAATACGGCATGTAACAGATAAACATACACACAACCAGTATTTGGGAAAGGAGCGCGTGCTAACAGCCATGGGGTTGAAGGGAGGACTTTTGTTGAATTGTCCAAAGGCAAGTTCTCCATTTGTGGTGGTCTTTAAGCAGTAGCTGAATGATCACTGGTTGGGGATGGCATAGTGGGAGTTTCTTTTGGCCATAGGTTAGATGAGGCCCCTTCCGATCTGCAAATTCTATATTTCTGTGAATGTAGATTCTTGAAAAGGAGCAAGGATTGAGCATGAAGTTTAGCAGTGTAGGGTGATTCCTCCATGGAGCCAAGAAGCTGGGAGTTCTAGTGATGTAAGTTAATATTTTCTTCATTTCTCAGACTCTCCCTGGGAGTAAGTGGAACAAATTTAGAAATCCTGTTCTTTAAATTGCTGTGCCATAGGTCATCCTCAGAGGTCAATTCAAAGCACTTTCATGAAGCACCTACTAAGCACTGACATCACATTTATGTAAAAATTACTTTTATACCATTTCTGCTCAGCAGATGTTAGGAGGGAAGATTCTTTGGTTGTGGTTTTCTTGAGATTTATAAAATGATGAGATACTCCCATTTTAATTATAAATTCTCCTGTTTGGGAACCACTTTGCTTTCAACTTCATTAAGAGCCCGTAATGGAAAATGGGCCCTTTCTAAATGTGAGGGAATAGGGAGCCAATATCCCTTGGGTAGTTCTTCACTTACATCAGTATAATGGGATTTATAGAACATTCATATATTACAAGATGCATTTTGGCTTGTAATTTTAAAGAGGGATAGCTGGGCTTGCCAACCCCATTCTCATAATTAAAATAATTCTCCAAAAGGCATCTAGGCAACTAAAAAAATTGTACCTTGTGAAAGATGATTCTCTCATCACAGTCACTGGAAGGATTCTTCCTTTCTCCTCTGGGGATGAAGTGTTATATCATCATAACTCAATTTAATTTTTTTTTCTAACATTGTGTCAGTCTATTACTGCTGAGCCCAGCAGTTAGATACAGTGGGTCAGAGGAATCCCTCTTGGTGACATTCCTACAGTGAAATGATATAGAGCTAAAGTAACCAATGACACAAGCAATTGACTACTGTTTACTTGAAGGGAATGTTCCATGGATGGATGGGTATTTGAAAGGCCATAGTTTGGAAGGTGGTATTTGCATGAAATAGTGCTGTTTTCCTTAGCTATTTAGTAAGTGAATTGGGGAAGTTTGGGCAGTACGGGTATTTGGAGAGCAGCTAGGAAAAGAATTGGAGAAAGATAAATAGTTCAAGGGATCAAAGAGTGATCTTTGAGTAAGAGAGAGACTATTGATGCTGGATGTGAGGGGGATGAGTTGGGACCAGTGTGATGCAAAGGAAAGAGCACTGAACTTGGAATCATGAGACTTGAGTTCAAATCCTAAATTGGTTATTTATGACTTGGGCAACCTTGGGTAGATCACTTTAACTCACTGTTTCTCAGATTTTTCATTTGCAAAATGTGTGTGTGTGTGTGTGTGTGTGTGTGTGTGTGTGTGTGTGTGTGTGTATGAGAGAGAGAGAGAGAGAGAGAGAGAAAGAGAGATTGATTCTTCATGGAATTTGTCATCCCTACACTTGCCGATGGATCCTCCACCCTTGATTTCTGTGTTGTTTCTATCCTTATGTAAGCTGTTTTGGTGCCCAGTAAAACTGGGTTGTATCGCTGTTGTGATGATAACTGCCTCGTTATAAGAAATGACTGGGAGAGAGCTAAGGGGGCATCTATTAATTGGGGGAATAGTTGAACAGATGAATGTAATGGAATAATGTGCTATCAGAAATGAAGAGGTGGTTTTACAGAGACTTGGAAACACTTGGACAAACTGATTTAGAGTTAAGTGAATGGGTATAGGAGAACAATTTACACAGTCACAATATTGTAAAGGCAAACAATTCTGAAAGATTTAAGAACTCTGATCAATATAATGACCAATTATAATTCCAGGTGACTGATGCTATCCCCGCCTCTTGATTGACTGGTAACGTTCTCAAGATGAAAAATAATATGTATATATTTTTGGACAAGCCAATGTGTGAATTTGCTTTGTTTGACTATGCATATCGATTTAAAGATTTTTGTTCTTTTTTTTCCCTTGTTGGGAAGGTGAGAGGGAGAGAATTTAAGTGCTTGTTAAAAAAATTAAAATAAAAATCTCACTGGGTTCATGAATGTCTCCACCTTACTCAGGGGAAAATCTACTTAGGAGGAGTTAAACTATGCTGTTAAAAAACTAATCAATCATTGCTAAATAATTATATGCTGTTAAAAAACTAGTCAATGTGAATGAATAATTATTTGTTTACATTTTGTTAAATTTTGGGTTAGATATGATCTAGTCAAGAAAGAAAACTTGATCTTAGGTTCTATGTTGACTAAAAAAGGAATTTTCATTAATTGAAGTCTTCATTTTGAGAAATTTTTAAAGAGAACATGTCATAGAATCACAGTAATTCAGAGTTGGAACGAACTTCAGTTGTCAGGTGGGCCAACTCATACCTGAAAAAGATTTCCCACTTCAACATGTGGTCAAGTAGCATTAGCCAGAAGATCTCCAGGGAAAGGGAAGCCACAGTCTTCTGAGGTGGTCTGTCCCATTCTGGGACATTTCTAGTCATAATGGAGTTTTTTCTTTCATCAAGTTCAAATTTGCCTTTTTACAGCTTCTACCTATTAAGAACCAAACTTTGATTCAACAAAAGGAAACACTTCTTAGTGACTAAAGATGTTCCAGAGTTCTGCCTTTTGGTCTTTTCCCCCTGGGGCCAAAGAGGACAAATCTAAACCTTTTCACACATGATAGTCCTTCAAATACTTCTCCAAAAAAATGCTCCCAATGGATATTAATGTGCCATAAACTCAAAGTCTGTCACTATGCTTTTTTCTCTCTCTATACATTCACCAGGCCACTGTCCATGCTAAAACATGACCTTTAGAATTAAACACATTCTCCAGGGTGTGACCTGACCAGAGCAGAGTACATTGGGAGCATTACCTTCCTTGTCCTGGATTCTGTCTATCGTCTAATGCTTAATGTAATCCAAATTTGCACTAGTTTTTCTTTTGTCTGCCATCAGATTTCTTAGATTTCCTTAATAATTCCATACTAAATGGGAAGAAGTATTTTTTCTCAAATTTTAATTCATTCTTCATATTCTTTAATTGAAGTCTAATTTCCCTAAATGGATACTTGGGAGCCATGATCTCAATGGCATGGATATTGCACCACTTCCAAGCTTTACTATGCTGTGCATTTTTTCCTCTTGGCTTTGCCACTACTCTGCCATAGAGCATCCACCCAGAGCTGCAGGTGTTCTTTCTGTTCTTTTTTCTATTTGGCAGCTGTCAATATAGCATTCAGGATTAGTGGACCATTTTTCATTTTCACACACCAGAGTCCTACCTCCTCTTCTGGCTTTATGATGGCTTTCTCAATACTATTTCTTGGATATGTCTTCATTAGTCATGTGCTGCCAAAGGCTTATGCTCACCATAAGATTGGCATAGATATGCCTATCTCTTAATTGCCCTTTGAATTACTTAAAATTTTAGCTTTCAACATTCTGTCATTTTCCATGATCTCATGTCAAGGAATGACTTGGGGTCATCAATTTCCCAAATGTGATTCAGCTCAGTGTTCTTCTATTTGATTTTTGACCTAGCTCATTGTTCTTTATGAATAGATTGATTAACTTAGTGAGATGCTATATCTTCGCCAGAGCAATATTTATTCTGAGTTCCTATGGGTTTTTTTCCCATTATGGCTAGGTAGGTCTATTTTTTTGGAATGACTGTAAATTTCACTGAGGAGATTGTGCAGTCACTAGTCTTAATGTAATTAATGAAATGTCATTAACAAACAAAGACATTGGAGAACCGCCCCATTGATAGAGAATCCTTCCATTTGGATTCTAAACTCAAGACACCTTGGCTTGTCATGTTTAGACACGACCGAGATGAGTGTGTTAGGTGGACATAACATCTCCCTGATTTATGTCTCATTTGAGGCATATCAAGTGAGCAGATCAATGAATGGCATTATCTCCATATCATGACATTGCATGACATTTTTACATGTGTGGTTGAAACTTTGTTGCAGGTGAGCTAGTAAGGTTATAATTTATTCTACCAGGCATGGAATGATCCCCTTTTTCCTCTTACCACTTTCCCTAGCTTCTTTTAAGACTCAACTCAAATCCCACCTTCTGTAAGAGATGTTACCTGATTCTTCAGATGCTAATATTTTTCTCTCTGAGATTACCTTCCTTCTGTAGGTAATAATTAATAATAATAAATAATAATAATATTTGTATAGCTCTTTAAAAGTTCACAAAGCACTGTATAAATATCTCATTTCCCCGCCCCCTCAAAATAACCTTGGGAAGTACTATTTATCGTCTCCATTTTAGAGATGTGGTAGCTAAGGCAAATAGAAGTGAAATGACTTGCCTCAGGTTGCACAGCTAATAAATGTCTGAGACAGGATTTGAACATAGAATTTCTTGACTCCAGGTCTTTCGGACTATCTACCATGTCACCTTGCTGCCAATTTCATAAATCTTGTTATTTTATGTTATTTTTCCTCATTACAATGTTAACTCCTTGAGGAAAGGGGTTAGTTGTGCTTTTCTTTGTATTCTCAGGGCTTAGCCCGGAGTCTGACACATGGTAAGAGATTAATAAATACTTATGACCAGTTGGTTGGCAATGGTTCTTGAAATCAACAAACAATAAATACAAAAGAAATGAATATTATCTGTACTTTTCAATTATTTGTATGACAGTGAATATCTGGTCTGTTGTAGGAAGTCTGAGAAAATGTCTTTCATGTTTTCATCAAGGATACTCTCAATAGACAATTTTCATAAAAGACTTTCTAATTAAATTTACTGTTTTCAATCAACAATTATTTACTTCATAAAACATTTTATATATGAGAAAATGGGCCCTTTGGTTGGGAGTTATTGAAATATTTTTGAATATATATTTTTTGCTTTCATAAAGATACTAAAGGTGCTCATTTCCATTCTTTTTGAGTTATTCCTTTCCTTGAGATATCACAAACACAGATTTCTGGGTATATGTAAACTCCTCTTGTTTCCAGCTGAGATTTCTTCCTTATATATTGGATTGGATCCATCCAGTGTTCTCAACTTAGTCTCTCAAATCTATGGCCACTTCCTCAGAAACAAAAATCTGGTGGGGTTGGGGGCACTCATGGGACTGGTAACTTTAGTTCACTATAGCAATGTTGCCAAATCTACTTTTTTCCATATCCATTTGTTATTCTTCTATTTTTATTAACAATTACACTTGATATGATAGCTTAGCTGGGTCTTAGGTAAAGACCCTGGGGAACATTTTCTCCCTTCTGTACCTTTTTGTTCTTTTTTGAAGCAATATGATTTAAAACTGCCATCCTATTTCTATATGATATTTTGTGAATGAACTGCTCTCCTAAGGTAGTTTGAGTCTCTTGGTCACTCTATCTCTTTGCCTGGTAAGGAGATCAAGTTAAAATGTAATGCAAAGTCTTGTGGATTCATAATCAAAAGATATGAGTTTAAATGACTTTGCCATTTACTGTCTGCATAGACTGGAACAAATCTCTCAGCCTCAGTTTCTTCATATGTAAAATGAGATTGAAATAAGTTCCCTTTTCCACTTTAAATCTTGTAATCTCAAGTGTTTTCCTTGTTGAGGCAATTTCAGTGTTCTTTTGACCTTCTGTGATGATAATTTTATATCAGTTTTATGTCAGTTATAAATCTTGAAGAATTGGTGATAGAGTCAACATCTTTACTTTTAATGTACCATTTTGAAGTGATGCTTCATTGATTGTTAGAAAAACCTACAGTAAAGATTCAAAGCCAAGGTATTCAGAGCATGAAAAGAGTGTATATTTTAAGTATCACAGAATTCAGTTGTGTAAAGAATGATAATGTTATGATAGAGGATGGAAATATGCCATAGAAACAATTTAAGTCAAGAAGCATTTTTTCAGTATCTAAATGCAGAGGGCCTTTGGAGAACCCCACCCAAGAGTCCTTGCTCTTGGGGCAAATATTCAGTTGGGGGAAGGGTTGCTAACCCCAACCTACTAAGGCCCTATAGGAGGTAAGAAGTCCAGAGAACTCATCATTGTTGATTATAATTCATGGAATACTATGATGCAACTAGTTGATGCAATGGAGAGATTGCTGGCTCTGGAGCCCAGAGATTTGAGTTCAAATCCAGTCTTAGACACTTAACAGTTGTGTAACCCTGCATAAGTCACTTAACCCATGCCTACCTCAGTTTCTTCTTCTGTAAAATGGGGACAATCTACCTCCTTTTATCTTGAAGTAAGGATAAAATGAGATATTTGTAAAGCTCTTTGCAAGTCTTAAAGTGCTATATAATTATTGTGCTATCACTTGGAAGAATTAAAATCTAGTTTAGCCAAAGGCAATGGAGAGCTGAGTGGGGAAACTAAGGAGGCTGCCATACTCATCTTGTGTTTGGGAAGAACATTGTGAGGCTGGGGAACATCCAGAGGCAGGGCAGCCAGATGGAGAAGGATTTTGAGTCTATGTTATATGAGAATCAATGGAAAGAACTTGGAATGTTTGTCTGGAGAAGGGAAGATTCTGGGAGGCAAGGCTTGGGCATGAGAATTGGCTTCAAATGTCTGAAGGGTTGTCATGTGTGACTTCTGCTTGGCTCCAGAGCCACAGTGAGCAAAAGTGGAAAGAGACAAAATGAGGACTGGGGTAAAAAAAAAACCCAACTTAGAGCCATCTACTCCCCACCCCCTCCCACCAATATGGTAGAAAGATCCAGTGACCACAGGATTGTAGCTGAATGACTCTTGTCAAGTTCCTTAACTTCTCTTGGTCTCATCTAGAAAATAAGAGGAGTGGAGTAGATGGCCTCTAAGATTTCTTCCAACTCTATGTTCCTATGATAAAGTGCTTAGCATGGTTCTTGGCACATAGTAGCACTTAGAGATATTTGTGGATTGACTGATCCATTCCCTCTACTCACTTAGCTATCATCCCAGTTCCAGGGTCTCACCCATTGTAAGAGTTTCCTAACTGTCTTCACTTCTGGTCTCTCCAGAACACGTCTGCCACACAGCTTAAAACATTGATGTCTCTCTATTACTTAAAAGCCTCCAGTGTTTCCCTCTTCCCTGAGTCTAAAATACAAAATCCTCTACTTGGAAGCTACAAGAGCCTTCTACAGTCTGATTCCCACAGTCTGGTAAGTATTCCAATTTTACTTAGTTACTCCTGTTCATACACTCATCATTCTACTCATATTGACCACATTGATGCATTTTGTACATTAAATTCCATCTCTCATCTCCATGTCTTTATAAAGTTATCTGTCACATCTGGAATATTCTTAGTCCTTATCTCTGACTTTAGTTGTCTGCCAAGCATGACTCAGGAGCCACTTATACATGAAGCCTTTGCTTATTCTCCCATTTATGAGGCTTCTCTACTTCTTGAAATTATTTTGAGTTCCTTTATGTAGAATTTGGATTTGTTCATATATATGCTTGTTGTATCCTTCCTTCTCTCTTAGGGACAGTGACTTTTTTATGTTTTACCTTTGCATCCCTATCACTTAGCACGGAGCCTTGTATGCAGTAGGTACTTCACAAATGCTTATCCAATTGAATTGTGTCCATTCAATTTCCGTTCTTAGGAGTGGCACCATTAGCAACTTCTCCCCCAAATAGTTCAGGCATGCTTAGAAAATGACCACCAAGGGGAAACTCATCAGAAAAGTTTGGAGAAAGAAGGAAACAACAGTTGTGACTTATGCCCCTCTCCCTTGATAAAAGAGCACTGCTGTTATTAAGTCAAATGCATATTATACCAAGCTCCCATAAAGAGTCTTATCACAGGATCCATAAAAGCCCATAAATGTCTGATTTCTAGCAATCCGTGTAATGAAATGCAGGAAATGAGGTCAGCTTTGGAAACATAAGCCATTATTCCTTATCTCAAGGATCTAGTGGGTTAAAAATTTCAGTTGTTGGCTATTTATCTGCCTTAGGGCTTGTACTGCAACTTCTCTATGGTCACAACCAAGTTAAAAAAGGTAGAGAGCTTTTCTAGCTTTGAAACTTTTCATCTTTGTGTTGTCATGCTAGCATCTCTGAGATCCACATCTGCTTGATTTAGTGGCATGACTAGGAAGACAATCTTTGAATTTGGCAATCAGGTGATTGTCTTTTGCCACATCAACTGAAACAGAAGATGTAAATAATCCAAGGCTACTTCATGGTGATTGGCCAGCCTGGGCTATGTTGGAACCAGTGGCCCACAGCTCTGTTAGGGGATCAGGTGCCTTCCAGCTTCTCAAAGGTCTCCCAAACTCCATGACTTGATGTTCTTTCCTGTTTCCAGTATTCTCTTTCTCCAGTCCATCCTCCTGAGCTCCAGTGGCTTCCTATTACCTGTAGGAATTTAAAAAATTAATTCTTTAGCATTTAAATCTCTTCATGACCTGGCCCCTCTTCCTGTCTCTTTGATCTTAACACTTTACTCTCCTCCATGGTTCCAGTAACACCAGCCTACTTGCCTCTCCTAGAACACAACACTCCATTATCTGTCTGTGTGCCTTTGCACTAACTGTCCCTAGTGAATGTGATGTTTTCTCTCCCACTTCTGTCTCTTAGTTTTTCTGGCTTCCTTCAAGACTTAGATGAAATCCTACTTTCTTCATCCCTCTATCCATTTTCCACCCCCTTATTTGTAGTGCCTTTACTCTGGGAAAGACACTTTCCTCCCACTTACACTGTGTGTGTGTGTGTGTGTATGTATATGTATATGCATGTACATATGTATATATGTGTACACACATGTATATGTATACACACATGTGCATATATGTATATACATACACATACACATACATGTATATACACCCATACATATATGTATCTTAAATATAGGTAGTTATATGCATGTTATCTCCCTCACTAGAATGTATGACTGTGGTAAGTCACCTAATTTCCCTGGGACTTGGTTTCCCCATCTGTAAGACTGAGAAGGATAGAACTAGACAGGAACTGAGGGCTCTTCTTGGTCTACCATGTGAATCCTTTTTAGAATTCCTTCACTCTCAAATTATCTTGCATTTACTTTCTAAACAGAGAGTATTGTTTTAATAGCTTAAAAAATAAGCTCGAATAGCTTAACATTTCAATACGACTTTGGGGACACTATATGTTTGCTGGCTGTGTGGCCCTGGGAAAGTCACTTAAACTTTCAGTACTCTAGACAGTTATCGACCTTGACCTAAAAGGGCCAAGGTCTCCCATTGCATTCTGGGCCATCTTCAGTCATCTTGATGAATATCTGGTCACTGGATTCAGATAGCTCTGGCAGAGAAGTGAGGCTGGTGACCTTGCACAGCCCTCCCTCACTCAAAACAAAGTCATGTGCAAGTCATGTTGTCATTTCTGTGATGGCATGGTCTTCTTCGGCAATGAAGGACGAACACAACAACAATCTAGGCAGTTATATAAAACTGTTTTAGAGAAGAAGCTGACCTAAACTGAAAGAGATTTTCTCACTGGAAATTCTCTGCAACAATGAAAGTAGAGATCCAGGCTCTACCCCCATTCATAGGCTCAAGTGGCTGAGCCTTGGTTCTAACCACATTGGTCCATTGTCTTTATTTTTTATAATTCTAGTGTTAATAGCCTTTGCCCACAATGTTTCATTTTTGCTCTTCCCCAATCCTCTCATTTGGAATGTCTTTTCCAATCCTTTCCAACTCATTTTTCAGAGTTGAGCTCTTGGACCATTCTAATCACAGGAATCCTTTAAATGTCTCTAGTACTCATTCTACTGGACCACTCAAATGACAATGAAGATCATTGTCTTTATTGCTACATTTTTATATGTCTGTTTCATCTCTTCAACTACATCATCACCTTGAGAGTATGAAATATTTATTATTCTTTTATACATCCCCATGGATATTCTCCCATAGAGAGCTCTTACATATTTGTTGGTTGATCGAATTTCAATTTTAGCCCAAGAACAATTACTTATTTCTTTGCTATTAAAGCACTCTGAAATGATACAAATAAGGTTAGTGAAATATTAAATTTTATGAATTTAAAAAATCATATTAAAAATCTTATTTTTTATGAACAAAAATCTATCTTCTCTTTCTCCTCTTCCTTAACTGAAAAAAAGCAAAGCTCTTGTAACTAATACGCATAGCCAGGCAAAACAAATTCCCACATTGGACATGTCCTAATACACACACAAATATGCCACATTCTACATTCTGAATCTTTCACTTCTTATTCAGGAAGTGAGACATATGTTTCATGATGGAACCTCTGGAATCATGGATGGTCATTGAATTGATCAGAGTTCATAAGTTTTGCCAAGTTGTTTGTCTTTATAATGTTGTTTGTATACATTGTTTTCCTGGTTCTGCTCATTTTCGTCAATCAGTTCATATAGGTTTCTCTAAAATCATCCCTTTTATATTTTCTTATAGCACAGTACTATTCCATCACATTAATATATTGTCGTTTGTTCAATCATTCTCCAATATTGGGTATTCCCTTAGTTTCCAGCTCTTTGCCACTACAAAAAGAGTTGATATAAATATTTTTTTTGTACCTAAGAGTTCTTTGCCTCTTTCTTTGGTCTATTTGAGAGTACAGACCTAGTAGCTATATTTCTGGGTCAAAGGTAGCCAAAATATAGTAGCTTTTGAGGCATGATTCTAAATGGTTTTCCAAACTGGAATGGATGGAATAGTTTACAGCTCCACCAATAGTATAATAGTATCATTTTCCTTTTTCATCAACTTTACTAATCTGATGGGGATGAGGTGGAATATTAGTTCCTTTAATTTTCCTTTCTCTAATTTCTGTAATCCAATTGTCATTTCTCTGTTAGTTCCTTTTTCTTATGGCTCTGATCATTTCCCACGTAATTACTTTGTATTTGTCTTGTAAGAGAACTGGTGCAGGCACTGGATCTGTGATTTCGTCAGTAAAAGGAATGTCCAGATGAGGATACTTCTTTTCCCAACATAGGTTGGCACCTTCTAGCAAAACTTGGAGCTCTGGGAAGTGAAGTGACCTGTCCAGGGTCACAGAATCAATATGTGGCAGAGGTGGGGCTTGAATTCAGGTTTCCTTGATTTTGGGGTTGGTTTTCTATCCATATATCAGACATTTACACACACAACATACATTTATGTAATTATATGTTATATATGTGTTTGAATATATGTATATGCATACACATGTGTATATATATATATATATATATATATATGCACACACACATATACATATATAGTCTCCCTGATAGAATGAAATCTCTTTGAACAGGGGTGATCTATTTTTTTGTATCCATGATCTTTAGAGTAGTTACATGTGACATGTTGTAGTCATTTAATAAAGGCTTATTGGTTGATTTTTGTAAACCTGTCATTGCTATTCTGTTTTTTTCCTTATAAAAGGCTAAATTTGCTTCTTTGCTACTTAGTTGTGCCCTTTGGCTTGAAACAGAACAAGCTTAATTTGTCTTCTATAGAATAATCTTACAAATATCTGCAGACAGCTACTATATTGTCTGTTCTTTAGACTTACCCCGGTGTATTCAATTGATCCTCAGATGACATGGTCTTAATACCCTTGTTACCTTAGCCAACCCCTAGCTTGTCAATATCTTTCTTAAATGTGGTTCCCAGAACTGAATACCATGTTCTAGATGAGATCTGACTAAGGTGGCATACCTCAGGACAAATACCCTTCTCATTCTAGAAGGAGTGTATTGGTAAATATTTAATAACCAGTCATTGAATGACACATTTTAAATCTATAGTATTAACATTTTCTCCACCACTTCCCTAAGTCTAGACAATAATTGACAAAAGAATAAGTTACACCCTGAATTGTAGTATTTGTAGATTTCCAAGTTGAGCATTTGCTCATACTGAACCTTTAGCAGTTGGCTCTTGTGAATAAGTTTGAGCTGGCTCCAATACGCCTCTAATTCTGGACAATGCCAGTCTCTTCCTCACGCTGAAGATGGGATTGTTATTATTAATTATAACTGTTAACGTCATGGTGCATTGTTGCCTCATATTGAACTTGTAGTTTTTACAAACTGTGAACTCATTGAGAACAGTGAAACAACCTCTTAGCATCTCCCTTGTCTTGGGTTTCATCTTCCTTTTAAGTATTTTTTTTTCCTAGTTCCAAGAGCATTCACCTTAAACATAAACAAATGAAGAGTTGAGTAGTTTTGCAATCTCACCATTATCCACTATCCTCATGTATTAAGGATCTCACATTATATAGTGCTTTAAAGTTATAAAGCATCTTCTTCATAATAATACCATCTGAAGGGTGGAGATATGTAGTTCTGATGTCATCACAATTTCATAGATGAGGAAACTGCAACTTAGAGGGCCCCAATGACCAACCCTTGGCCACGCATTTAGTAGCTCTAAGAATCTGGAAGCATCCAGATCTCTTGACCTGTGCTCTTACCACTACACTGATTAAGTAACATGTCTCTGTTCTGTGATGTTATCTGTCAACTTTATCTTGCACTTAGTTATGTGTTCTGAGGGTGACTTCCAATTTTTTTTTTTAAATTGAATCTCTTACCATCAGTACATTTATCTCTTGGTTTAATTCCACTACTTATTTGGTCCTTATAAAACATCTTTTCTAGTTGAATGCTTGAGCTAGATTCAGTGTAAGGCTCTATGTATCTTGATAGGAATAACCTTTTTTAATGGATAAATGAGCGTTGTTTTCTCACAGGGCTTGCTGAGTTGTTCTTTATGTCATGAAAGTAGGCCATTTCTTCCCTGGAGGCTGAATAGATCAAAGGACTACAGATTGGGGAAGCAGAATTCTAGTCTTCCTTTGGTTGACCTTAAGAAGTCTCAGTGGAAGCATCTATAAGATGAGCACTGGCAAGCTCTCTCTTGCCATGCCTCATCAGGATGACAACAGTTCAACCCATTTCACTTCGTTTTAACAAGCATGTATTATGTGTCTGCTATGTGTCAGGTAATGTGAGGTTATAAAGAAAGGAGTCCCTGCCCTCAGAGAGCTTATATTTTATTAGAGATGGGTGGATATTATTTGGTACAGTGTTAAAAATATAGACTTTGGGGTCAGAGGAGCTGAGTTCAGATGTCATCTTTGATACATAACAACTGGGTCTTTGGACATGTCATTGATCTTCCAAGCCTCAGTATTCCTCCAGTAAAGTGAATGAATTTAAGTACTTTTGAAGTCCATTCTAGATCTAATCTCTGATTCTATTAGTCAATAAAAATAGGTACAAAGTTTTTTTTCCCCTCTCTTTTTCCAGACCTATGTTTTGATTGGCACAGGATGCTCCCTGACGTCAGATCAACACCTCTATGGTATTTAGGGACTCCTTTAGGGGTACTGAGAAATTAAGGGACTTGCCCAGGGTCACACAACCAGTCTGCCTTGAAGGAGAGATTTGAACTCAAATCATCCTTGCTCTCTAAACACTGCCTTAAACATTACCTTAAAAGTAAACTGAATAATTTTAGGGCACAGGGAACACAAATAGTTGGGAGAATAGGGAAAGGTTTCTTATAGGTGGCAGTGCTTGAGCTGGGCTTTGAAAGAAACTAGGGATTCTAAAGGGTGGAGGTGAGGAAGGAGAACATTCCAGACATGGGACACTGTCAGAGCAAAGTCAGAGGCTGGAAAGTGTTGTATATGCAAGTAGGTCAAGTTTAAATGTTACCAGAATTCTCTTGTTGCTAGAAAGAGGTAATTCAACTTTGAAAATTCTTTCTCAATTCCAAGAGAGTAATGTTAAATTTGGCAGAACCAGGCCATTTATCCTCTCTAGCTCTCTGGCCCCGCTCCCCACCCCCATTTCCCTGTGTGTGCGTGGATGGGTGTAGGTGTGTGAAATGGGTGCACTCCTGATTCCAAAAGAGTGAATCTTCCCTTCCTCCTGTCCCAGCTCTGCCTTTTCTACTTCCCCAGTCTGAGGGTCCAGGAGGACAAGAACAGAGTTGTGCATCTGGGAAGCTCCCCAGAGGTTTCCTTGATTCTGCTGCCCTCTGCCACCTAACGGCTCCCATCTGGCAAGGGAAATGGCAAGGGGCCATCTATCTCCCAGAAAGCAGTTTGTTTCAGCATTCTTATCTCAGCTTTCCTTTGCATCCACCAGGCCAGAAAATTTCCCCTGGCTCATTGGAGTGGCAAAAACACTTTTCACCTCCTTGGCAGTCAGGGCCTTTGCTGAGTATGGGAGGAGGGAGAGTTGCGTCTTTGTCTCTGAACCCCATTTTCTTGCCTGTGGGATCATGAAGAGACTCAAGTGTCAGAAGCATAGCTGTGGCTCCTTTAAATTATGGGAAATTCAGTGTCAGTTGGGTGGGGGCTCAGAGCTTGCCAGAGAGAGGAACTGATCTAGTTGGGAGGTGGGTGGAAGGAAGTGGCAGCTTTTTCAAAGCTTAGTTGAAATCCCTCCCCTTTTCTTCCCCTTCAAGGCAGAGTATTTTATGACTACTTGTGTTAATAGAATGGAAATGAGTCAGCACCTCTGTCCTCTGGTAAGGAAGACAAAATAGTTTCTCATCCTCAATGATTTTTTTTAATGTTGATATTTAAATTTTCAGTATTTGAGATGAAATAACTTTTACCTTTAGGGAGGAGAATCTGTAAAAATAGAATTATCAGGTTGGGTCTCACACATTTAACACTTAAGGAGATTTGGCCAAGTTTTAGCATAGGTCCTTGGCCTTGTAAGCTCTAAAATAAAAAATCCATTCGGTGAGAAGACTGGCATTTCTGTGCCCATGATCACATTTCATTTGATGGGACAGAATAATAGAGTTAAGATCTACAGCTGGAAGTTTCTAAGAAGAACTCAGAATGGAACACACCTAGTTCTCTTTCACAGAGGGGGAAACTGAGGCTCAGAAAGGCCAAGTGACTAGTACAAGATGATACAGTTAGTAAGTGACCATGGTGGTACTTGAACCCAGGTATTTGACTAAATCTCGGGCTCCTTTCACTGTACCAGCGACTTCCATAGAACACCATCACTTAAGCAACAAACATTTATTAAGCACCTACTATGTACCAAAGACTGTTAGGTACTGGAAGAAAAGGCAAAAATGAGTCTCTGAACACAAGGAATTTACCTTTTACTGGATCACAGTGACAGAGGAATTCTGTTCTAAGGATAACCAAAATTGACAGGTGGTGTAGAGTTGAGAATCTTCATTTTACAAAGAATAAAACTAAGGCACAGAAGGCATAAGTTAAAGTAGAAAGGTCTCATAGGTAGAGTTCTGCAGAAAGATGTGGGTTCAAATCCTGTCACTGGTATTTGTCAGCTATGTGACGCAGAGTCCTCAGTTTCCTCATATGTAAAATGGGGATACATTTATCTCAGCTGGTTATTTGGGAGAATCAAATAAAATCAGTGTAAAGTGTTTTGCAAACCTTAAAGTATTCCATTAAGATGAATAAAGGCAAAGTTATTAAGTGCTTACTATCTGCTGAGCATTGGTGATGCAGCCAGGAAAGCATGGCAGTTCCTATAGCAAAGGGCTCACAGTTGAATTAGGGAGACAGGATTCACAGAGGGCTGCAGCTCCCAGTCAGATGAACCCGTGCCACACTTTTCGGCGGGCAGTGGGAAATGACATGGTGTTGTTTCTTCTTTAAACATGACCTAATATTATTAATTCTAAGTGGAGCAGTTCTCTAGCAGTTCTCCAGTGGCAGAGAGGTTGCTACTTTTATGGGACCCTCTGAGATCCAAGGACCATTCTTGCCCATGAAGAATGAAGAAGATAGGCATTGTTGTAAGTTGAGTCATTCAGTCTGGTCTAACTCATCATGACCTCATGGACAGGTACAAGGAACTCTGATTTTCACTGATGGTTTGTCTTCGTCACTGCTGTGTTTTCGGATTAACACAGATAATCAATTGACCAAGAATTGTTTGTTGAGTGCTCACACCATACCAGCTGACCCTCCATAAGATGAGGATCTAGTTGTCAACAAGTGAGGCTGGAACTAGGACCCCTGGCTTTCTCCCAGACATACTCTCAGGACAGGAGAAAGCAGACCAAAGTACAAAGGAGGCATGCCAAGGAGTACCAGTCCCCTGGAGCTGCTTCTGCTGCATAAGGGTTTCACCTGACTTTCTCACTCTTCCTCCTACAAGGAAACCAGTGGGAGAAGAATGAGTCATATTTAACATGAATGAAGAAATTCTACTTCTCCAAACTTGGGTTTGCTGAATGGTCCAAACTTCAGTGTGGGAAGAGGTGGGCATAGGGGTTTCACCTGACTTTCTCACTGTTCCTCCTTCAAGGAAACCAGTGGGAGAAAAATGAGTCATATTTAACATAAATAAAGAAATCCTGCTTCTCCAAACTTGGGTTTGCTGAATGGTCCAAACTTCAGTGTGGGAAGAGGTGGGCACACTCATTATGTCTATTGGCAGCAGATGCTGCCTTCCTGCTCCCACATTTCCATACCTAGGCTTCCTGATTATAGCCGTATGTATTGAAGCATGCTGAGTGTTTGTGTAATGCAAGGAGTGTCAGAAAGATAATCTTGTTCTCAAATTTTAACTTAATCTAGGTGCTATAATATCTAAAATTCTACTATTAGATCACAATTTATTTGGATTAAACATTGCCCCAATAGTCATTGTCTGCTGCAGACAATATAGTACAGAAGAAAGAGAGAGAGAAGACAGAGAGAAACAGAGTCAGAAAGCCAGAAAAGTCAGAAGTCAGAAAGTCAGAAGAACTGGATTAAAATCTTCCCTTTCCTATTTATTACCCATATGACATTGGGCAGGTCACTTAATGTCTTTGGGCCTCAGTTTCCTCATCTGTAAAGTGACCTAGAAGTTCCTGTCCAGCTTTAAACCCTACTGAAGGGGGTGGGGTCACCACAATAAGACCTCCTTATGAATTAGTTCATGACATTTCCTCCCCTCATTCTACTTTATACATTTATGAAGCTTCTTAGGATGGGCTGTCCTTTGCCTTTATATTCATCCATCTCACTCCTTTCACTTTCCCTGGACAGCGATGAGTTGAATTTCTCAGCTGAGACTTGGGATTTCTTTCAGCTTATGGGTAGAATTCCTCAAAATTAGCTTTACAGGAGTCTGTCACGGCTCCCTATAGATGTGAATGACTGAAAATGACTCAGGAATGGAAAATGGCTGGGGACTATTGCTTTCCTTCATCAATGAGATCCAACATCCATTCACGTGACCATGAAAAGGCTTGCGATATTTCCGACAGCTTCTTTCCTCTGTTGGCCAATACCTTTGTGGTTCTCACTTTTGTTGTACATTTCAAGCTGCCCACCAGATGGACACCTGGGTTGTGTGGGTTGTCGATGTTTGTCCAACACCATGACTAAGCTGCTTGGCACAGCAGTTGTCTTTGGATGCCAGGACAACCTTCTTGATTTTGTGGAAGCCAAAGGCTTTGTTGATTCACGGACATTGACTCCCCACATATGGGAAGAAGGACTCCTGGCTGGTATTTCTAAAGATGCCAGAGCTAACAATTCCTTTCCTGCTCAGACCTGGAAGCTCTTTTCTGAGAGCTTTTGTTACCAATCCTTTTATAGGGGTGGTATTACCAAAAGACTTTTGAAACTGAATAATGAAGAAAGGTCCTTCTGCACACGCACATACACACTCTACTCAGATTTTTACCACTGACTCTTGCAGATTTAATTCCAGAATGAAAGAACCTCTTTCCTTTCCAATGTCTGAAGAGACCCAGACTTTGCTCCTTCTTTGGCTGGTTCCTTTGTTTTTCTTGCATGAGAGTCAGGGTCCCAGCAGGTTTGCTTGTGTAAAGGTCCCAGTGCTTTGACTTTCAAGAGCCTTTTGAAAGGTGCCAGTGGCTCTGCTTGGGTGGGGAGGGGGGTGGTATTTATTTTGAAATTCACTTCTCATCTCACTTCTTAGCTCCAATATATAAGGCCTAATTACAAACTCTCAACACTGAGTCACTCTTCAGGGCAGTAAGCTTCAGGGCTATTCCTCTTGGTGGTTAGAAGAGAGGCTGACCCAAAAGGCAGATTTTGAAGACCTGCTCACACCCACATGTTTCTTACACTGGCCTCCTATTAAGATCATAGGAGAGAGAATTGAAAAAGACCTTAGTCATAATTAAATCCAATTCACTTTTATCCCACAGGAGGAGGAAACTAAAGCCCAGAGGAGTCAAGGGATACATCCAAGATTACACAGTGAAACCTTGGGCAAGTAAGTCACTTGACCTCTGTCTACCTCAGGTTTCTCATTTGTAAAATGGGGTTCATAAGAGTACTTACTTCCCTGGGTTCTTATAAAGATCAAATAATATAGGCTATTTGAAGCTATTAAAGCTTAAAACTGCACTAATACTTTTTGGATACCCTATATAATATACGGAAAGTGCTTTGCAAATCTTAAGTGCTATATAAATGTTAACTATTAAATGTTATATAAATAAATGTTAATAAATGGCAGAGGTAAAGTTTGAACCCTGATCTTCTGAATCCAAATTCAGCATTTTTTCCATCTGCTCATCAATCAATAGATAAACATTAAAATACCTACTGTGCTCTAGGAACTGTGCTAATCACTGGGGATACAAAGAGAGTCAAGCAATAGCCTGCCTTCAAGGGATTTACAATCTAATGGGGGAGACAAGATGCAAGTAAATATATACAAAGCAATTAGGCAAACTAGGCAAAAACAATTAACAAATAGACAAATAGGAAATATTTACTAGAGGGAAATCACTGGCATTAACATGGATTAGGTGAGATTTTTAGTTGGGATGTAAAGGAAGCCAGGGAGGTCCTCCTTCCATTCTGCTTTGGAAAGACCTAAAAATGGATGTCTTCTTTGCTTAGGGAGTGGTCATCAGAAAGCTGCCATCAAAATGAGCACTGCTACCAGGTAGAGGTAATGCAGTGATCTAGTATCACCAAGGAAGATTGCTATGAACTCAGACTTTAAAAAAAAAATTGTTAATTTATTTTTAGTTTTCAACATTCCCTTCTGTAAGATTTTGAGTTTCAAATTTTCTCCCCATCTCTCCCCTCCCCCCTCTCCAAGATGGCATGCAGTTGATAGAGGCTCTACTTTTACATTTATATTGAACATATTTTCATATTAGTCATGACATAAATAAAAATTGGAACTAATGGGATGAACCATAAGAAATAGGAAATAAACAAAAAAGAGAGCAAATAGCATTCTTCGATCTGCATTCAGACTCAATATGAACTCAGACTTTGATACTTTACCGTGTTCTCACCAATGTGGACACTCTCTAATAATTCAGAACACAATTCATGCCCTCTCATCCTATGTGAAGATGGGCTTAGAAGGAAGAACTTCACAGAAATTAGACAGAAGGCATTAAATTTTGATGGAGAGGATTGGGAGCAAATCCAGAAAGAATTCTATTTATTTAGTGGTTTTTCAATGGAGATTTTAATATTTGAACACATCACAATTTTAAAGTTCTCATCTCCAACATCAATAAAGTATATTAAATATCCATTGTGGTAAGTACAGCCATGTTTTATGTATTTGAGCAGCTCATTTACAGAATCATAGAATTAACTTTGTTCAAGACTTTGGGGATCATTTGGCTATTGCTTTATTTTACAGAGGAGGAAGTTGAGCTCTAGTGTGTAGTGTGTGTGTGTGTGTGTGTGTGTGTGTGTGTGTGTGTGTGTGTGAAATGACCTTCCTTCTGTATTTATCAGGTCAGGTCACAGGAATCAGAGCTTGGAAGGGGCCTTAGATAATGTAATCCAACATCCTGATTTAATAGAAGAAACAACCCCAGAGAAGGGAAGTGATTTGCAGTGAAAACAGTGACAAGATTTGAACCCAGGACTTCTGGCTCTAAATTTAGTACTTGTTCTATTGGATCATAGTCTTGAGGGCTGGAGAATGTTGGACACCTAAGAAAGTGTTTCTAACTGGTAACTTGTCCCCTTGAGCTGAATCACCTCATCTGGTCAATGATTAGATCCTTCTCCTTTAAAGCTGATTTCCTATAAATGCTCTGTATATATTCCTGGAGTTAGGAAGATCTAAGTTAAAATCTACCCTCAGACACATGCTAATTGTGTGAAGCTTGGCAAGTCACATAACCTGCCTCAGTTTCCTCAAACATAAAATCGAAATTATAGTAGGGTTGTTGTGGGGATCAAATGCAATAGTATTTGTAGAGCACTTAGCACAGAGCCTGGCACAGAACAGACCCTTATTAAGTGCTTGTTACTTTCCCTAAATATTTAAGGTGAAGACTTGTATGATGAACTCATGCAGAGTGAAGCAAGAACCAGGAGAATAATTTAGAAAATGACGTAAAAACAAGTAACTCTGAAAAACTTAAGAACTCTGATCAACACAGTGACCAGCTTCAATTTCAGAGAATCAATAATCCGTAACGCTACTCACTTGTTGATAGAGAGGTTAGAGACTAAATATGGTGAATACAACATCCATTTATGGCCAATGTTGGAATTAGTTTTACTTGATCTGGCACTATTGTTAAAAGGAGTTTTGTTTTTCTTTTTTCAGTGAGAGAACAAGTGGCAGAAAAAATATTTGTTAATTGAGGAGAGATGCTGAAACATTCTCTTCTCTCCTGGGAGAGAAGTCAGGGATGAGAAATGTAAAGTGTACTAGGTTCTATCAGGCATAGTCAGTGCCAGATTTACTCCCAAGCCATTTGTCTTCATCTTCCCCTTCCCCTTAATTACTTTGTATTCACTGCTTGGGAGGAAGTGTGATATAGGGGGTAGAGAGGCAGCTTTGGAGCCAGGAGACGCTGGCTGAGTCATTTCACCTCTTGGTGTCTCAATCAACTCTGTAAGACTCAAAGTCACAGAGGACGTACCTATCTACATTGGTAGAAGGTTTTCCTCATTTTCCTATGCCACTGACATCCCAGGTCCTATCTCCCTCTTCTTATTTTATATTTACTTGTCTATACATGTGCCATTTTCCCCAATAGAACATAAACTTCTTGAGGGCAGGTGAGGTTTTGTTCAATCTTTTTGTCCTTGCATAGCTCCTGGCATGCAGGAAGGCTTAATAAGTACTTGGAGAATTCAATTGAATTAGTTGAAGAGAGAGTTTTATGGGGAAAGGACAACATGATGGCAACAACAGTAAAACCAATGGTACAAAAATGAAAAGCCTTCATAAAGCTTGAAAAGGGTCTTGCAATTGATGGACCAATGACCGTGGATGTGGGGGAGAGTGTTGGGTTGGGATTATTCTCTTCCATCCAGCTGGCCTTTCCAACATAGGGCCAGTTGAGCTCATCTCAGATGTCTGTGACTGATGTTTTTAGCTCCCAGACAGTTGAGTTTGGAGATGCCTGACTGAAGCATCATCAACCGACTTGTTAGGAAGGACAAAACCAGACAAATGAGTTTGCGGGTCATCCTAGAAACAAAAAGAAGCCATTGGAGCTTCTTGAGTAGAGAGGGGTGATAAAATTCCTGTGCTTTTGCAATGGCAGAAGGAGTTCCTTAGGAATTCTAAGGATTTCAGTCCCCAATTTTCTAATCCTAAGGAAATCAATGAACAAACAAGATGCATTAACTATGCATTCTGGGCCAATCCCTGTACTAGGTGCTGGGTGTAACAAGACTAAGATGCATGACTCCTCAGTGGGCATACAGTCTGTTGAGGGAGATGGCACATATATGTGAGTGCCATGTATTTTGGAGGACAAGTTTATTAGATGAGAGGAAAAGGAAAATGTCACGTAACAGATGGTATTTGTGACTTTTGAAAGAAACAAGGGATTCCAAGAGATAGATACATGGTGTATATAACTTGTGCAAGGTGGGAGATGGTGTGTCAGTGATGAAGAAAGCTCAAGGTTGTGTGCTTTCACCTCATCACCTGGGTTAGATTTTGGGAAAATAAGTGAACAAGGATGGTTTGTTCCTTCCATGTATTTCCTATAAAGAGGCAGCAATCCCTCCCTCCCCTGCCTCCTTGCTAGTTGCCACCTTCCCACTATTCTGGATAAGTTATTCCTCATTACAATCCATTGTTAATGATTCCTAACTGAGAAGGAACCTTTGCTGACTCATGTTGGCAGCCTTCACTAGAAGGAATCCTGGAACCAGGAAAAGAGCGGCTGTCAGAGGGGATGAGCCAACAGGAAGTCTGTAAGATGAGCCAAAGAGCCAGATGGAGAAGGAGCCCTGAAACCCAGCTGGCAGCAGGGAGGCTCATCAAGCCAAGGGCAAGAGCAATGGGACTCAAGAAGGGTCAATGGGGCTGTTTTGATAATCCCAAGTGAGTCAGGCATAGGGAAAAGCTAGCCAGCCATGAATTGGGGAAGGCTGATGGCCTGCTTCCATGGGAAGAAGGGGAAATGCTGCATCAGGGGAATGTTTAGGGGATGAAGGCAGTTCTTTGAGAGAAATGGGAGAAAGGAAATTGTGAAGGAATGGTTATCTTTATGTACCACATTCTCTGGCCCTAGTAAAGTATCCTGGGCCATGCTAATGATTAGTGCTAGTTTGGCCATACAGAGAACTAAGGAGCAAGGCTGTATGGCACAGTGAAGAAGGATTATTTTTGCCTTTTTGCCATCTTCTACATTTTAGCACAGTTCATGGCATATACTAGGCACTTAATAAACGTTTGTTGAATAACAAAGCAAATAAGAGGTGGTCATTATTCGAATGGGAATCTTCTGACCCCCATGTCAGTGTTGCTACTACCCTAGGATCTCTTTTGTCTCTGCCACTGTAGACCCCACTGACCCCCTCATCTTCCTGGATTACCTTCTCCCTTGACTTCAGTGACACTGTTCCCTTGTGATCTGCTTCATTGTGTTTGGTTCCTTTACATTCTTCTTAACTTAACTACGTTCTAACTTACCTCCTACGAATGGGTGAGCCATTCTTGAGTCTGTTGTAGGCAACCTTCTCCCCTTCCTCTTTTTCTCTCTCAGTGATGTCATCTACTCCCATGTTCTCAACAATTACTTCTAGAGAGGATCATTCCTCAATGTAGGCCTTATCTCTTCCCTAAACTCTAGCCATCATCTCCAGTTGCTTGCTTGACCTTTCCACCTGGACATCTTGATGTATTTTAACTATGCTCTGAGATGGACCTTATCATCTGCCTTATAAGCTTATCCTCCCTCTAGCCTTTCTTGTTATGGTTGAAGGCTCCAGCATTCTTCCAGTTGCCTTAGAACCATATTTAATTCTTCCTTTTATAATGATATCCTTTTATGTAACTATTCAATCAGTCACCAAGTTCTGTTGATGCTAGGTGGTACAGTGGGCAGAGCACTGGACCTAGAGGGAGGAATATTCAAGATAAAATCTATCCTCAGATACTTATTAGCCATGTGACTCTGGGCAAGTTATGTAACCTTTCTGCCTCAGTTTCTTCATCTGTAAAATAGATAAAAATCACACCTATCTCATAGGATTGTGGGCAACTAGGTGGTATGGTAGATAAAATCCTGGACCTGAAGTCAAGAAGACTCATCTTCCTGAGTTCGAATCTGGCTTCAGACACATTAACTGTGTAACTCTGAGGAATTCACTTAACTCTGTTTGCCTCAGTATTCTTATCTGTAAAATGAGTGGGAGAAAATGGCAAACACCTCCAGTACCTTTGCAAAGAAAACCCCAAATGGGGTCATAAAGAGTTGGACATGACTGAAATGACTGAACAACAACTCTAGGGGATTACTGTAGGGCTCAAATGACCTAACATACATGAAAAGCTTTGCAAACCTTAAAGTTCTATATAAATATTATCTACTATTATCTGTTAGCTGTTATTGTGGAAGCCTTTACTGACACCTCCTTCTCCAACCAAGACGGTAGCTTACTCCTGCTCCTTCTCCAATTTCTGCAGAGTTGTGTGATTTCTCCTTCGTCCCTATCATGCTCTATTTTGTTATTCCTATCTCTGTACAAGTCATATTGCCAGTGGAATGTGAGCTCTTTGGAGGCAGGGATGGTGTCATTTAAACAACTTTTGACCCTTAGTTTTTTCCAATGAGATATTTCACTTTATCTTCCATTTTTTCATTCTTTTGGTTCTGTTTTGTGATTTCTTGGTTTCTCAGAAAGTCATTAGCCTCCATCTGTTCCATAATTTTGAGAGAACTATTTTCTTCAGTGAGCTTTTGCACCTCTTTTTCCATTTGGCTAATTCTGCTTTTGAAAGCATTCTTCTGCTCATTGGCTTTTTGAACCTCTTTTGCCAGTTGAGTTA
>CM053769.1:476295241-476313857 GCA_028658325.1 Potorous gilbertii | reverse complement strand
TGGGTATCTATTTCAGATGTTTGGGATACTTGACTCCTATTTCTTTCCCTGATGGTAGGCATTGTTCTTCTTCATCAGAAAGGAAGGGGGGTCTGTTTACCAAGAAAGTAACCTTCTATGGTCTTATTTTTTTTCCCCTTTTCTGGGCATTTTCCTAGCCGGTTACTTGACTTCTGAGATTCCTCTCCACCCCACCTTGACTCCAGATTCACCCAGCTAATGCTTGGGGTCTGAGATTCAAATGCTGCTCCCTAGCCTCAGGGCTTTTGGTGGCTGGCCTAGCTGCTATTCAGGGTAAGATTAAATTAGATTCTCAGGTGGGGGCAGGGCTGCCTCCCAGGCTCAGTTCCCTCAGGGGGTTTATGCAGAGTCCTTCTGTAATGGAGCTCCTGCCAAGCTCCTGCCTGCTCCTGGAGCCTCTGGCTTCCCGCTGCCTCTGCTGCTGCCTCCCGAGGGGGCCTGAGTTATGGAGACACCCTGCTCCCCTCTCAGCCCCTCCAGATGTCTCTCTCACTGACCTGTGCATCTGTGGGTGGAGGGACCTTCGTGGCCACCAGAGATTCTGTCCCTGAAGCCTGCTTGGATCTGCTCACTCCTTTCAGTGCCGCAGCCAGGGAAGGACTGGGCTCCACTCCCATCCGGTGCGTGATGAACCTTTGGAGTTGGTTTTTCAGGGCTCTCTGGAACAGAAATCTCCTTCACTCCATTGCTGCGTGGGTTCCACTGTTCCAGAATTTGTTGGGAATTCTTTTTACAGGTAATTATGGGCTGTGGGTTCGGAGCTAGCATATGTGAGTCTTTCTACTCTGCCATCTTGGCTCCTCCCCCTGACCCTTACTTTTTTTGAACTGTGTCTTGCACACACAATAGAATACACAGAACCCTGTGGCATTCCACTAGGGAGCTCACTCTAAATCAATGTGATAGCATTGATGACTACTCTCTGAGTCCAATCATTGAGCAAGTTTTGAATCCACATACCTGTGCTTTTGTCTGGCGCACATCTCTCCATATTGTCCACAAGGATAACATAAGGGACTTTACACTTTGCTAAAATCTAGGTAAACTCAATCTATGTCATTTCAATTTACCATTCTGTAGCTTTGCCGAAAAAGAAATGGGGTTTGTTTGGAATGACCTGATCCTGAAGAAACTATGCTAACTTCCTGTCATCATACGGGAGAATGGAATGTGTATATTCCAGGACTGGAGTCCCAACATGGCCAATCATGAGCTAGGACTATACTTGTTTGGCTGCACCCATGAGGGGATGACTGGCCCAGGTACCCTCTTTGCAGGGATCAGGATGTAAAAACACTCATAGTGTTGAGTTTGCCCAGGCTCTGGGAACCTCCTTCCTGTTTGCATGAGAGGAGGTATCACTGCAAAGCTCTTGTCATCATAGAAAAGGAAGGAAGAGGACAATAGTCACATGGACCACCCAGGCTTCCTTTGTTATAGCTTCTAAACTGAAGTGGTCCAAAGGTGAAAAACAATAAGTGAGTGACACAACTTACTGGACAGATGCCATCAAACTCCCTGCCATTTTCACTTGGTCATAATCTTGATAGCTGTCATTCAAAGTCATTCTCATGCAAAGTGGGTATGGATCTTGTAGTGATGGAGAGGGAGATAATCAGAAGATCATAGATTTAGAGCTAGAAGGCAGCATGGAGACCACTGAGTTGAACACATTCATTTTTGCAGATGAGAATCTGAGACTCAGTTTAATGACTTGCCTAGTCAACTGAGTGAATGTCTGAAGTGATCTTCCTGATTCTGACTGCCCCAACCCTCAGCTCTCCCAGTCTCTCTCCCTTGCCTTGGGCCTCCCTATTCCTTGAGATACAACAATATTGGAATTAGGCCAATTAATAACACTCTAAGTGTTCAAGTGAAAGGAAGTCAATTGAGGCACATTTCATTAGTGTCTTACTTTTAAGAATTGCCATGGCTCCCCCAACCTTCAGCAACCACCACCCTGATCACTCAGCAGCTGTCAACATTGAGGCAAGACCCTCTAGCAGCAAAGATTATGACTCACTGAAGGCTCAGATGATAGCTTTTTTTTTTTTTTAGCAATAAAGTATTTTTTAATTAAGGTATGTACATTTTAAAGACATAATACTATTTCATACTTAATAGATTTAGTTTAAACACAACTTTTTTATGCACTGGGAAACTAAAAATTCATGAGACTTGCTTCATCCTGATACTTGTTTTACTGTGGCGGTCTGGAATTGAACCCGCAATATATCCAAGGTATACCTGTAATAAGGAGTCTTTGGAACTTATCGAACAGGCAGATGAATTATTCTTAAAAAATCAATTGGCAGCTGAGTGGAGAATAGACTATAGTGGGGAAAGACTTGAAGCAAGTAGAGCAATTAGAAGGCTATTATTACAACCTTCCTGGTAAGACCTGATGAGGACCTAGACTAGGGTTGTGATTGGATGAATGGAAAGGAAACACATATTAGGGATGGTGGGAAAGTAGAAATGAGAAAATTTGGCAATAGGTTGGGTATGTGGAGTGAATGAAAATGAGGAGTCAAGGAGTCAAGTCCCAAGGTTTAACAAAATATCTGGCACCTAGTAGTCATTTAATAAATGTTTGTTCTCTGACTGTTTGAGTCAAGGATGATATCAAGGTTGTATTTTTGAGTGACTGGGAGGATGTTGGTGCCCTTGACAGCAAGAAGGTAATTTTGGGGAGGGGAACATTTGGAAGGAAAGATAATAAGTTCTATTTTGGACGTGTTGAGTTTGAAATGCTTCTGGGGCGGTTTAACATGTCCAAAAGGCAGGTGAATCTGTGTGACTATAGCTCAGGAGAGACACTAGGGATGGATATGGACACCTGAGAATTATCTGTATAGAAATGACAATTCAACTTATAAGAGCTGATAAGATCATCAAGTAAGATGGGTTAGAATGAGAAGCAGGACAGACCCTAGGGTGGCATCCATGTTTAGTGAGTATGACATGGATGAAGAACCAGGAAAGGACACTGGGAAAGCATGGTTAGACAGATAAAAGGAGAACTAGGAGAGAATGGTGTCACAAAGAACCTAGTGAAGAGAGCATGTAGACACTCTATCCTTCAGTCTATCTACCACTCCATACTGTCTCTAGGAGGCTAGCCTGTGCTTACATTAATTCTTTTTGGACATTTCATTACATTATTTGTGTAATTCCATGATGTTTTACCAAAATGGTAATGCAACTCCACCAACAATGGTGTGTGCCTATCACCTCCCAATCCCTCCAGTATTGATGACACTTTTTTGTCATTACCAATTTTCAGATTGTGAGGTGAAAACTGGATAGTTTTGATTTGTATTTCTTTTATTACTAGTGATTTGGAGCATTCTTTCATGTATCTATAAATATTTTGAATTCTTCTCTTGAGAACAATTTGTCCATATCCCTTGACCACTAATCTATTATAGTCTTATATTATTTATTAATTGTTTATATATCTTGGATTTCATTTGATTAACAACTACTTGCATTTTTAGTGGCTATTCAGCAGACTTTGTCTTTGGGGAAGGAAGCAGGGAAATGAGATGCTTTCATTTCTTTCAGAAACTCTTGTTCCTGAGAGCATCATGGCTGGATCCAGGGGAATATGGCTCATTATCACAATTTAGCTGATTGCCGGATAGGTAGGCTGCATCTCTTTCTTTGTCTGGAAGAAGAGAAGTCAGAGTAAGAGTCCCTAAGTCTTGCTTCAAATATGATTGAGGCCGAGATTTGTTTCAGAGAAGGTGATTTTGACAGAATCTGTTCTGAAAACACTCCTCCCTACTTCTCCACTGTAACACCCCCATTCTTATCCCATAACACTGAGAAACCATGGGAAATCATGTACTGTAGATAACAGAGCAGCAAATGTCATTCTTGGCTTTTGTTACTCATAAACAGTTATGGGTTTATTTCAACCCCATTTGGAGTTTAATCTGAAGAAGTAGCTGTTTTGAAATAACTCCTACCAATCACCTGGAAATTTTACCACCATCTTGGTGATTAATATGCCAATAGCTGCGGATGAGCTTCTCTTCAAGCCCACAGGTCCTTTGGAGCTGGCTGACAAGGAATATTAAGCATTTTACATTGTGTAATTCAGCCCAGTTGGGTCTGATTGTTTCTGTTTGGGTAAGATAAGAGGCTGACATGGATAAAAAATAAAATGGGAGAGTAAGACAGGAATAGCCCTGAGAAGTTTATTGCTGACTTCCTGCATTGAAGAAACCAATGTGTTTCCCTCCAAGAGCCCATTAATAAACTGCCTCGTCTGCTTAACACCTATCGTGTCTTATTCAGCTTGAAATCAAATGAAATTGAGAGGAATGGACAGGGTCAGCTTCAGGCTGAATTTCAACTCATGTTTTATTGAATCTGAAATCATCACTTAGGAGTGATAATAGCAGTCCCAGACACAAGAAAACATGGGTGAAATGAACTCTTATTCGTTCTCCTTACCTCTCTCCCCACCTCCAGGAAGATTAAAGCATCAGAGTATTAGTGAAGATGGGGACATCCTTTTTGTCTTGGAGGGTAGGTGACATTGACATGACAGTTTCCCAGGTTGAGATAAGCGGATGGAACTCCAGCTGTTGTTGCAGCTACATGGTCTAGTTGTTGGAAAGAGGGACTTGGAGTCAGGTACACCTGGGTTCTAATTTTGTGTACGACATTGACTAGCCATGATTTTGGCCAAGTCCATAAGCCACTCTTACCTCAGTTTCTTGATCTATAAAATGAAAAGTGTAATAGTACTTAAAATTGTTGTTGGGAGGACCAATTAAAAGATGCCTTGCAAACCCGATATACTAACAAGCTAATTAGGGTTACAGACTCAGAACTAAAAGGGACCTTTGGGACCATCTAGCCCATCATTCTCAAAGTCTCCAGTGGTCCGAGGACTCCTGGAGGGTCTCTGAGTATGTGAGGGGGGATTTTCTTTCTTTAATTCAACCCAAACAACACCTCAATAACATCTTGAATTCAGATGTGGACATAAGAATCCAGCTTTCTTCTATTAAGCCAAGCATTAAAAGGATTCACAAAATATGTAAAACAATACAATTTTTCTTGATTTTTTGGGAAAATATGTTATGTCTTAACATCTGAGTTTATGATAGCTATTTTAAAAACAAATATAAATACACAAATATTTTTATATCAAATGTTTTAATTTCTAATATGGTAAACTTTGGTAGATATAATCTATGTGGAAAAGAGCTCTTTGGGACCTTCAATAATTCTGAGTGTAAAGACAAAAAATGCGTATGAATCTCTGATCTAGCCTTACTTTCTCATTTTACAAGTGATAAAATCAAGGCCTGAAAAGATCAAAGGACTTACCAAAGGTCATATAGGTATGAAGTTGCAGAATGGAGATTTGAACATGTGCTTCTGGGTTCATATCCAGTGCTCTTAATAGTAGCTGTTTTAGTTATTAATAACCAGCTCTTGAACACCTGAAAGGAATAAAAGGCTGTCTCAATCCTATAACAGCACTGGGGTGAGACAGCTCCAAGGATCAAAGAATCCAAGATCTCAGGCTGGAAGGATCCTCATAGTCCAAACTCTTCATTTTAGAGATGGGAAAACTGAGGCTCTTGGAAGTTAAGTGATTTGCCTAAGATTTCATAGATAGGAAGTGTTAAGTGGCAGGATTTGAATCCAGGTCCCCTGGCTTTGCCATATTGTCTTTCCAATAGAGATAGAGAATCTATCCACTCCCAGAGCAGATATCTCAAGGTTCTTGAAGGTGATTTTGTTTGGCAGATCTCTGTGGTCATATTCATTAGGAAAAATAGTTTCTGAAATGTGTATGATTCATTCACCTAGCTGTGCATGAAATGATTTTAACTCATGCAATGACCTTAAATCAGATGAGAGAGAGAGGGACAATTTTGTTTTCCATCCTCTAAAAATTAGAATTTGTATCTCTCCTCTCCCTCCCCTGCACCGGTGATAATTCTTTGAATTATTCAGTCACTGTGATGCTGCAGGGTTTTTTTTTTCACATCATGAAGTCTTGCTTAAGTCAGGGTTTTTGGATGATTTCTTCTCTTGCAGGATTCAAGGTGTATGGAGTTTTTTTTTGCAAGTCTCATGGAGGTGAGGGGTCAGCTCCAATAAAAGTCAAGTAGGTCCCACACAAAATTGTATTCTGTTCACTTGGTTTTGAGCTTCTGGGCTTCTCCTGTCAGCATTCACTCACCATGTTCTAGCATCTCCTTCAAGTGTCCTCAAGCTGCCTCCCTCCCCTCCTCCACTCATAGGCTGCACTGGACATGCCATCTTCCTTTTATGATACTGTCCCATCTCATGATCCTCTCTGGTAATTGGTCAGGGTTTCTGTGAAAATGTAAAACAAAACCAATTCAAACCAGTAAGCCTGAATTAAATTCCTGCTTTGTGCAAGTGGCAGTTCTGGCACTGGGGATAGAGTGGTGAAGTGAGAAGTATAGTGCAAAAGGTGCTGAATTTTGAGTCAAGGGATCTGGCTTTTTATTCCAGCTTTGTTGCTTATTACCCATGTGACTTTGGCAAGTCACTTAAATACTTTGTGCCTCATTTTCCTCATCTGCAAACTGGCAGACTTAGTGGCACAGTGTATGTAGAGTACTGGGCCTGGAATCAGGAAGATTGTAGTTCATAGCTGACCTCAGACACTCACTAGCTGTGTGAGCCTGGACAAGTCCCTTAACCTGGTTTGCCTCAGTTTCCTCATCTGTAAAATGAGCTGGAGAAGGAAATGGCAAGTCACTTAACCTCTGTCTACCTCAGTGTTCCCATCTTTAAAATGGGTATAATTATAGTATTCAGAGTCATAGTAAGCACTAAATGAGATAATATTTGTAAAGTTTTATTCAAGCTTTAAAGTGTTATATAAATGCTATCATCATCATCATCACCATCTTCACAATGCATGTTATTCCCTTTGAGCTTCCAAAAACCATGGTAAGTTTAGGTTTTCATTTTACAGTTGAGAAAACTGAGACAGATAGGGGTTAAGTGATATGCCCAGAATAAGATGGGTAGCAAGTACCTGGATGGATTCAGATTCAGCCTTTCTGATTCCAAGACCAGCTCTCTATGTTACCTGATTTTATTTTAATTTTATGGGCTATAGATTTAGAGCTAGAAGCTACCCTAAGCATTATTTAGGCTAGCCTCCTTCTATCATTTTACAAATGCAAAAAATCAGTTCCAGGAAGTTTAAGTTATTTGCTCAGATTCACACAGTGGCAGAGTCAGGATTTAAAGCCAGATCCTCTGACTCAAAATCCGGTATACCTCTGCTTCTGATGACATTAAGTTTACATTAATTTGAATTTGAGAAGTTAAATATAACTATTCTTCCTTAACTTATTCTCCTCCCCAGGTCTCCCATTTCCTTGAGTGGTACCACCATTTTCTCCGGTGTTCTAGGCTAGGAATGTTGGAATTTTCTTTGATTGTTAGTTTTCTTTTCCATAGTCCATGTGTCAAGTCTCATCATTTGTTTCATTAATATACAAACCACAGCTCATTCTCCCTCTTCCGTTTCCCTTGCTGCCATCTTAGTTTAGGGCCCCTCAGGTCCTTAGGGCTAATCTCCATGTGCATCCATCCACCCAAGCAACTACAAGGGAAAGGGAACCTGAAGAAACTAGATGGTATAGTGAAAAGAGTGCTGGCTCTAGAGTTGGAAGACCTGGATTCAAATTTCACTTCTGACACATACTATGTGACTATAAGTGGGTCACTTCATTTTGTTGAGCCTCAGTTTCCCCAACTATAAATTGAAGATGTTGAACTAGAAGAAATTTAGGGCCCCTTATAATCCTATGGTCCTAGGACAGAGAGAAAAGAAAGGTAGATCCTAATATTCCCTTAGTTACCCAATAATCAGGCTAATTCCCACTATTTACTTTCTTCTTCCATAATACCTAGCTCAAACTCCGAGAAACATGATAGATACTTAAGAAATACTTGGACATTGAGAAATGATCTCTAGAGACCTTGTAATCATTGTCTCTGCCTTAGGGAAGAAAACACCTCAGAAAGCTTTTTCCAAAATATTTCTAGGGAGAAACCTCTATGGTAAATCTGATGATGAATTTGGGTTACCCTCTCTTATTTTGTGAAGAATCTTGAAGCAAATGAAGTTCAAATATAGTGAGATGGTGAATCATGGCCATCTGGCACCTTCTTCTCTATCTTTATCACTTGGGAATTTGTTTTCCTTTCTAGCTTTCAAGCCTCCTGGTACCCTACATGAAACTAGAGAAAACTGGAATGGCTATATTCCCATTGACTTATGTATCTTCATTTGCTGCTCTCTTTGACCATGGAAACCTCTTAGAAGTGGGAGTTAACTTGTTTGGTCTCTTTGATAAATGGTCCTTTACAAGATGATATCAAGTCTGCATAGTCTAGAATAGGAAAAATCATTCAGGAATCTAATGTTAGCTCAAGTCAAGGTCAAAATCATTTGGCTTTTGATGAATGGATCTTAATTTTGATGCAGTAATGACCCATCCAATAAGAAATTGATGGACTTGGGTTTTTGAGATTTTGCTGAAATTTATCAGCAACTTATCAGATATTTGTATTTCATGTCCACTTTCTACACAACTTCATTTCAATTTTATTTGCAAGTAATAATTTCTTTTCCCCCTTATCTATCATTGCAGATGATCAAAATCTACAGAAATTTAAATGCCATAAGAGGTAGTTTGTTATACATAAATTCTGTCACCTGCATAAAAAGCAGTGGCAAATTCTCTTTGTTGTATAGATTTTAAAATGTTGATAGTTTTTAATATGGCTCTTGGTGGGAGGCCTCTCCATGTAGCTGCATTGATGGAAAAGGATTCTGTAGACATCTCATTTATAAATAAGAGCTGTATTTTTTTTCTGCCTAGTAAAATATAGTGTATAGAAGCGGTCTGAATGCTTAATGAAATCTTTTGTTTAGAAATGATTCTACCACTGTCAACCACTGCAGTCATAATCAAAGATAGATTGTTAAGCAGGGATTCAATCTGTACATATACCTCTCTGGAAAAATAAAAACTTCGGGGGACCTCAAGGACAATGGAGGGATAGTGAGTATAAGTAGGATATAGTAGCTTACCAGGGATGAGTGGTCCATGAAAATCCTCTTTACAATGTCCCTGAAAAGTAGTCATCTAGCTTTCTTTTGAAGATGTCCAGTGAGAGGGATGGAGCTTGGTAGCTCTGGAGGTGGAAGTTCTACTTTTGTCATTGGCAAATTTTTCCTTATGTTAACCTTTTCATTATTCAGTTGATCAATTGTGTTTGAATGTATAGACCCATGAATTTTGTCCATGAGATTTTTTTTGGCAAAGATGAGTGGAATGGCTTGCCATTTTCTTCTCCAGTATATCCCTATTTTATAGATGAGAAGCTGAGCCAAATAGGGGTTAGCCACTTGTTCAGGGTCACACAGTTAGTAAGAGTATTAATCCTAAATCTATTTTTTTTAAACTTCCACATTGTGTTTCCAGTTTGGTATTTGGGACCAAGCAGGACAGGTCTAATGCTTCTTCTCCTTCTTTTGTCCACCATTCAGGTACTTAAAGATCACTATCATCTTCTATAGCTGAGCTTTTTCTTCATGCTAAACAGCCACAGCTCCTTCTCACATTCCTCTTATCCTAAGTTGATGAAATCACAACTTTACTGAAGTATTAAACTATGTGAACCTATGTCTTCTGACTTATTATTTCATGGGTAGAGAATTTCCAGATATCTCAGAAAATTCCTTCACCAGTGCAGGTTGCTACTTTCTCTATAACTTGTACAGTATCCCACAAAAGACTTTTAGGAGCCCTGTATAGTCTTACAGAGTTGCTTGACACCCTTAGAGAGTAAATGACTTGTCCAGAGTCACACAGCAGGATTGAACCCAAGGACTTCATCACACTGTCCATTACTCTCCAAGCCTAGGTCCTTACAAAAGGTTGAAGTTCCAGTTTTATAGCATAAGAAATATCAGGAGGGTTTGTGAGAATGAAAATAGGACTTGTTGACTTTGTCATGCATGCTCCCTAATGTTGCCCAGTCACTTCTGGTACTACCATTTCAAAAATTTTTCTGTTATAACAAGTTCTGAAGAAGTTGTTATCATGACTGGTGGAGGATCTATAGAAATGAGTGATCCTTGCAATATTGCAGTAAGAAGCAAGAGGACTTGAATACTTGGGGAAGCCTTGAATAACAGAATAACTTGTTAGTGTTACTGAATGCTTGTGGGGAAGGAAGACTCTTTCCTTCTTTACTGTAGTGGTGTAATGATGCTGAGTGACATATTGGTATATACTGTGGACATTTCAGCCTTCGTTAGCACAAGTTATGGGAGCTATAACTTTTTTTCTTCTGAATGTTATCTTCCTGAGTCACTATCCACTGGTGTCTGCATTCTAAAGCCCCAAGTGGTGAAAATTAGGGACAAGATCTGGAAAATGACTCAATTGCTTATAACTTCTCTCCTATGAAATGCCAACCAGTTGAATGTCAGATAAGATCTTATTGCATTTTTGAAAACTCTGTTTTCTGCACTCAGGAGGCACTGAACTGTATATAAGTAAATAAAATGTGCTGTCAGATAGAATTTAGTCTTGATAAACACTAGAGTAGCATAGTTAAATGAAGATCTAGGTTTGGGTCCTAACTCTAATCTCAGTGTCTTCTTTGTAAAATGCATTTTAACACCTATCTTAGAGTGCAGTCGTGAGGTTCAACTGAAATGATGCCTATAAAGTTCTTCATAAAATTTGTAAATGTTGGGCATCATTATCTCATCCAGTCCCCATATCTTACATATGAGGACACTGAGATAAGATGGATGAAATGATTTGCCCAACATCATGTAAGGAGTAAATAGTAGAAGTGAGATTTCAATCTAGGTATTCTAACTCAAAAACTAGTACACTTTTTGATAGAGATTGAAAAGCATCTCTTTCCAGTTAAAATGGAAGTGCTTGGATCTTAGAGTAAGATCTGGGTTTGAATCTCAATGCATCTGCTTATTGACTAAATGACCTGGGTTACAAATTACATCACCTCCCTGGGTCTCAGCATCCCTCTGTGTGAGAAGAGGTAGTTATATTAGATGATCTCCAAGGTCCCTTGGAGCTCTAAATTTCATGATCCTATAATCCAAACTACTCTGTACCAAAAATTAAGATAATGTGGGGGACCATATTAGGAATCTTATTTGGTTCTTTCTTTCATTGGGAAGATTATTCACCTTACACTCTTTCATGAGTCAAAACATGAAATAGTTCTCCAAAGCAGTTATCATAACCTGGAAAAATAGAGGACAGAGACAGTATATGGTGTTTCTTTCAGTTTAGCAACATTAGAAATAAGAGTGGTGAATCAATAATGATGGGGGGATATATGTAAGAGCGAAATAAAGCTAAGTTTGTATTCATCCTTTGTTGCCAAAGAAGACCATGCCATCAGAGAAATGATGACATGACTTGCATTTGACTTTGTTTTGAGTGAGGGAGGGCTGTGAGGGTCACCAGCCTCACTTCTTCTCCAGAGCCACCTGAATTCAGAGACTTGATACTCCTCAGGATGACTGGAGATGACCCAGAATGCACTGGGAGACCTTGGCCCTTTTAGGCCAAGGTTTTTGCAGGTACTCACTTAGGGTGAGGTAACGCCCATTCATTGAATAGTTCTGTTTAAGAAGTAGAAGGCATGGCCCCTTTAATGAGGCCAAGGAAAAGAAAGACATCAGGTTGAGAGGGAAACAGCAACAGTTAGTATAGATAATCACTCTAAAGCTAGGAAGGTCCAGAAGAGCCCTTAGGAAGGGGCCCATTGGCATCCCAGCTTCAGAGTACAGTAGGTTTAAGGTTTTGAGAAAGGACAGGACAGGAAGGGAAAGTAAAGGAAACCAGCCAGTAAAACCCAAGTCAACTGGGCATCTTTCAGCCATCCAAATTTACCTTCCTTTGGAGAGGAAAAGGAAGGGGAGGGGAAGGCAGACAGGAGAGAAGGAGCTGAGTTACTCAGCTATCCCGGGTCCCCATTCCTCCAGCTGCATCCGCACAATCCTTTCACTCACTTACTGGAGGAATGAAATAAAAATCCTGTAAGTATTAGAGTCTTTCCTTCCCTTAAACCAACCCAAACGGTTTTTTTCACAGATAAAGTCCTTAATTTTTAACTTTATGTTGTATTATGAAGTTTCTTAATATTAGCAGTAATCACCTTGCAATCAAATTTTGCTTTATTTTTTGTAATTTTAAAAACTTTTAAAGAGCTACTACTTTTAAAATAGTTTCTGATTCAGTCCTCCTTGTGGGGGGATATTTTTTCATCTTCAGGATTACAGAAACAGAATGTCAGAGAGAGTTCAGAATTTCTAAGAGGCCCTGCAAATACTGCACCTGAACAGGCAGAATTGTGTAATGCACACAAAGTCAGCGTTCTAGCCAAAAGCTAGAAGTGAGGAAGAGAGCAGTTTTTTGTCAGCACCACAACAATGGACAGCACAGCACAGCACAATACACTGATAAACTGGTTTCCCAGTCCTAGTGGTACTGACTCATCAGTGTTGCTCATGAGGTTTAAGATAGAGGATTCTGAGTGGAGTTTAAAGAGGAGAAAGAGTAGACCTATTGTGGGTGGCTAAAAGCTGATTGCTATTGTGGAACCTAGTAGCAATTTAAATTAAATTAAATTCCATTCCATTCAACAGTTAATGTTAAGTGCAAAGCCCTGTACCAGGCTCTGAAAATGAGAAGACAGAAGGAATAGCAGTCCTTGCCTTTGAAGTGCTTATAGTCTACAAGGGATGGTATTGGTGGATATAACAAGACATAGATAAGTAAATGTAAAATAATTTGGATGAGGGGAGGACATATAACTAGAGTGAATAGGAAAAACCTTATATGGGAGGTAAGCCTTGAAGGGAACTAAAGATACCTCATAGCAGAGGTGATAAGGGAGAGCAATCCAGGCACGGGGGATAAATGTACAAAGGCCTTGAGGTAGTAGATGGAATGTCATATCTAGGGAATAGAGAGTGCTTCAGATCTGGGAGAACCTCCATATTTCAAGAAGTTTGTGTAGCTATTTGGCTAGGATTCCTGGGGGCTTCTCTAGGTGTCTCAGTGTTCCATACAGTTCTATCCATTTAGATTGGAGCTACTTTTATCACCTCTCTCACCCTCTGGTAGCTGTTATTAGTGATAAAAAATCAAGTCCTGAGTATTTCTTTAGAGTTATGCAGCAAAAATGCAAAATTGAAGTCAAAACACAGGATTTAGGGATTTAGAGTGGGAAAGAGGTCATCTAGTCCAATACTTTTATTTTTAATTTTGAGTGAACTGAAACTCAGAGAAGTGAAATGACTTGACCAGGATCATTCAGGGAGAAAGTAGCACAGTCTGAACTCAAACCCAGTGTTTTTTTTTTTTTTTTACTATGAATCCAATACTTAGTCCTTTTTTCAGTGCTGATATATAAAGAAAATTATGTTTAGAATGTAAAGCAGCAGATTGTAAAAGAGTCAGAAAAATTCAGAAGTCATTTAATTTCACTTTCATTCTGATTCTTAATTATTCCAATTATCGCTGCTAGAGCAGCCTGTGTTCCATGGAAGGGCTTGAGGAGAATCCGGTTTCAGAGATTTTTCTGCAGAGGACAGCTGCTCCTTGTCGCTGCTTCTGGGCTTCCTTTGGCTCCTTGTCTCAAGGAGGAAGGAAGACATTGAAGGCTTATTTTTAGTACTAAAGAACATTCTGCTGACCTAGCTTATTCCTTCAATGCATGTTATCCTAAAGACAGTCACTGAAATAAGTGGCACACATTTTAGGTTCGGGTCAATAAACACCTCCAGTTGCAGCCCTTTGCTGGCTCCTTAAATAGTGTTCTTCCTAAGAAATAACCTTCCATGTAACAAATACTTAAATATTTGTTGTATGAATCAATTAATGGAGATTTAACCAGAGAATTTAGTTAATTCTTGACTTTATAGGTTAACTTAAACTATATGGGGCTTATGGTAATTATATTCCATGGATTATCAATTGACTTGCAATGTTGTTGAAGAGCCTTGGATTCTGAGTCAAAAGGCCCAGACTGTAATTCTACCTCTGCTTCTTATTGCCATGTTACCTTGGACAAGTCATCCTCTCTCATTTGTATGTAATGATTAGATAGGGTGCCATAGTTAGACAGCAATTTGTTTAAAAAAATCTTAGGGATTTTAGCTACTGCAGTCTCAACATGGCAGGAAAAAAGACAAAAACCAAATCTGGGCTTCATTATGCTCATAAGATCATAAACTGAAGGCTGGAAGAGACCCTAGAGAATATCTAACTCAACTCTGCCACTTTAGAGATGAGGAAACTGAGACTTAGACAAGCTAAATGACTTGTCCAAGGTCCCTAGGTAGTAAGTTGAAGAGAAAGGCTTGGGTTCCAGGGATAAGGATGTGAGCATTTCATCATCCTCTCCCCTGGTCACACCTTTTCTGCAGTTTGGTATTCAGTTGTGGGCATCACAGTGAAGAAAGATGTTGATAAACTGAAGAGCCTTCAAAGGAGGGTACCTAAATTGGTGAAGGAACTTCAATCTATGTGACATAAGGATAAATTTAGAGATGTGGACAGGCTTCACCTGGAGAAGAGAACCTTCAGAGGCTGTGTATGGATGGGGAAAAATCATGAAAACTATTTTAAGTATCTGAAGGGCTGCTATGTTGGAGAGGAATTGGGTTTGTTCTGCTTGACTCCAGAGGGCAGAACCAAGAGTATAGGGGAGAAGTTGCCAAGAAACAAGTTCTGATTTGATGTCAGAGAAGATTGCCTGCCAAAGAGAGCTGGCCCAAAGTGGAATGGACTGCCATGGCAGGTAACATCTTGTTTGAGATCTTCAAGCACAAATATTGTTGGATGTGTTGTGGAAGGGCTTCTTGGTTAGAGACTGTGTGGACTAGATGCAGCAGGGCATTACTTCTGATTCTGTGCTTTAGAGGAGGGCCACTAATCTGGTAAAGAGACTTGGAACCGTACCATGTGAGAAATGGTAGAAGGAACCACACATATTTAGAATGAGGAAAAATAAGACTTTGGTCAGTCAGTCAGAGACATTCTCCAACTACTTATGACTACCATATGAAAGAGGGATTAGACACTTCTTTGTCTAGATATCTTCAAGAAAAGGCTGAATGATCATTTGTGGAATGACTTGTAGAAGAGATTTTTTTAAGGTATAGATTGAATGAGAGAGTTACTGAGATCAATCACTCAACTAATAAACATTTATGAAGTTCCTTCTCTATTCTACATACTGTGCTGGACTCTGGGGATAAAAGTTAACATAATTCTTACCTTCAAGGAACTTACATTCTAAGGGTCCCTTCCAACTGATATCTTGTGGTTGTTCTCTTTAGGTCTTTCCCAGCTCTAGGACTCAATGTTTCCATAACCATGTAATAATAAGTAGGGGTAGCTGGGTGGCTCAGTGGATAGAGTGCTGGGCCTGGGGTCAGAAAGTCTCATCTTCCTGAATTCAAATCTGGTCTCAAACACTTAGCATGTGTCTGGGCAAATCACTTAATCCTGTTTGCCTCAGTTTTCTTATTTGTAAAATGAGCTGGAGAAGGAAATAATAAATTACTCCGATATCTTTGCCAAGAAAACTCCACAGGGTCAAGGGGAGTTGGACAACTAGGAGTTGAAACAACTAGAACAATGCATGAATGTTTTTCTGTACTAAATGAACTTTAAAGATATTGTCAATGACACTACAGAGACATTCAGGGTACAGGTCAAAATACTAGGCTAGATATCATGTTTGCAACCTAAAGAAATTCATTGTTCTGGAAATTTCTCTTTGAGATAACCTAGATGGGCAGTGTCACCTTTTCTCTGGGCATATACTGAACATAGTGGAGTTCTTTTAAATTAAAAAAACTTTTTTAATATGAGCCTTAAAGTCATAAACCAACATGAACATTTCAATATCTATATTACGGTCATCCTGAAACTTGTTTTCCATGCTGTAGTCATTTCACTCTGCAGTAGTTTGTATCAGTCTTCCCAGGTTTCTCCGAATCTGTCATAGTCATAATTCTTTATGGCACAATAATATTCCATCACATTCAAATACCACAATTTATTCAACTTACAATTCTTTTTAGTAAGGCTCTTTGTGTTAGGCTCTTCTGATTTTTGTCTTTAAAGCTGCAAATGTACTTTTAGAAAATGGAATTTATATCTATGGGAGAATTCATATACATTGATTAGTCTAACTCTTTCTAGGGATCTTCTGTTCTTCTTCCTCCTGTTTCTCCTTCTCCTGGGATGGAAAGGCAGGAGCTACTTACAGACGCGATTGGTATGGGGAGTTTTACCTGCTTTATTTCTTACTGGTTTACCCTTCAGACAACCTGGTCCTCTCTTCCTTTCCTGGAGGTTCACACATCAATACAGAGCTTAGTGAGATACCCTTTTGGGGTATCTCACTAAGCCTTTTGGCTTAGCCCACCACAGCTCAGAACTCCTGAGCTCATGAGATCCTCCAGTCCTGGCCTTTCCCATAGCTGATAGTCTAGGTATGTATCACCATGCCTGCTTGACTCAGACTCTTCTTTTGATGGATGAAGGAACTGAGACCTAGAGAGACTTGCCCAAGGTCATGAAAGTAATAAGAAATGGAGACCAGATTTGAACCCAGGATCTCTACCAAAATCAATGATCTTTCCACTGTACCATACTGTTTTTCACAAAAAAATGAGAAAACTGAGCCCCAGAGAGAAGTGGATTGCTTTGATTCAGAATTTGAACAAAGGCCTTTTGAGTCCACGGTACTATATCATTGGTACATCTATATTTATGAAAAAAAGAGAAGAAAAAATACAAGCAGGGGAAGTGGTACAGTTTATGGAATTCAACTTGGAGTCAGGAGGACCAGAGTTTGAATTCTGCCTCAGATATATCCTAGTTCTATGACCTCAGACAAGTCATTTAACTTTTCTCAGCTTTAGTTTCCTCATCTGTTAATATGTAGCTAGGGCAGAGGATAGACTGACAGGCCTAGGATTAGGAACAGTGGAGTTCACTTTGAAGACTTGAATTCAAAACCAGCCTCAGACACTTACTAGTTGTTTGATTCTGGGTGAGTCACCTGAGCCACCAAGTTGCCTCCGAGAATTAAAGTAGATGGCCCCTAAAGTTCCTTTCACCTCTGGAGTTCTGATCTGACGAACTCTGAGATTCTCAGATTCATGTAGATAATTTTAGTATTATACCAAGCAGTAACTAGGGTGAAGCTACTAGAGTTTAGTCCCAAGGTTTTAATTTTAATATAAAGTTTTCTTTGTAAAGAAAAAAACCTTTTTCTTTTCTTTTTTTTTTGTACCTACAAAGGGTAAATGTCATGGCTAACCTCCCTCACCACGAGTGGATTCCCAGTCAATTTTCTAAGGGGTACTGGTTGGGGTCATTCTCATAGTCATTAGGAAAGAGGCATTTCTCTGATATCATGTCCTCAAATGTATCAGTATTTAATGAATGAATGATTAAATAAACAAACACTTATTAAATACCTACTGTGTGCCAAACTCTGGGAATACAAGTAGAAAAGGTCGGATAGTCCCAACTTTGAAAGAGCTAACAGTCTAACTGGGGAGGAGGTGAAAGACAGTTCAGCTACAGAGTGGATGGAAAGCCTTGGAGTGGAAGGGTGCAGGGTAGATGGCAAGACACTGATTCTTAAGTTACGTCCATAGGTTGGGTGATGGAGCAGGGCTGCTGCAGGGAGGATGAGCAGGGCAGATGGCAAATCCTGGAGGATCTTAGAAGGAACTGGAAGGCTAGAAAATAAGGATTCATGGTCCTTGGTCTCACTGTAAGTAATAGAGATGGTGACTCCCATTTTATCCATTTTATCTCTCAAGGAGCCTAGAGAATGGCTTCCTTGGTGGTGAAACTCCCCTTTTCAGAGATCCAGCTTTACTGGCATTTGGTGAACTTGATCTGGGCCCTTCACAGAAATCAAGATCACAAGTTCTTTATTTTGAACCTTGGTATAAATGGACACAATGACTTAGCCCAAGTACACAGGGGGTACTGAGAGCTATCTCCCTGAGCTTGCTCCCTCTCTTGCCTGATTCCATCCCCAGCAGAGGCTATGGACCCATCCTTAACTGCAATTCTGTTCCCTTCAGCAGGATAGGAACTTCAGGTGTTTTGAATAACACTCTCCCTTATAACCACACCTCTTTGCTCTTGTTTCATCTTGCCCCTCTGCCCTCCTCCAGCAGCTAAACTTCCTTTGGTCCTGGGGAGGCTTTGGTGATCTCTGGCCCTGGGTCACACTTCGGTTGAAACCCCTCCCTCTTTACCTTTTACTTTAGGTACAAAAACTGCTTAGCTAAGTTTCTGGTGGTACCTAGCACAAATTTAGCAAAAGCTGAGCATTGAGTAAGCATTCAATGAATTCTCATGTTTTAGTACCTGTGATGAGACATGGATTAGCCGTCTTCAGGTTTTTTGGAGAAAATAAAAAAAACCTTGGTTTTAGCTGGCTTTTTCATGAAATACAATTGGCACCTGACAGA
>CM053769.1:476272010-476294741 GCA_028658325.1 Potorous gilbertii | reverse complement strand
TCCTCTTCTGAGAGGTGTGCTCAGATGAAAAAGGAACCAAAACACATTTGTGAGTTTGATCTGCATTATTAATATTTTCCTCATCACTCAAGTCTAGATAATCAACAAAACATACCATTTTTGTATTTGAATTTACAGTGCCTATGACAATATCTTTCGTTTGATACATACTTGATTTCAAAAAGGAGAAAATTGTCAAAGAACTGATTCAGTACCCTGCAGTTATAATGTAGCCAAAACAATTGTATTTCTTACAATTGTAAGGGGAGAGACAATCAAACATAGACGGGGAGTCTTAGTTCCATTAAAGAGTTCTTCCAAATGGCTGAGCAAGGGAGATTATTGTTCTAATCTTTGTGCAAAAACACAAATGAGATTTGTACAAAGTTAGCTAGGAGAGGGAGGTATGCACCGAGGTTCTATATAGCCAATTATGGATTTTGGAATAGTCCTAGAAAAGAAAATATTAATGCAAAACTGGTTACAGGTACATGTGATTTTCCATTGTTGTATTTAGAGATAGCAAGATTTCCCCTGGGAAAGAGGTTTCTCCTACCCATATGCCTTTGCAATAGTGTCAAACTCTCTGGTTGGTTGGTTGTGGGTCTTTGTGCTAGAAGGGGACCAAAAAGACATCACTATTTTGGAGTCCAGTTACAGTACATATGACTGTGCCTGATCAAGTATGAGTGGGGAAGGCTCTACCACAAGTTGGGCACAAATAGTCTATATGAACATTTGGAGCGGAGATATCTCTACATTTGTGCATCTCACATTTCTTTTGAGCTACTGTAATTGCGCTTCGTTCAAAGAACATAGTGCCTTCTTTGATGTGGACACACCCTGGTTGGTCCTGTGCCAGTATCACAATTGATTCCAAAGTTCTTCAGAGAGACCTTGAGAGTGTTCTTGTATCATTTCTTCCTACCTCCATGTGAGTGCTTGCCTTGTGTGAGTTTCTGTAAAATAGTTTTTTAGGGCTTAAACAAATGCACATTTGGCATTCAAACAACATAGCTGTCCCATCAGAGGTGTGCTCTTTGCAGTAGAGTTTGAATGCTTGGAAGTTTAGCTTGAGAAAGACCTCAGTATCTGGTACCTTATCTTGCCAGGTGATCTTCAGGATCTTCCCAAGATGATTCAAATGGAAGCGATTCAGTTTCCTGGCGCAGTGCTGGTATACTTTCCAGGAAACACAGACATACAGCAATGAGATCAGTACAATGGCTCTGTAGATCTTCAGTTTGGTAGAGAGCTCTTTTCTTTCACACTTTTCTTTGGAGTCTCCCAAACACCGAGCTAGCTCTGGCCATGCCTGTGTCAACTTCATCAACTATGTGTACATTCCTGGAAAACGTACTGCTAAGGCAAGTGAACTTATCCACAGTTTTCAAAATTTCTCCAGTGCTGTAACCAATGATTCCATGTATGGATGGTGTGGTGCTGGTTGGTGGAGAACCTCTGTTTTCTTGATGTTAATTATCAGGTCAAAATTAGCATGAGCAGCAGAGAATCAATCCATACTCTGTTGCATTGTAACCTCAAAGGCTACAATGAGTGTGCAATCATCTGCAAACCAAAAGTCACACACCAACTCTCCCTCTACTTTAGTTATAGCTTGTAACCTTTTCAAGTTAAGTAATTTACCATCAGTGTGGTAACTAACCTTGATGCCACTTTGGTCCTCTTTGAAAGCATCTGATGACATAGCTGGTGATTGGGAAAGAATGACAGCATTGTCTATTGTCCAGAAACCGTGTAAGCATGCTGTCATGGAATTGGTGTAGAATACTGATGAACTTCTCCAGGCAAACAAATTTGGCCATGATCTTCCATAAGCCCTCATGATTTGCAGTGTCAAAGGTCTTGGTCAGATTGATAAATGTATACAGACCTCTGTTCTTCTTGTAACTTTTCTCCTGGAATTGTTAGGCAACAAACATTGTATCAACCATTCCTTAGCCCTTTCTGAAGTCACACTGGCTCTTGGGTAGATGACAATTTTCTAGGTGAAGGATCAGTTGATTAAGGAGTATCTTGCCAGCAATAACTAAGAGAGAAACTCCTCCTTTCCTTTTCCATAATTGTCACAATACAATCTATTACGTTTTCCTTTATAGAGATAGACTGGAAACATTCTTGAACTCTTGAGGATCATCTCCTCTTGCCATCATTTTCATAAAACCAGTCTTGTTTGTGAGTGTTCTGACCCCGATAAATGTAATGTTGTACAACAAGTATCTGAAAGCTGCCTACTCCTTTTTTGTTCCACTGTTAACAACTGTGTTGGCTCTGTTTTCCCTCTAAGTTAGCAAAAGATTGTTTATTCACTGAGAAGTGCTTTAATCTGTTGGTGATGCACAGGTCATGAGATGCAGAAGTCTTCAGTAGGAAGTGACCATTGCTGTTGCTATTTCTGACTCCATTCCTCCCAAGGACTCCATGTCATGGCTGATAGTCTGATCCTACTCTGGCATTAAAGTCACCCAGAATTACAAGTTTGTTTCCTTTCAGCAAATTGATGATGAGGGTATCCAGATCTTTATCAAGTTTTTCTTTGATTTCATTAGGGTTTGTTGTTATGGGAGCAAATGCACTGATGATGGTGGCATGGTGCTTTCCTGTAAATAGCAATCACATTGTCATAATCCTGTCATTCACTCCTTTTAGGAGGTAGACAAACTTGATTAGATTAGGTTTGATTACAAACTTTACACCAGCTTCATTATCACTGTAATCACCCCATAAAAATATATATCTAGCTTTGACCTCAGTAAACTGGCCTTCATTTACTAGCTTTTGTTTCACTTGGAGCTTTATTTGGATGTGATACCTGCTGAGTTCTCTCACAATGATCTGTTTGTCTTTCAGATCTACTAGATTTTGTGTTATTCATAAGTGTGCTCACATTCCAGGTATCAATGGTAAATCGAATTATCTTTGCAGAAATTTTTGTGCAATATTTTGGTATTTTGAGAGCAGGATGGGAGCCCTTCTGCTATGGTAAGCAGGACGGGGTTAAGTTGGGTGAAGCAGACAGTTTTTAGGACACCTCTTCTAGCTTCTTTCTCATACCAGGAGGTGAGCAGTGCCATCCTTAAAAAAGGCTGGTAAGATACTCAAGGGATTGCCAAATCCCACTGCCACTTCAGCCTACTGAGAAGATGATCTTCCTATGTGCAGCTCCCAGTGTACCTGCATCTGCTGCTTCATCACTTGCCCATTGCCACAAGACTTTGAAGTAGGTAAAAATGGTAAAAAGATATGTGCAATATCTTTTCACTCATGCCTAAATTGAATTTAAGTGAGACAGAATTGTGTGAAGTTGTTGGTGGCAAGTATGGTGCCAAGACAAAAGTCAAGACAACTCAAGATGGCTTGGGAGGTAGTGGATGACTTTGGTGTCTTCCATGTCTAACCAAGTTCTAAGCGTTCCATAGATTATGGTCATCTAGTCGGACCCCTCCTTTTTGCATAGAAGGAATATGGGGCCCACAGAGGGGAAATGACTTAGCCAAGAAGTTGCAAAGTCAGTGTATAAACCTAGGACCTTTGACTTCAAATCCAACATACTTTTACAACCGGCATGCTGATTCTAGTGACAGTTCTCTCATTTTTACTGGAATGGACACTGGATTATTTTCTATTCACCATCTTGGTCAGGCCTAAGAGCATACCTCCTCATGGAAGTGGTAAAACACTACAGAGAAAGCTGCCTGAGAGCTGATTAACTAAATTTTAAGTGTAAAGAAAGGGTGTGGGGATGTTGTGTGTAAGAGAGATGGTGAGGGGAGAGTGAGAGGGTTTTACAAAACTCTTAATCAGCTGCCAAAGGAGTCCTTGGGGGAGGAAAAATTGGGAATTAGGGCTGCTGTGACCCTGGCAGGTTAAGTCCTAGGAACTGGCCCATGGTTTTGAAATTAAGCATCCTGGAGCTTCTATAGCCTAGATTTTCAGGTTTGTATAACCATTTATTTGTAAGAACATCTATGCAAGCACTAACCTCTGAGATAAATGGGCTTTTCCTCATCATTTTCTCTGCCCCTTCCCCAGCCCTGCTGGTTCCCTTCATTTATCCGGAAAGGCCACAAGGGAGGGCTGCTGTCAATCAAAGAACAATTTGTCTTCTCAACCTGACACCCAGGAGGAGTCCTGCTGCTGCTGCCAGTCATTGATTGGCGCCTTAAGGGTACTTCGACTTTTTCAGTGTCTTGTTGCTGTTGCTCTCCATGTTAATTAGACCCAGTTCCTCTTGGCTTTTTTGTCCACAGCCCTCAATGACCTGTAGCACTGAAGGTAGATTTTTTTTTTCATGTTGTTAAGTTGTTGAGGTTTATGTGAAAAACATCTCCTCTTCACTGTCTGATATTCTTCCTGTCATTGTGAAGGGGGTTGCTCGATGTAGAGAAACACAGCTGCCCTCTACAAATAGACAGGTTGTCTTCTTTGAGTAGACAAATTTAAAACTCAGATTTTTCCTGGAAAGGGACACACGCATGCAGGTGGGTGTTTGATGCATTTTATCTACAGTAATGGGTACTTAAGTCAGTTTCTCTGAAAAGAAATTGGAGATCCTGGGTAATTTTCCCAAGTCTAGTCCTTCTCTTGTCATATCATATGGAAGGATATTCTAGAGGTTACATTGGAAAACTGGGTGACTGAGCCATTACTCTGCCTCTAAGTAAATTCCTACTACTGTTTGCCATCATTGAACTGCAATGTGTTAATGACAAATAGGTAGTGGTAGTGGAGACATAAAGCTGGGGATATGCATTGGAGATGAGCCACCCTCTGTCTCCTTTGAGGGCTCATTACCCATGTCACACCCCTTAACTGTGGGTATCCCTAAGGTACCTCCACCTGACACCTTTCCTCTCCTCCTCTCTCCTTTCCTCCCCTACCCTCCCAAGTCCTCCTCTTCCTCCTCTCTCCTCACCTCCCTTCCCCTTCCCTCCTCTACTCTCCTCTCCTCCCCTTCACGCTTTCACCAAGTGATGTCATCAGCTCCTGTGGGTTCAGTTATCCTAGCTACACGGATGACTCCCTAATCTATAGATCTCTTCTTACTTTAGATTCTTGGAATTCCTAATTTCATTCAAGATTCAGCTCAAACACCACCTTCTACATGAAGCCTTTTCTCATTCCCACCAGGGTCAGTGGCCCCTCCCAAACTACTTGAAGTTTATTTTGTTATGTATTCTTTATGTAGTTACCTATGTCCATGCTTTCTCTCCAGATAGAATGAAATTGACTTGTGGGCAAGGACTACTTAATTTTTGTCCTTTCCCGTACTTAGTACACAATTCCTTACACATAGTCAGTTCCTTAATCAATGCTGGTTGATTGGTTGATGAGCGCTGGGGACTTAACTCAGATCCAGTAAACAACTGAAGTCGGCTTTTATGACCTTAATTTACTGCCTTCTTGCCATCTAACTCCTGGTTAGAGCTAGGCTGTGTGAGAATTTCAGGGTGTTCTATAGGAAGGTTTGGAAGTGGTGGACAGGTAAGGCTCTGCCAAGCAGTAGTGGCTCTAGTTTTGTATCCCTCTTGCCCTCTTTCTGTCTTCTCTGGCATTGTTGTTGTGGTCTTGATAGAGACACTGTTGAAGGGAAAGTGCAGCTCATGTGGCTTCTGGTGTTTCCTAAAGGAATTTCATGGTGCATGGTCAGGAACTGGACTGCTTAGGAAGAGTTTGAGCCATGATGATTGTCTTGAAAATTTGGCCTTAAAATGTCATTTATTTATGCCTGAACTCAATCCCTCACTCTTGGGGTAAGTAGTTGGACTTCTCATGACAACTGATGTTTAAATTTGGTACTACAATGAATCCATGTTCTACAGATGATCCCTTTGTTGTTAAAAGATGCAACAGTAAAAGAACAGGAAATCTTGGTAGGATGCCTCCAAAGTTAAGAGTAAGGCCCTCCATTATATATGTCTAGAAGCTCCCTCCCTAGACATCCAGCTGAGTCCTCTGCTCATATTACCCAGTCTGAGCTCTCATTGACCAGTTCTCTATTACATTTATATACTTGAACTATCTATTTTCTGCTTATGATAAAGTTTATTACAATAAATTTGGTAATTTTTCTTATCTTTCAACAACTGGATACCATGCTTTAGAAAATGTATTTATAAGTGAGAGAACATCCAGGGAAGGGAGAACAGGACAGTGAGAAGTCTCAAGTCCATGTCACATGATGATCAGTCCAGAAACTGGAGACCGTAAAAAAGAGAAGACTTGGTGGGGAAGATAGATAACCCTCTTCAAATATCTGAAGGACCTTCATGGAGAAACAAGATTTGTTCAGCTTGGCCTTAGGACACAAAATCAGAAGCACATGGATTGAAGTTACAGAGAGCCTGATTGAAGTTTGAGGTGTGGAAATATATTCTAACAAAGCCATTGGAGAGTGAATCGGGCTGCCTCAGGAATTAGTGGGCTCTTTCTGTAGGGAAAATACTGGGATCCCTTGCTAGGGGTTCTCGAAAGGGGATGCTTGCTCAGGCAAATCTGGCCTCAGACACTTGTTTATAACTGTGTGACCCTGGGCAAGTCACTTAACCCTGTTTGCCTCAGTTTCCTCATCTGAGGTCCCTTATAATTCTGAGGACTTATTATCCCATACTCTAGGGCTCCATATTTATGCCAGCAACTTTCAATTAAAGAAATTTCATCTCTTGATTAAGGATTCCACTATCGCTCTACTAGATTATGCTTCATTAACCCTAACATGGTGGGCAACTAGTACAATACTCCTGTTTTAGATGGACATATTGAGTTACTTATGGGACAAGGGACAAAAATGGTATGTTCTTATTTGTACTCAGTCTCCAAATTATCCTCCAAGCTCTGAGGACTTAACCCTTTCAACCCTGGAATGCCTGTCCTGGGGCCTCTATTGAAATAAGTGTTGATTGATTGTCTCATCTGCCCACTACATCTGGAACTGGCTCCAGCCATGGTATGACCCACTTCACTTTGGGGTCACCTTTTTATCTTCTGCCAAACATGTTCCCCACTTTTCCCTTTTCAGATTGGAACCATTATTAATCAAATCAACCATGGCTCCTTTTAAGAGTGTGTTAATCTATTCCCCTCTGATTTTACTCACAATTCCTGTAACTTTCCAAACAGAAATGTCCCTTCCTGGACACCAGTACCCTAAATATTTCACCTCTACCTTTTTGGGTATATGAGCCATAACTGAAGGCAGAAGCAATCTCCCCTCTAAGTGCTGGGGTTGGGGATTTAGTGAGCCAGTGAGTGTGAGAAAGCAAAAGTTAATGTCCTTAGTTACAAGCTGGGTCCCCAGGAATGAACCTCTTGCTTGGGTCCAGAACAGGGAGTGACACATTATCTAGTGCCCATGGTCCCAGCAATGGTTTCTTAAGGTCAAATATGTTATCTATTACTAGGAATATAGATTTAGAACTGGAAAGCAACTTAGAAACCAGCTAGCTTCTTCATTTTGCACATGGAGAAACTGAAGCTTAGAAAGGAATTTTATAGGGTTTGGAGTTTAGGGTTTATAGCTGGTAGGGACTTCAGAGGTCACAGAGTTCTTTCTCTCTTTTTATGGATGAAAATGTTGGAGCCTAGAGAAGTTAGTGACATGTCCAAAGTCAGAGAGGTAGGAAGTGTTTGAGTCAGGATCTGAATTCAAATCCAATGTGTTTGCTCCTGTACCACGTTTCCCCCATGTCTTGACAGCAGCCCTGTGAGTTGAGTATCTTCATTTTACAAATGAAAAGAGGGAGGGTCACAGTGATTAAGCTACTTGTCCATTCATGGTCAGAGGCAGTGTGTGAACCCAGATATCTCCTGCCTCCAGTTTGAGAGCTGATGCCACAGTCCCATACAAAGATTTAAGTCCAAATTTCTTGTTTCATGTACTGGCCTGGGCCATGGCCCTGTCAGCTCATTCCATAAGGGCTACTATTCTGGCAGAGTCCTATGTGACAGTGGTTGCCTTCCAAAATCCCCTGACAGCCCAGAGGACTCTTGGGGAACAAGGCAGGGCCACATAATAAGTAGCGACAATCATGAAATCCATGTTGCCTGAAGATGATTACATCCTGGAGATCAAATGCAGAGACTGCTCAGTAGCTGTTATCTGCGTGAACCAGGGGCAGCTAAAGGCTGTGTTTTTGTCGAGGAAAATGGACAAGGCAGAAGACAGCTTTGCTCAAGTGTGTGCTATTCACTTGGCAAATGCAATGGTTTTGAAAAGCCATTTTACCTTTCCACAATAGCGGAAGGAAAATGGGGCTGTCACTTCTGATGTGTGGGGCATTATCACCGGGCTCGATGGCCGTTATGTGATTCTCAGGAATGTAATTTTCTCCTCAATAGGGCCATGAAGAATCATTTGACTTCGGTGCGGCTGCTAATTAACATAGAGCTACACAAAAATTATTTTTCAGATAGTTCAGGTATTATGTGTCAAAATGGTACTGGGGCTTCTGCAAAGATGTCTTACAATAAGATGTCTTTAAAAGGCTATATACTGTCTCATTTTTAATTGTGCATTTTCCCAGGATGTCCTCCTGGGGCTTAGGTGCAGAGACAGACAAAGAGTTTGGAGCTTTTTTAAAAGGTATTTTATTGAGGGCTTCACAAAGTTTTGTGGGTCTTTAGGAAAGGAATTAGATCTTCAAATGGAGAGGAGGAGGAGAATCAGATTACATTGTTTCTAATAGATCGGGGTCTAGACCTGCAGTCTGGAAGATATGGATTCTAATCCACTTCCACCAACACCTACATTTCCTAATAATAATCATCACCACCCATTTGCTGTTAACACGTTGCAGTACAACGATAATGGAAATAATAATGGAAATTTACGTGGTCAGAGTAATGGCTTGTTCCCTCAGTTTTCCAACCTCTACAATATCCTTCCATATAATATGGCAAGAGAAAGACTAGACTTGGAGACAATAAGAGCATAAGATTGTGGTGAGGCTTAAATGACAGCACTTTGTATGTAGGATAAAGTCCTATTGTTGAGTGGTTTCTGTCATATCTACCTCTCTGTGGCCCCATTTGGGGTGTTCTTAGCAAAGATGCTGGAGTGGTTTGCCATTTCCTTCTCCATTCATTTTATAGATGAGGAAATGGAGGCAAACAGGGTTAAGTGACTTGCCCAGGGTCACACAGTTATAAACAAGTGTCTGAGGCCAGATTTGAGCCAGGAAAGATGAGTCTTCCTGATTCCAGGCCCAGTGCTCTATCCACTGCACCACCTAGCTACCCCAAAAGTCCAAATGTGTCTGTAATTATGAGACAGAAGCATGGCAATATTTGGGATATTTGAGTTATTGCATTTAAGCAGTCCTCAAGTTAAAAAGGTGCTATACCCTAAAAGTTTGTTAGTAAAAACCAATCACTCCATAAGAATTTATGAAGCACTTACATATACTACACAGTGCTAGACTTTGAGGATACAAAGGCAAGTACAATGCCTTCATTTTTCATATGAGGAAACTGAGGCTTAGTTTCTTGGCCAAGGTTAGACAGGGAATCTATAGCAGAGTCAGGATTTGAATTTCAAATTTTGTGATCTTTTCACTGTATTCTACCAGCACACAAACATGCACAGATGAAAACCATATGGTAAATAAAGTGGGTTCAAAGTGATTTGGTACTGGTTATGGGAGTGTTTCCAGTGCTTGACAATTTCAGGCAAAGCCTTACAGAGGCCTTCCTAAGTCTGTTGGGGCCTATTTTTCAGAGAAAATGTAAAAGGGGAGCTCAGGTCCTCAGGCTAGTCTAAAAGACCCGATTCAACCCATGCTGTCACTGAATACATATTATTGAGTTGCAATGAAAACTTGTAGGAAATATTGCTGCCATGATTAAACAAAACAGAAAATAATGCAGTTTAATAAGATGATTTAAAAATTGATCTTGAATGCAGATACTTGAAAGAAAGCAGGCCTAATCAGAGAAGGTTGAAGAGATAGCAGGGGACTTTTGTGGAGATTTGAAGAATCCTTCTGGTTACTTTCAAGGACTTTAGAGAGTAATTACACCGGCTTGTAATTAAATCTAATTTAACTTTGAAAGTAAAGTTTTCTTTTTTTTCTCAATGAAGGAGCATCTTTGGCACTTCTCTTAAACTGTGCAGTAATTTTGGGATTATTTTTTGCCTAATAAATAAATGGGGTGGGAATACGGAAAGGAATGTTCTTAGAGTAACTGGATAAACATTACAAGAGCAAACAGAAAAGGAGAAGAAGAATTTGATGGTGGGGAAGACATTAACCATGTTGACTAGTCACCTGGTGGTACTATTGACCTAGTATGCCTTGGCCACTAAGGAGAATAAATGGGTAGGGATGGAAGGAAATGAAAGGTCTTGCATATATACGTGCATGTCTGTCTGTATGTATGTATTTTGGTCTGGGCCTATGATTTTGTCAGTCTAGGGAACTCTTGGTGAAGAAATGCAGTTCACAGATGCAGACTGACAAATCATCTAGCTTACAGGCAACTAGGTGGCAGAATGGTTAGGGCAGTGGAGCTAAAGTCAGGAAGATGTATTTGAATCTTATGTACTTAGCTGTGCTGCACTAGGCAAGTCAATTAACCTCTTTTAACTTCAGTTTTCTCATCTGTGAAATGGGGACAATAAAATCTACCTCATGGGGTTGTAATGATTAAATGAGATAATATATGTAAAGAGAACTGCAAACTTTAAAGTACTATCTATATTCACATTGTTATTATACTCTTAGAACTGCCTTGGGGCACTGGGAGATTAAATAATGTCCCCAAGGCCACATTGCCACTATATGTCAGTCAGGATTTGAATCCAGGTCTTTCTGACTGCAGAACTGTCACTCTATTATTCCATACTACATCTCAGCATTCTGCTTCACTTATTATTTTAATCCCTCTTAAACCAGAAGAAAATCACAGAAAGCCCTTATAGTTTCTATGAATTTGTAGTTTTGGATTTCCAGTTTAAAAAACAGCAGGAAGGTATACTAGAAAAGGGCCAGATTTGCCATTCAAAGATCTGAATCAATTCAAAAATAAATCTTGATTTGACTTTGAACATCACTTTCCCTCTCTCCATGTCAGTTACTTGATCTGTAAAGGTAAGTAGCTGCCTTGATAATCTCAATGGTTATGGTTCTATAAGTGCTTAGATTCTTCCCCGGTAGTTCTTGGTGAGGCAGACAACTCCTACCCTTTCTGTCTCTCTCCCTCATATGCTAGTTTCTTATAGCTGAGAGAAAGGAGAAGAGGGTCCTTTCTTTATACTTGATGTCTTCAGATGAACAGAGGACATCAGGAGGAGAAGGTAAAGGTGAATAGGAAAAGGAATGGAATTTTTCAGTTTATTTCAATTGTTCCTGGAAATTCTTCTGAGTCTTGAGTAGGTGGCATTGACAGATGGACAGATAGAAAGACGTATGACAAGACAGAGCATTTATTGTTCTTGATGTGCTAAGAGTACTTACCAATTAATCTTGGAAACACACATATGAGTCAATAGAAAGGTAGTTCTTGCCTCAAGGAGTTTACATTCCTATAGAGGAAAGCAGTGTTAATCATAACTAAAGCTGATATAAGGTGTGCAAAGGACTTTGCATAGACTATTTTGATCTTGAAGTAGGTGTTGTTATTATTTTCTTTCTCACTTTACAAATGAAGAAACTGAGGCATAGAAAAGCTAAGTGATTTGCCTAGTCAGGGTCACATAGCTAGAAATCTCTGAGGCAGGATTTAAACTCAGGTTTTCCTGTCTGCAAGTCCCATTGTCTATCCACTGTGCCCCACATGAAAGAGAGCTGAAACTCTTGGGGTGGCACATGGGGGAAAGTGGAGAAGTTGCCTGGGAAGTCAGGGACTGACTGGGTTTAAAGTGACTAGGGTTGTCCTGGGGGCTTTCTTGAGTGATGGTCTAGCAGAGATGGAAATTCCCATTGATTCTCACAAGGTTAGCCTTGGGAATGGTATTTATACTTGAAGATGTCTATGCTAACTTGTATTATGAGTAGTAAGGCGAGCTTAAACGATAACACAGTAATATGCTCTTGTCATTGTTGAAGAGTTGGACATGATTGAAAACGCTTGACAATGATGAAAACTGATACCACAGTAATAACTACAAGAGATTAAACAGAATCTTACAGTCATCACTTAGACTAGGTGGGATGAAACTCTTGACATAGAGAGGTTGGAGCTAGATGAAATCTTAGAAATCATCTACTCCAAATACACATGGGGAAATTCAGACTCAGAACAGGAGAGTGACATCATCACCACCACCATTACTATCTTCATATTTAGCATTTATATAGTATTTTAATGTTTTAAAAATACTTTACATATATGATCTCTTTTGATATTCACAATAATTTTTGTAGGTAGATGCTATTATCCTTATTTTCTAGATAAGAAAACTGAGGTAGAGAGAAATTAAATGGCTTGCTCAAGGTCAGTCACACTTATAGGAAATAACAGAGATTCAGACTCTGGTTTTTCTCATTCCAAGTACCTTACCTTATTTACTTTTTGCCCAATGTCCCATGGTGGTAAAGAATAGGCCTGGGATTTAAACTCAAGTCTTTCAATTACAAGCTAAATATGCTTTCCCCACTGGCATTATGCTAGCTTGATGGATAAGCTAATTAGGATTCATTTTCTAATCACAGGGTGCAGAAAAGTCATTAGAAGAACTAAGGTAAAGAGAGAATTTATTCCAGACATGGTGCACAGCCTTTGCAAAGACATGGAGATAGAATATCATGAATGATGAACAATCACCAAGTGCTTGTTAAGTGCCTATTACGTGCAAGGTGTTAGGAGGAAAAAGACAAAAAATGAAGTAATTCCTATTCTTAAAAAAATTCACATTCTATTGCAAACTATAAGGAAGCCCTTTTGACTGGAATGTGGAATGTTATGAGGAGTCAGTAATGGATAGTCAGAATGGAAAGATAGGCTGAAGCCAGGTTGTGATGGATTCCAAGTGCTAAATCAAGGAGTTATACTAAGGAGTGTAGCTAAAATACTGTAGAATTGGAATGTAAAGTGAAGGTAGTATTTCTTCCCCAATTAAACAGAACCACTAATCCTTAAGGCAAGATAGACCCACTGTCCCTTCATACTTTGTTGCTGTTCATCCTTCATTTTTGAAGAGGGCTAAGGACCTTGTGGGTGATACTTGACTTGCCCTGAATTGGATTTAAATGAGACACAGTTGCACAAATTTGTGAGCCTTACTCTCTCTTCCTGAGTCATCAAGGTCCAGTAGAAAGACAAAAGTCAAGATAACTGGCAATGATCTGAGATGCAGTGGGTGACTTTGGCATCTTCATTGTCTGATCAAGCACTAAGTATTCCACAGTGCCTTCTTCAACCATCTTCATGGCTGTTGGAATATATTGTTCTCATTCATATTATAATATATTGTTCTCATCTGCCCATTCTACTAGAGAAAATTTATATGCTTGGGTAGACACTCCCCTAACTCACTGACAGGTTTGTGACCCTTTGGTTACTCTTAGCCTGATTTAGTCTCTCTGCCATAATGTTTTAGTTTAGTGGGATATGGCTGGTGCATAGGCTATAGCTTCTTGGAGTATCAGTGAGAGTTGGGTGGCAGGTGGACAACAAAAGTGGATGAACATCCTAGAGGTGCTAATCCTCCCTGAACACCCCATATACCTACAGTGACACCCTATAAACCCCATACTTTGTACTGATGCAGAATAATGTTGCTGCTACTGTTAATAATAATATCTAGCATTTTATAGTTCTTTAAAGTTTACCAATCACTTTAAACACTTTATCTCAGAACAACAAGTAAGTCGGAGATAGTGCTCAATGTTAACATTGGCTTCTTAAACAGAAGATTTCCCGTCAAGTTGCCTCTTTGGATGGGCTTGGGTTCTTTGAACAGCTCTTCTCTGAAGTGATATGACAAGAAGAAAAATCAAGTCTCCAGTCATTACCTTTTCCCATCATGGATTTGTTTTTTAGATGTGAAATTATGACATGGAAGGCCAGGTTGGGAGGTGTTTCTTCCCTTGTGGAACCTGTTGGGCCATGTGATTTTTGTAGGTCTCTGTTTACTACAAAGAAGGAGGGAGGAGGGAGGAGGGAGGGAGGGCGGAAGAGAGAGAGAGAGAGAGAGAGAGAGAGAGAGAGAGAGAGAGAGAGAGAGAAAGAAGAGCAATTGTTTCTAAGCAGGCAGCACCCCTCCCCCCCCTCCACTTGAAAAGATTCTACAAATATGACAGAGCTCTTGGAATGTTGTTTTAACTTCTTTGGAAAAAGAGAAAAAAACTCATTAGCATCTGGAGCTGTCCAGCAGCATTCATGCCTGAAGAAGCATCATTTTTCTAGGCAAACCCATAAAACTTAAACAGAAATAGAAGCTTGAAGACCTGACAACCTCTTTAATTGTACTCATGAAGGTTATTTGTAGAAAAATCAATGAGAGATAGTTACAAGAACAGAACAAGCAGATGTTAATGCTTGAAACGAAGTAATATTCACTTCTCTCACAGCCCCTTTTTTATCCACTCTCCTTTTAAAAGAGAGATATTGAAATGGAAAAGTTCCATAGTTTCAACTAGAAACTTCTCCATTTGAGGATTTTGTTCTCCATGGAAGCCTCTGGGAGTTTTATCATCCAACTATTTTTAGTTTCCAGAAAACCAGTGCAGTGTGTATGAGAGGCATTTTGTCATGAGAGTCACTTCTATGTATTTGGATAAAGAAATAGGCCAGACCAGCTGCAGAAAGGAGGCTAATAACTGAAATTTCTAGGGTGTGCCAATTTTTGCTTTTCTCCCTACTACCTTCAAAGGTCAGAGGTACTAGTGTTACTATCTCTATTTTACTGATTGGAAAACTTAAGCTCTGACAGATGAGGTGGCTTCCCTAGAGTGATATAGATAATACTAGAACATTTCTCCTGATATCCCCAAACAGTGCTCTTTCTTATACCCTGATGCTTTTCTCAGTTTGAAGACAATTAAAAAATCAAAAAGTCTTACATCACTTATGTTTCTCAATCTATTTCTCCTTCCTCCTCTTTCTAAGGAGCCCAGTCTTATAATGAAGAATAAAAACAAGGAGAAAAAAAAGTTCCAAAAAGTTATCCAATATATTCTAAAATGCTGACATTATATAAAATCTTTCCCACCTATAATTCTCCACTAGCTAGGAGTGGTCATACGCTGCAGTGGATAGAACACTGGGTCTGGAGTCAGAAGACCCAAGTTTAAATCCAGCCTCAGACACTGACTAGCTCTGTGACCCTGAGCAAGTTACCCTCTGTTTGCCTCAGTTTCCTCAAATATAAAATGGAGATAACAGCAAGGTGTTGTAAAGATCAAATGAGATAATATTTATAAAGTGCCTGGCACATACTAGGAGTTATATAAATGCTTATTTCCTTTTCTTTCTTTTTCCTTTCCCCACTTCTACAAAGAAGTTGGGAAGGTGGATAAGATGCCTTCTGATATAAAAGAAGAGACTTATTAAGGGAAATGTATGATGTCTTCTTACTTGTTCTATCTATATCCATAATGAAAATGAAGGCCCCTGTCTATCACTTTTCCTTGATAACTTCTGGTATTCAGCTTATTTTTAGAATACATTAAAATAATTATTCATATGTCAAAGTCATATTTCTACTGGGGCCTCATGAGTGATCTCTCTTGGAATCTGCTCCAAAGTAGGTTCAGATTCCTCTTGTCTCATTTACTAATTGTCTAACCTTGGACAAGTCATTCAGCCTCTTTGGGTCTCATTTTCTTTATCTGTAAATATGAACTAGATGCCTGCTGAGATACATCCCAGCTTTCGATCTAGGCCCACAAAGATTCAGTAGTCATATCTTGCATATGAACATACTCCAGGGTCAGCACTAATGCCTTAGGAGGAAGGAAGGGTGGGGTTAGGTAGGTGGTTAATTTCATTTCTGGAAGATCTTTGTCTATTAGATCCATATTTCTATAGCACTTGAAGGTGTCTAAAGTACCCACTTCTTAACAATGCTGAGAGGTAGGGACTACAAGTATAATTATCTCTATTTTACAGGTAAGGAAACTGAAGTCTAGTTGGGAGACTTGTCCAGGGATATGTAATGAGTGATCATGTGGAGTTTTCATAGCTCATCACAGAGAGTTTTGATGTGAGAGTAGAATTCATGATTTAAATCAATTAATCAATAAAGATGTTTTAGTGAGTATCACATCATTCTGAAGGCGTAGTGGGGAACACAGAAGATCATGAGAGCTGATCTCCCATTTAAGGACTATAGAATCACAAAATTAGAGCTGGAAGAGACCTTAGAGATCAGCTAGTCCAACCCCCTCATTTTACAAATGGAGAAACTGAGACCTAGAGAAATTAAATTACTTATCCAGGGCCACTTGGCTTAAGTAATGTCTGAGTCAGGATCCTAACTCCAAGGCCAGAGCTCTATCCATTCTCACAACATAAAGAACTTCAAGATACTATCAGTGTACTTCCAATCAATCAATCCATCAAGCAGCAGATATTTACTAATTGCCTACTATGTTTGGAGGCAGGGACTGTCTTTTGCCTCTTTTTGTATCCTCTGCCCTTAGCACAGTGCCTGGCCCCTAGTAGGGGGTGAATAATGTGTATTAATTGATTGATTGCCAGTTGTTATGCACAAAAAGAAACAAAACAAAAAATGAAACACTCCCAGCCTGCAGGGTGAGGTGGGTAATACAACACGGAAATAGATAAATAAATACAAAATAGGAAGAAATTCCAAGAAGAAGAGAATACAAACAATTGACTGGTCTCTAGTGGAAGGTGGCATCTAAGCCAAACCTTGAATCTAGGTCCTAAGAGGCTGAGATGATGAGAGAGTGCCTTCCAGGAATGGGGGACAGTACATACAAAGGCACAGAGTATATAAAGAATGGTTCATAGAAAACAGTTTGTCTGGAACCAGTTCTAATATGAAACAAGCCTGTAAGGGAGATGGGAGGTTCCCCCTTGTGCAGGGCTTCAAGTTCACAGTACATTCTCAGAGATATGGATGGTGATGTCTGCTGCCTGTTTGTTTTGAATTTTAATCCATCCCTGCTTGCAAAGCTGAACTCAATATTAGATACCACTGTTGGTATTCAGGGAAGGGCAGTACAGGCTCAAAATGCTTATTGCTTCCTTGAAATGGTATGTATGCAGCAGATGCTTTTCTTTCTCTCTCCCTAGGGTTTTCTTACTCCAGAATAAGGAGGCAGGCAAGGTCACAGATTTTGTATCAATATTCTACTCAGACTCAAATAGGAATCACATTATACCTTGTGTCCAGGTAACCCAAAATAGCAATTTGCAGCCTTCTTTTCCCCTCCAATAAAGCAGTCCCTTTGCAATCCTTTTCTTTTAGCGGATTTCCAACAACGAAATTTTAGAGATCTCAGGATCAGAGGGTGAGTGAGCAGGAAGGGAGCTTAGACACTCCTGGATCCAGTCCTTCCTTAGGCAAATGAGGAAACTGAGCCCAAGGTCAAACCAGTTAGTAAGGGCTGCCTAAACAGATGTATGTCTCTGATTCCAAAATAACCCATGTGAAAACTGCAATCTTACATCTTGGATGTTTCCTCTACGTGCTGACAGATTTATGTAAACAAACCAATTTGATAACTGACTGTTTTTGAGGTTCCATGAAGATGTTTGGCATCCTGTTGCCTATTTTAATTGGCATCCCAATTGTAATTGGACAAAGATGAGTAAGATTTATTCAGAGGAGGTGGCAGGGGTCAGATTTGGCATGAGAGGACCAGAGGTGGGAGGAGTGGTAGGGCTAGAAGGGAAGGGACTTCAGACATCATCTAATTCAAACTCCTCATTTTATAGATTGAGTTCCATGAGTGTCATTTCTAAGGTCACACATAGAGGAATTTTAAAGGTTAGATTTGAACTCTGATCCTCTGACTCTTGAGTCAGTACTCTTTCTATTGTATCAAGCCACCTCCTAAGCTGACCTAGCTTTGGATCCAGGATTTTGGGGCATCACTCAGCCTCTATGGGCCTCAATTTCCTCATATGTAAAATAGATTTGGATAACATGACATCTGGTACCTTTTCTAGGTCCAAATCTCTGATCTTTTGATGATTCACAGCAACCTTTATCTGAGAGGATGTAGGCAAATTTCTTTTACTGAGAAGGCTGATGTTGGTGATTCTGCTTCCTCTTTCTAATTCCTTTGGCTCCTTATTTTTGACCTAAGTTGCCATGATACTGAGATAGATCTCTCTTTTGTGGGACTTTTCCAAAAGCTATGTTTGATATTTCAGTGTTCTGATCTCATTTGCCACCTATATAACCTGCCTCAGGCCCTTGGTGAACTAAGACTCCCTCTTAACTGATATCTCCTTTCCACCTGGTCTTACTTGTTTCTGTGCTGGCACCTCACCCCTTAAGATTATTTACACCCCAGAGGACTCCCACTTGCCCCATGCCTCAGGGGTATGTATTGCCACAGCCTATTGGTTACTTCATGAGCTCTTCTGTCATCTGGATGCAATGGAGGGCTTTTCAGTCAATGTTATTTTATTTTCATATGTTCTATGAGTCCAGGTGTACTTTGGGAGCCTCATATCAAATCAAGCCTCAGCATCTGAGTTTCGTAGAATTCTACAAAAATCCTACGCAAAAAACAAAATGAAATCTGGAAGGAACTTTAGAGATCACTTCCATTACTTGACAGATGGAGAAACCCATTAAGTCATGGATCCTTGAATTATGTGTCTATAGCTTCAAGGAATGACATGCTTGCTGGATGAGAATTCTTAACTAATGATAATCACCCAATATCCATGAAATTTTATTTCTAATTGATCTGTGGTTTCTAGAGTTTTAATTCCAAAGCATACTCCTCTCAAGTCCTTCTCCAATGATTCATTGATTCTTAGAGACTCTCTAAGATAATACCGGCAGAATCCAGGCTCTAGCAGGTCCCACCAAGCTGGAAAGTATGGTACCTGCAACAGTTCATTGTCTGAGTCCTTTGTCCTATTGTTTCCCCCCAATTAGATATAAGCTACTTGAGGATAGGAGCTATTTTTTTTTTTTTTGGTGTATCCTGCATCTAGTTCTGTGACCAGTATATCATGAAGTGGTCCATAAATGCTTGTTGAATGAATGAATGAATGAAGAGCCGCCTAGTTAAATCCAGAGATGCCTATTACTGTGTTGGTTTCAGAGTGATGACTTGTTATGCCATAGGGACTCCCTAAAATTTAGAGGGTGGTGGTCTTAGTAGGAGGTGGTGTGGGAGGAGTGCTCACACAAGTCAAACTAAGCACACTTGAAGTCTTGAATCCCAATGCAGGTGCCAGAGAGGAGTGACATTGCTTCCCTGTCTCCGAAAGCTAACCAGTCTCTCAGGACTGTGTCCAGGAATCTGCCCAGGCTGGAATGAACCAAAGCTCTCTCTGAGGATGGGGAAGGCAGAGAGTCAAACAAATCAGTCCACACAAGCATTGGGGGCAAATGCTTCTGTTCAACCATGCCAGCTTATGGTTTCAAGATTTTAGATCGTTCCAACTGAATCTTGTAGTTTGTGAGCGCAGTCAATGCACTAAAAAATAAACGGCTTTGTTTTCTTCCAGGCTGCTTCTATGGACATTAATAAATGATAGCTTTCCCCTTTGTTCAACATTGGGGATTTGACATCCTGGACTTCTATTTCTTGTTATTCAGGCAGCACATCCCAAGGCACATGGATGGAGAAGAAGTCTAAAACATAAAATGAGTGCATTCTCTCCCCAACCCCCCTTACCATTTCATATGGATTTAAAGGAGACAGTGTGGTATAGTGGGAGAAAACCCCACTGGCTCAGGAGTCTGAGTACCAGGGTCACAATCTCACCTTTGATTCTAAACACATGTGTGACTCTGGACAAATCAGCTAACCAACCTGGCTTCATTGTTCCCTTCAGATCATGAACACAAGATGTAGTTGTTGGTTTGAGAGTTCTGATTCTGAGAGAGATAGGACAGGGAGATGGTGGAGTGGAGAGAGAGAAAGAGAGAGAAGAGAGGGAAAAGGGAGGGAGAAAAGGAGGGAGGGTGGGAGAAGAGAGAGAGAGAGAGAGAGAGAGAGAGAGAGAGAGAGAGAGAGAGAGAGAGAGAGAGAGAGAGAGATGGTGAGTGATAGCAGCAGCAATAATTGTGGAGGGTTAGGGTTAGGAGGTCTTCATTGGCTGTTAGCCTGAGGCTTCTTGAGCTGAGGCAGGATCTATGGCAGTGATAGTAACTAGCATTTATATAATTCTTTAAGGTTACCAAAATGTTTTATAAATATTGTCTCATTTGATCTTCACAGCAACCCCATGAAGTAGGTGCTTTCATTATCCGTTTTATAGTGAGTAAAGAGACTGACAGAAGTTAAGTGACTTGCCCAGGGTCACATGACTAGTAACTGCCTGAGACAAGATTTGGACTCAGGTCTTCCTAATTCCTAGTCCAGGGCTCTTTCAACAGCCACACCCAATGGACAATTGTAGTGTTTTAGTTGGATTGTGTGGAGTCAGGAAGACAAATGAGTGTAGAGCAGTGGTTCTGTGCACTTGGACCCATCTGGCTGTCTAGTGAAGCCTCTGGAACCCCAGTCATGTTTCTAAGTGTATAAAATTAAGTAATTACAAAGGAAATGAGTGATATTAAAATCGCTATCAAAATATTAAAAACAGTTCAGGAGCCTCCTGAAATCTATCCACAGACTTCTTAGGGGTTCATGTACTTCAGCTTAAGAATTCTTTGGGGCAGAGAAAGTAGCCAAAGCAGATACAGTCCTCACTGAAGACAGGAATGTCTTTGATGTGATTCTTCCCCCCACCCCCCTTTCTTCAGGACTCTGATCAATTCCACTTACATCCTCAGATACCTCAGAAAGAAGCTAAATTCGGAGGTTCTCAAAGGGATCTTTGACTGGGTGTAAGCCATGGGTCAATTAAGAATATTAATTATGGATAATCCTCCAAGTGAGGGTTGCTATGGGCTGTAGGTTGTACTCACAATCTGTTGTCTTCAGGAATGAAATGAGTTCCTCTAAAGAGGACAGAAAAGGCCAGTTTGAAAAGTTACTTGTATTATGTTTCTAGGCAATGAGTGCTCAAGTCTTTTTTTTTTGTTTAGAAAACAAACAATGTCTCTGCAAACAGCATTGGAAATCAAAGTCAAATGGGTAAAGGCATAAGTAAGGGCCATGGCAAAATTTTAGGTGCTCACTCACATACTGGGAGTTTCTACCCCCTGATTCACCACTGGGTGAGGTCCCTTTCTGTTTCCCTCAGCCGGGTTTGGCTTATCAACTGAGCCAGTTGATCAAAGTGTAGTTATTGTGCCTGCTGCTGCTTCCTGGAGCCACAAGTGAGAGTTGGGAGGCAGGTGGATACCAAAGGTGGAGGAGCAGTCCTGAAAAGTACTTGGCAAGCCCTTACACCAGAAGAGCTACTCCTTGAAGAGTACCAGACTGCTTCTATGACAGGAAGAAAAGAAGAGAAATTGATATTTATTGGTTTCCTAAAGAGAAATTGATATGGAATCAGAGGACCTGGGTTCAAATTCCACTTTATTGACACTGTATACATGGACAAATCCCTTCCCCTCTCTGGGCCTGAGTTTCCTCATTCGTTGAATAAGTCACATGGCTCAGATGATTGCTAGGGACATCTGACTGAAAGATCATTGTTTACTTTTTCTGCTTTACCACTTTTGTTGAAAATAATAACTAGCTTTACATAGGGCATTAAGGTTTGTGAATCACTACGGTTATTTCTTTATTTCCAACAAAGGGGGCTTAAATGAAGAGCCAGATGAATCTCACAAATACATTGCTACTTTTTGGTAAATAAAGCAAGCTAGTTTCTTAGAAATATCCAAACAATGACAAACCATTAGTAAATTTAGTTTAGACAAAATGGAGAAAATACAACTCAGCAAAATTGCAAATTCCAAAGGAGTTGTTAATCAGTCATTTCAGACCCTCCATGAGTTTGGGGTTTTCTTGACAAAGATACTAGAGTGGTTTGTCATTTCCTTCTCCAGTTCATTTTACAGATGAGGAAACTGAGGCAAACAGGGTGAAGTGACTCATCCAGAGTCACACAGCTAGTAAATGTCTAAGGTCAACTTTGAAGTCAGGAAAACTAGTCTTCTTGATTCCAAGCCCAATGCTCTATCCACTGAACCATCTTGCTGCCCCCATGAATATAGAATGTATATGTTGTTCAGCTGTGTCTGACTCTTTGTGACCTTACTATCCAGGGGCTTTTCTTGGCAAGATCTTGGAGTCTATTTCCTTCTCCAGTGGATTAAGGTAAACAGGTTAATTTACTTGCTCAGGGTCATATAGCTAGAAAGCCTCTGAGGTTAGATTTGAACTCCAGGCCCAACACTCTATCTACAGAGCCACCTAGCTGCAGAAGAAGACATCATGACAAAACCAAAACAAATTAAGACTATTATTAGAGCGTTCTACACATATATTACAACAAAATAAATACTCCATTATTTCCCCAAACGTAAATTATTCAAACTGATATAGGAGGAAATTAATAGTTTAAATAGACTCATTTTGAAGTCATCAAAGAATAAGTCCCCCCAAACTGGCCAGCCTAGATTTACAATGGATTTTTTTCAGATTTTCTAAGAACTAATAAATTCATATGTTACAAAGAGTACTAATAACTAGAGAGAAGAACGGAATACTG
>CM053769.1:476250459-476264114 GCA_028658325.1 Potorous gilbertii | reverse complement strand
GATGTGAACATGGGTCATACTGACTCTATCTACTAGGCTAACCTGCCTCTCTAGACTCTGAGCTTCTGGAGTACAAGGACTGATCTGTATCTAACCTTTGTGGTCTAGCTCAATGTTCTTTACACAGTAGGCACTTTACAAATGTTCTTTGAATTAAAGTCGCTTGTAACAAACAACCAAAAAACAGTTATTTTGTACCACTCACTAGAGACTCAATGACAAAATGGCAAAACATTTCTACCTGAAGGAACTTGAATTCTACTGGGGGGAGAATTTCTGTCCATATGTAGGTATGTGAAATGGATACACAGGTGGATGTGGGGAGAAGAGGTCTTAAAAGATGATAGAGGTCAGGATGGGCCTCATGTCTACTTGTAGGTATGACCTTCCTTATAGACTGTCATTCTGGTAATGATGCTGTAGGCCAGAGGTGGGGAAACTGTGGCCTTGAGGCCACATGTGAACAACCCTCTAGGTCCTCAGATGCATCCAAACTTCATGGAACAAATCCCCTTAATCAAAAAATTTGGTCTGTAAAAATTGGACTCAGTCAAAGAGCTATACTCAAGGACTTAAAAGATCACAAGCAACCTGGAGGCCACAGATTCCTCACTCTTACTTTAGGCTATAGGAGCAGCCTCTTAATGCCACCTCTAGCCAGCAGTCTAATTACAGTAAATGATGGCTCCATTTGTATTGTGAAAACTGCTTTAGTTATGGGGAATGAGGGCTCCAAGGTCGCTGAAAAAGGGTTAGAATTATCTATCTCAGAGCCCTTTGAAAGAAGGCCATTCATCTTTAGGAATTCCAGAGACTCACAGCATGTCAATAACAACCAACAGTATCAAAATTATTTTCTTAAACTAGCTCTACCATTAGATCTGTAGAGATAGAGGCCGACTAGCTCAACCCCTGTCTCCTAGGGGTGTTCATGACCATGTGAAAGTGAAGCAAAGCATGAACATGCTTAGAAGTCATGTCATAAAATAGAGAAGATTCTAAGCCTGAATACCATAGACAGCAGTGGGGGTGGGAGGTGGGGGAAGGTTTACAAAGGATTCTTTAAAAATCTTTACAAATTTTTCTTCCCTTCCATATCCAAGTGAATTTTTCCTTTTCCCCATTTTTTTTGGGCTGATTTGAATGTTTCCAATAAGCAATACTTCCTTTGGAGTTGGTAATAAGCCAAACAAATGTTTTAGCATGAAACTCTTAGCCACCTTTCATGTTGTATGACTCCTTTCAATCTCGTTGAGAGCAGATACCACCTGTGGGTCTGAAATGCCACAGTATCATTTTGGAGCAGGTCAGCTCTTTAACTGATAATCTCACAGTCACTGCTGAGGATGGAGGAAGCAATCAATTTCTCTGGCTCTCATAAACCCAAGTCTGGAATCTAAATGTTTATGGCTGCAGGAAACCTTTTATTGCAGAATGACAAGGGCTGCTTCTCTGGAAGGACTGCTGTTAACTAACAAAGCAAGATTGTTGGTACTAGAATAATGTGCAGGCTTTTTAGAGGGGAGATAATGGCAAGTGGAGGATTAGAAGGATTTTATTAGTGGAGACAGGAGAAATGTAATCACAACAAAAAGTAGAGTTGGGGGGGGGCAAACCCAAGATGGTGGAGTAAAAGTGGGAACATTTACAGCTCTTCCCCCAAACCCAGCCGAATACCTGTAAAAAATGACTAAACAAATTTTGGAGCTGTAGACCCCACAGAATGATGGAGTGAAGCAAACCTCCAACCCAAGACAGCCTAGAAGGTCTACAGGAAGCATTTATTACACTGCACTGGGAGCACAGTGCAGTCCAGCGTGGGCCACATTGGCATAGATAGGACCTGAGCAGGCCTTGGAGGGACTGAGTCACTGGTACCTTCAGCAGTTTCCAGACTTCAAAACCACAAAATGCCAATGACAAATTGGAAGGTCAGTGGAAAAAACCTGTTGGCCTGTGTGAGAGAGTAGAGTGGTCCAGCCCCAGCCCCAGGGTGGCAGAAAGGGTGGAGAAGTCTGTGGCAGCCATAATAGCAGCAGGGGAAGTGGCAACACCTGTTTCTGGAGCTCTAGGGCCACAGATTGTGGGGGGATAGAGTGGCTGACAGTATATCCACCAATCCCACTGGAATCAGAGAACTACCTTGATAAAGAGCTCAAAAATCAAGTAAAACACTGTGGGAATGAGCAAAAATCAGAAAAAGAATCCGACTATAGAATTTACTTTGATGACAAGGAAGATCAAAACATACAAAGAGAAGAAGACAGAAAAGTTAAAACTCCTCCATCCAAAACCTCCAAGAAAAATATGAATTTGTTTCAGACTATGAAAGAGGTCAAAAATGATTTTGAAAATCAAGTAAGAGAAGTAAAGGGAAAATTGGGAAGAAAAATGAGAGTGATGCAAGAAAATCATGAAAACAGAATCAATTGCTCCCTAAAGGGGAACCAAAAAATACTGAACAAAATAACACCTTAAAAACAGACGAACCCAAATGGCAAAAGAGATTGACAAACACCAGTGAGGAGAAGAATGCCTTGAAAAGCAGAACTGACCAGATGTAAAAGGAGATCCAAAAGGTCACTGAAGAAAAAACTCCTTAAATATTAGAATAAAGCCAGTGGAAGCTAATATCTTTTTGAAAAATCAAGAAATTATACAACAAAACAAAAGGAATGAAAAAATAGCAGACATTGTGAAAAAATCTCACTGGAAAAATAGCTGACCTGGAAAACAGATCCAGGAGAAACAATTTAAAAATTATTAGATTACCTGAAAACTATGATCAAAAAAGAGGCTAGACATCATCTTTCAAGAAGTTATCAAGGAAAACTGCCCTGATTCACTAGAACCAGAGGGTAAAATAGATATTGAAAGAATTTTCTGATCACCTTCTGAAAGAGATCCCAAAAGGAAAACTCCTAGGAATATTGTAGCCAAATTCCAGAGCTCCCAGGTTAAGGAGAAAATATTGCAAGGAGCCAGAAAGAAGCAATTCTAGAATTGTGGAAACACAATCAGGATATCACAAGATCTAGCAGCTTCAACATTAAGGGATCAAAGGGCTTGGAATATGATATTCCAGAGGTCAAAGGATCTAGGATTAAAACTGAGAAATACCTACCCAGCAAAACTGGGTATAATACTTCAGAGGAAAAATTGGTCATTCAACGAGATAGAGGACTTTCAAGTATTCTTGATGAAAAGACCAGAGATGAATAGAAAATCTGACTTTCAAACATAAGAATCAAGAGAAGCATGAAAAGGTAAACAGGAAAGAGAAATCATAAGATGCTTACTAGAGTTGAATTGTTTAGATTCTTATGTGGAAAGATAATATTTATAACCCTTGAGACTTTTCTCAGTATCAGGGTAGTTGGAAGGATTTTATAATACATACACACACACACACACACACACACACACAGTGATGGCATGGTTGAATATGAAGGGATGATATCTAAAAATAAAATTAAGGGGTGAGAGAAATATATTGGGAGAAGGAGAAAGGAAAAAATAGAGTGGAGTAAATTATCTCTCACATAAAAAAGTCAAGGAAAAACTTTTTTGATGGAGGGGAAGAGGAGGGAGGTGAGAGGGAAAGAATGAAACTTACTCTCATTGCATTTGGCTTAGGGAGGGAAAAACATGCACACTCAATTTGGTATGAAAATCTATCTTACACTACAGGAAAGTAGGGGGGAAGGGTTAAGCAGGGTGTGGGGGATGATAGAAAGGAGGGCAAATGGGAAGAGGGAGTAAACACTTTTGAGGAGGGACAAAGTCAAAAGAGAATAGAATAAATGGGGGGCAGGATAGAATGGAGGGAAATAAAGTTAGTTTTTCACAACATGACTGTTATGGAAGTGTTTTGCATGACTACATGTGTAACCTATATTGAATTGCTTGCCTTCTCAATGGGGGTGGGTGGAGGAGGAAGGGAGAGAAGTGGGAACTCAAAATTTTAAATACAAATTTAAATACAAATGTTAAAAATTGTTTTTATATGCAACTGGTAAATAAGACATATGGGCAATAGGGTATAAAAATCTATCTTGCCCTACAAGAAAATAGAGGGAAAGGGGATATGGGAAGGGAGAGGTGTGATAGAAGGGATGGCAGATTAGCAGAAGGGATAATCAGAATTCATGCTGCCTTAGGGTGGGTGGAGGGGAGAGATAGGGAGAAAATTTGGAACTCATAATCTTGTGGAGGTGTATGTTGAAAAGTAAAAATAAATAAATAAATACATTTTAAAAATGAAAAAATAAAAAAAGAAATAGTCACTGCCAAAAAAAAAAAAATAGTATGGTTGGCACTCTCTCTGCACTTTGGCAACCAGAATGCAAGATTTCAAGTTTCCTGTGGGGAACAAGACAGGGAAACTGTTCCATAGACATACCTCCTTGAACTAAGAGCATTCTTTTTCTGAATGTTTTCTTCTCCCTGTTACAGTGTCTTTTTTTATAAGAAGGAAAACCAGTTAAGTAAAACCTACCTTCATGGTGACCCTATCTGATGATATATATGATATTTCACATCTGAGAGGAAAAAAATGTATTTCTATCATTGGTCCTTGGATGCATATATGATAGAAGTCATTGACTTAGAGTGGAACAGAACCTTAAAGGTTATCTGATTTAACTTCATTGTTTTACAGATTAGAAAATGGAGACCTGGAAAGTGACTTATCTAAGGTCACACAGGGAGAAAGTTTCAAACCAGGTCCTCTGATTCCAGATGCAGAGCTCATTCATTGAATTTATTCTGAATTATGAGGTCTTTTATTATTGTTTTCGTTGGCATTATTGTCTAAATTATCCTTTGGTTTTGTTTTTTACATCCTTCATCAGTTCATGGAAGTCTTCCAGAGTTTTTCTGAATTCTTTGTATTATTCATTTTTAACCTAAGTTTTTTGTCTTGGACCTGTGAATTCTTTAGTATGAAGTTACTCTGGATGTGGAAATCCCTTCCTTTAAGGAACATTGGAAACTGTTCTACAAGTCATAATTTTAGAAATTTCTCTGGGGGCACTGAGAATTTAAGTGACTTACCCGGGGTCACACAGCATGTGTCAGAGGAGGCTCTGAATTTCCTAACTCCAAAGCATCCCTTGTCCCACTATCCACAGCGTTTCTTGTTGTTTCACAGGGCACAAAAATATTCATTTCATTTGTGTGTCACTCCAGTCATTCTTCAGTACATAATTTGTTCTCAGCTTTTTGCTACTATAAAAAATACTGTTGTAAATATTTTGGGTCCTTCCATTGTTGATGTCTTTGAGGCAAATGTCCAGCAGTGGGATCACTTTTGAGAAGTTTAATAATCTGCCTTGAATAATTCCAGTTTATTTTCTAAAAGTGTAGATTGATGCATATCTTGAACAATAGTTGTTAGTGTGGCTATCTTTCCACAGCTCCTCCAGCATTGACTATTTTTTGTATTTTATCATCATTACCCGTTCAGTTAATGTGAGATGAAACCCTGGATTATAAAAATCTACGTTTATTTAATCATGCGTTATTTGAAACATTTTTCTCATGGTTTTTTATAGTTTACAATTCTTTTGAAAGCTGTATGTATTTCTCCTTTATCTACTCATCTATTGGAGGAATAATCCCAAGAACGTTTCTCATAGTTTATCATTAGACAAGTGGGAAGTTGTAAAGCATCCAAACCATAAATAAAGGTTGCCCTTAAAAGAGACATTTAACCCACTTATTCATAAGCTCCTATATACTATGATCAATGATAGGATTTGGGGAAGGGATAAAAGAAAATATAGAAGCTTCGAAGTGTCCTTACTAACTTTGCGACCTTGGGGAATCACTTTCCTTCTTAGGTTAGTCTCTTGGTGTTTAAAAATGGTGGGATTGCCCTAAGTGATTGTTAAATTTCCATCTAAATCTGACATTCAATGTTACATGAATAAGTGAAGAGAAACAAAAGATCTGAATTTGAAGGTTGGTTCTTAGACATACTGGTTGTGTCACCCTGGCTATATAATTTAACCTATCTGGGTCTCAATCTTTTCATCTGTAAAATAGAGATAGAGGTGATGCAGAGATTCATTTGGATGATCCCTAAGGTTACTTGTAAAGAGGTCTCTAAGAAATCATAGTCCCAGCAAAAATGTCATTGTTCTGAAGCCTCACTTACATGGAGATGATCAGAGATGAGTTATTACATATAAGCCAGTAAAATCAAAAGACTTGGCAAGAAAAATTCCAACAAACTATTTCTTTCTCATCATCTGACCAAGGGTAAGACATTTTAGGTGATGAATTGAATCTAATATTATATGACACTATTGGTTGAAGAGGGCAGCTAGGTGGTGCAGAGGATAGAACACTGGGCTTAGTATCAGAAAGGTTCATGTTCCTAATCCAGCTTCAGACACTTACTAGCTGTGTGAGACTGGGCAAGTTACTTAACCCTGTTTGCCTTAGTTTTCTTATCTGCAAGGGGCTAGAGAAGGAAATGACAAACCACTCTAGTATCTTTGCCAAGAAAAACTCAATGAAGTCATGAAGAGTCAAATATGATTCAAAAGGACTAAACACTATATTGGTCTATGTATATTTGATATGCCAAAGCCATGTCAAGAAACATCTATAGACATCTCTTTGATTTCCATTTCTTTGCCACCACAAAAAGAACTGCTATAAATATTTTCATACAAACAGATCCTTTCCCATTTTTGGAGATGTCTTTGAGATATAGGCCTAGCAGTGGTATTGTTGGATGAAAGGGTATGTACAGTTTTATAACGCTTTGGGTGTAATTCCAAATTGCTCTTCAGAATGATTGGAACAGTTCATAACTCCACCAACAATGCATTAGCATCCCAGTTTTCCCACATCCCCTCTAACATCCATCATTTCCCCTTTTTGTCATATTAGCCAATCTGACAGATTTCAATTTCTCTAATCAATAGAAATATGGAGCATTTTTTCATATAACTATAGATATCTTGGATTTCTTTGTCTGAAAACTGCATATTCATATCCTTTGACCATTTATCAATTTAAACAAGCTGTGGTAAATGTTTTTAATGGAATATTATTGTGATATAAGAAATGACAAGTAGGATGACTTTAGAAAAAGCCAGAAAGACACATCAACTGATGCAAAGTGAAATGAACAGAACCAGGAAAATGTTTTACACAGTAACAGCAATATTACTCAATGAAGAACTGTGAAAGACTTACTTATTTTCAACAATGATCCAAGAAAATCCAAAAGCACTAATGATGAAGCATACTCTTTGTATCCAGAGAAAGAACTGATATTGTTTGAATACAGATTGAAGCATGCTATTTTTTACTTTCTTTCATCACTTTTGAGTCTTCTTGTACAAAATGACTAATATGGAAATGCTTTGCATGATTGCACATATATAACCTATATCTGATTGCTTACCATCTCAGGGAGGGAGGAAAGAGGGAGAGATAGAATTTGGAGCTCAAAACTTAAAAAAAAGCAAATATTAAAAATTGTTTTTAACATGTAATTGGGGAAAAATAAATTATCTATATCTATGTGCATATGTATATAAAAAAGTGGGGAAAAATTTATGGAAAGTTCTTGTTCACAGTTGATATCCAGTCTATTAGAGAATCAAACTCGTTGTATTCTAAAGAAGAATTTCAAACATTTGCAAGAGATTAAATAAGGTTCCATGCTATGGTTTCCATAGGAACAAAGTTTAAGAGCTGGAAGGGATCTGAGGGCCCACCTAGGTAGTCATCTTCAGAGGTAGGATTTCACCCCATAGCTGCTGGTCTTTCTATTATATCATACTACTTTCCTTTCATTATGGGTTCCACATAAATGTTACTCTTTTGTATTAAGGCATTATTTTTATCAATCTATTAAAAATTATAATGTTTTAGTTTGATGGAGTAGAATACAAATACATCCAGTACAATGGTTAAGTTAATCACATTAATTTGGCAAGGCTTTGAGAATTATTTTATGTCCAAAGTGATGGCAAACATTCCAAGATCTCTTTCATTTATAGTATGTAGGCTTCGGACTATTCAAGCTCTATGATCAAAACACTCTATATGTCTTTGTTTCTTGTATGTTAAATCTTTTCTCCTTGGAAGAAATAGTTTACATACTCAAATACGTGTATCTTTTATCCTCAAATTAGACCATAATCTTCTTAGGTCAGGGACTATTATATTTTTTTATCCTCATCATCTTTGCTTGATGGGTTGAATCATTCTTCAGGTGCTATATGACTGGGAGGTATGAAACCTTACAGTCTTTTTTTTTCCTTTTTTTAAAAATTAAATTATTTTATTTGTTTTCAATGTTCTACAATAACTTCCATATATCTTAGATTTTTTCCCCTCCTTCCCCTTTTCTCCCCCCTCCCTCCCTACTCCCTCCCTGAGATGGTGTACAATCTTATATAAAAACTTACAGTCTTGAAAGAAATGGAAATGAATTCCACCAGAGGACAATGCGTAGGCATATGGTGGATGTGAAAATGTTGTAACACATTACAAATGGGATTTTTGAAGGAGGAGGCACATAAAGGATTCTAATCAAAGAACTGAGAGACAAAGAATATGGGCTGATCACATGGCAAGGCTGTAGAGTCACAGGTGGGTAGCATAATGCTTCATTGGTAGACCTAAAATGTCATAAAAACTTGAGGAAGGCCCCCAACACACTGGAGGCACATAGGTCATATACCCTGAGGCAGTGTGATGCAGAAAAACCAGAGTTTGAAATAAACTGAGCCCTTCATACCTATGTGACCTTTGCCAAGTCTCTTACCTTTTCTAGGCCTCAGTTTTCTCATCTGTAGAATGAGGGAGTTGAACTACCTTTGAGGATCATCATATTTTTGAATCTATGAACCTGTGGATTTGTGGGAAGAAATGGATGAGTTTCCTATGATGGGCCTGAATGGATGACTTGAGTAGATTTACATCATTGGAGGCTAAAGCCCAAATGATGAGATCCTAAATCCATTGGCATGTCTGAGTATTTGAATGTCCTCTAAGCCTAGCACAGTGCCTCAATCTTAAATGCTTATTGAATTGAATTAGATTGAAATTCACCTTTCCTTGAGAAGAAAGCGATCCATTTTGTGAATATAGCCATCTCTCTGATTTCACTCTGCATTTAGTCCCACCCTTTACTCTGTGGCAGGTAGTGATATTATTTCCTCATCTATTGCTCTAAGTGAACAAGTACCCTTTAGCCTTTTCTCTTGACAGTATGGATAATGTAATTATATCATAATTATATCATCGTATTTCTTGAGGATCATGCAAAGAGATAAATGGTGTACAAGACTCCTCATGTATAGATTCATGCACCATTTGCCACCAAGTTTACTCCAAGAAACACAATTACTGCTGTTACACTTCATTTAGGGGAGCTGCAAGTTTTCAACTGCACCAAATACTACAGTCTGAGAATTGATGGTCTTCTAGGGAATAGGTGTTAATGTATCTCTTTTGCAATTTTCTCATTGAAACCAAACAAAACTTAAAAAACTGAAACAAACATCATCATTTCCTTTCAAAAATCTATTGCCGGTTTTTCTTGCTGAGAAGAAAATTTGTTTTTCAGGCTTCATTGTTTGCAGTCTGTGTCTGTGTGTATAGCACCCTACATAAAGCCTGATATAGTATAGTACACTGCCTGTAAGTGGTTTATTGAGGATCATGACTTCTTTGAAGGATTTGCTCTTTTTCCTCATCAAAACATTCTGAATTTTTTACCCTTCAGTATTTTAAAGATAGTTAACACATCTATAGTGCTTTAAGGCTGGCAAAGTGCTGGACATATATTATTTCATTTGATTCTCACAAAAACCCCGTGGGGTAGCTGCTATTATTATATTATATTATTGCCATTTTATTGATGTGCTTACTGGGGCTGAGACCCTACTAGATCACATAGGGAGTGTCTAAAGGATTCAAACTCAGGTCTTCCCGAGGTCAGGCTCAGTTCTCTATCTACAAAGCCACCTAACCGTCTCCAATCTGTGCTTGCAATCGGTGTGGCTATTCTGTTTATTGATTGAGATCATTGTTCCCTCTACTGCTGAGTAGATGACTGGTCTTTCATTGTACCTTGGAAGGTAGATGGAGAATACTTCAATATGTTTGACCAGATAAATTATTCATAACAGGAGACACCATGGTATAGTGAGAAAAAAATTCCCTAAAAACCCAAACCACACTGGCTTTGAAGTCATAGGACTTGATTTCATAAACTGCCTTTGTAAAGTATAGCCCCTGTGACCTTGGGCAAATCATTTAACCTCCCTGGGCCTGATTTTCCTCAACTATAGAAACAAAAGGACTGGATTGGATGGCCTCTGAGGTTTTCTTTTCCTAGCTCTAAATCGATGACCCTATGATTATCAGGTCAACTTGTTGCTGTTCTGATGATGAAATGATCCATAAGCAATTAGTAATAGATAAGACTTGCCTTCTGTGATACTGTTGTGTAATTTCTTAGACAGAAAGCAGAACCCCTGGTAAGTCACAGGAGGGAGCTTCTATATGTCTGTAACTAGGACTCTTACTTGAGTGTTGATGACAGTGATACTTTGAATAGTAGAGACATTCTGGGCAGACAAGATGAATAGTTCTTTCCCCCTTTGGGTGAAATCCAATTAAGAAATTTCCAGCCAGTTCCCATCCTTCCCTACATCATATGGAGAACCTGCCACTCACTTTGATCTGAGGCAGATTTGCTTCGGCTTCTTGGCTGTCTTCCTTATTTTCTATTCCTGGCAATAACATTATTGGAAGAGACTTCAACTCTATTGTAAATGGAAAGTGAGACGGATTCCACCCGAGACTGCAGACTCCTGGTTCCTAGCTTAAGTGAATTTCAATAGCAATAAAAGATTTACATCCAGACAACGTGGAAATCCATGATCTCCTCAGAGAGGCTGTTTATGCATTTTATTCATACCCTAGTAAGCCTCGTTTGCAGAGAGATTGCTTTCTCACTGTCTCTTCCTCAGTCTAGGAAGCTGATGTATTCCCTGGTCTGAGTATCACAGACCCATTTGCTTTAATATATGCAATTCAGTGAGGAGTTAGGACCAAATGATGGAACCGTTACTTTTCAAAATCCCCCTCTCTGACAAATGACAACAGCTTGAACTTGTTAAAAATGCATTTGGCCCAATTTTGCTGTTCATGACCTCTCCTGCTTCAAAGGGGGAAACTCTGAAAGTTATAAGAAGAAGCCATTTTAATAGTCAAGACTCCATTCCTGAGGTCAAATACATTTTGAGATCATAAGAAGAGGGGAGATACAGCATGTTATAATGGGTACAGGGTGAACTCCAGGGTCATGAATACCACTGTTCTCATCCTATATCTGATATAGACAGAGTGTTGCAAATGTCCAAGTGCATTTTAGAGTTTTACTAAGTTTAGATTTATGCTGGTGGTGTGATCCTGGACAAGTCACTTGAAGTCCATTCCTGAGGCAACTTTCTAATACTATAAGGTCCTGATGTGCATTGCTACAGGTGATTTCCTAATTTGTATTTCTCTATGTCCGTGAAATGATATCCTTAGGGACTCTCCCAACCCCCCCCAAAAAAAACCAGGAACAAAAGATCAAAAGTTTAGAGCTAGAGGTATATGTTCAAAGGCCATCAAGGTTGAAAAAGCATGGGCTCTGAACCTGGGTTTCAGTCTTATCTCTGATGCCTTCTACTTGTATGACCTCGGGCAAGTCAATAGAGCTGGGCTTCTGTTTCCTCATCTGTAATGAATGCATGGGGATGGTAGTGATGGATGAGATGATCTCTGAGGTGTCTTAAAGGTGTAGCTCTATGACTCAGAAATCTAGCACAATCCTCTCTTTTTTAGAGATGAGGAAACTGAGACCCTGAGAGGTAAAATGATGTGATAGATAAATTCAAAGGAAAAATACGGCACCTGGTTTTATAATAATAACTGATATTGTCATAGCACTTTGAAAATTGTAGCATCCTTTCTGTATACTACTTCATTTGATTCCCCTAACCATTCTGCTATTACCCCCTTGTCCTCAGTTACCAATTAAACATCAGAGGGGTCACTTGTCCAGGGTCACACAGTAATTATCAGATGTGTTGTTTCTGACTTCCTGCCTAACTATCTCTCCACAATCTCATTGTCACTGAAGTTTGGAGCATTTTGATAAATGGTTCCAGGCTAAATTCCTGGAATGATCTTGTCATAGAATGATATTAATAGTCCTAAAATGCTTATGTTAAAATAAAAGAAGCATAAAGATGTCATAAAACTCTTAGTCTGAGATTTACTATATAAGGTCAGTACATGAATGATGTCTCTGTCCTCAGATAGTTCATAATTATCAGAGAAATTAGTTTATAATGTGGGTATTTTTAATGTTCTCACTTGAGTTTATTTTTTTCTAAATGAATATACAATATTCATGTAGGATGATAATCTGGCATATTTATGGCATGATGTCACCTGGATGATATAATAGATAGAGTGTTGAACTTGGAGTCAGGAAAAGCTGAGTTCAAATACCTCCTTAGTCATGACCTCAAGTCTATTGAGTTCTCCCATCTCAGTCTTCTCATCTGTGAAATGGAAACAATAATTTTCATCTCATAACAGTTGTAAAGCTCAAATGGGATAAAGTGCTTTGTAAACCTTAAAGTGCTATGCAAATATAATAATACTATCAGCTACTTACTATCTGTGTGATTCAAGTCCTGCTTTACCCTTGTGGAACTTAGTTGCCTGAGCTATAAAATAAGGGGTTTGACTGGATGGTCCATGGCGCCAGTTCTGATTCTAGGATTTTATTATCTTGGTCCTCTGACGCCATGGACTGACCCTGAATCAGAGAGATACTCTGTGCTGTCTGCCCAGTGATGATGATAGATTTGGGTATGTTCCTTTACAGTTCTTCCCTGATATTCCTTGTGACCAAAAACAATGCATTTGTTATGCCTCTGACCAGGGTGCTGGATTCAGTCTTTGTTCATGGCCCACCTGGGCTTGAATGGAATCTCTAATTCCCATCATGGCTTGGCTCAGATGCCATCTCTTACACGAGGCTTTTCCAGATTTCTCCACTTGTCAGGGATTCTCCTTCCACCTCTCCTCTGCCTTCCTTTGCATTTACTTGGTACATTTACGTATCTGTGCATGTGTTTTCCAATAGTAGAATGTGAGCTCCTTGAGGGCAGGCACTCATTTTTTGTCTTTGTATCCCAGAGCTTAGCATGGTGCTTAGAACACAGAAGTACTTATAAATGCATATTGAGTTAAATGATTGAGAACAGCACTTCTTATTTTGTAGATTTGTCACCTCTAAACCAAAAGGGACCTTACACACCTTATGATTTATGGATGAGGAAACTGAATGTTAGACAGGTGAAATAGATTGCCCAAGGACAAGCAGGTTGTAGATGACAGTTCAGACTTTGAGCTCCTCTGATTCCAAATCCAATACTGTCCAAAGCACTTCTTGGCTTGCTACTTCTTTTATTTTTCATAGCTTTTCTTTGAGGATAAAGCCCAAAAAGAAGAAACAATTTGCCCAAAGGCACAATAAATCAGGGTTAGAGCCCAGGTCTCCTGACATCTTCCTTTATATTACCCTGACCTTCCTGGCACTTAGAACCAGAAGA
>CM053769.1:476224052-476249959 GCA_028658325.1 Potorous gilbertii | reverse complement strand
AAGTGAATGCCTAAAATGACTCAATACATTTAAAATTCTGCCCCTAATTAATTAAACACAAGTATCTTGAGGAATCTTCCCAAAGTCATGATGCTTAGCCCTGTGCTTTGCTAATTGATGATTTTGGGCAAGTACATTGTGTATTTTTAATTTTCTAAGTTGTTAATTAAGTAAAAATTACATTATGAATTGCTTGCACATTTGATACCCAAAAGCAATAATTTCATAAACTGCAATAATGGATATATGGGTATGAGTTTTATTTGAGGAACTTTTAATGAAAATTAACAAACTCAGAAATCCTGAGGCAGAAACAACTTGAACTTTTCTGAGGGAGAGAACTAGGATAGGTGAATCAAACTCACTTCCTTTCATGGTTTTCTCTCCTCCAATTAAAGCTCTATATTTCCAGGAAATATAATTTTAGCTTGAATTTAATTCATTTATTTATTTATATGAAGACTAGAATTTAATAGACTAAGTGTCCACAGCGATGGTGACCTAAAATGCATTTCTATTTTATTCATTATTCAGTTAAGTAAATGTTTCTTGGGTCACCAGATATTAACTCTCTAGCCCATTCTAATTGCACATCAATGTCTTCCAGGATATTGCCATTTGGATTCTTTTATTCTTATAATTTGGCATGGATTGTGCAAATAAAAGCAATTGTATCCTTAAACGTTTTAGAGGATTTGCAAACTCATTAATGTGGGCACTCCCTGAAATCTAGTGGGATAATTCTCCACAAACATTTAAAATGGAATTAATTTTTCACCAATATTTGAATTATATCTCAATTTCTTGGAATAAGGTAATTTCATAAAGCCAATGATTTTTAAGATAAATAGGAAAATGACTCTTCTCAAGTACTCTTTAGATGTCTCATTGTAGCGTGTCAGGGGACACAGCCTGTGTAGCCCCTTTGCAGGGGACTGGAGGTACAGAACCAGAAATGTGTTTATGGACATGGCCAGTGGGTTGATTTGCCTTACTGGACAGCTCCCACCAAGTTGGGAAGTCTTAGAGAGTGGGCCTGGAAATGAGCTGTATCTTTGTCCTCCAAGGACTAGCTTAGTTAAGTGTGGAGAGCCTCATGGGAAGGCAGGCTGGAGGAAGATGGATTTTTCAGCTCAGCAATTCTCAGAGGCTCTTTACTAAACCAGAGTTGTTGCTTTCCTCCTGCATAGAAGGACTCAAGCAGTCAACAAGTCCATAAGAATTTACTAAGTACCTACTGTGCCAGTGACTGAGAAGTTATTTGTAAAATGTTTAGCCTGGGGTCTAGCACATCTTATTTTCTCCCCTCCTCTAATCAAAGTGCTAAGGATTAAAAAAAAGGCAAAACCAATCTGTAATGAGGGAGGCAACATGCAGAAAACTATGTATGTACTTGATTAATGGAAGGAAACAGACAATGATGGTCTTCACTAGAGAGACAAATTAGTCTATATAGTTTCCAAGGTCCCTTCTATCTCTAAGTCTATGATTCTGTGATCTTATGAACCCCTAAAGAACAGTCACTTTGGATTTTGTGATGCCTCATCAACCATCTAGGGCAGCAATGTGGCACAGTGGATTGAAGTCACGAAGTCAGGAAGACTCGTCTTTGTGAGTTCAAATCTGGCCTCAGACACTTAATAGCTGTGTGACCTTGGGCAAATCACTTAGCACTATATGTCTCAGTCTCCCCATCTATAAACGAGCTGGAGAAGGAAATGGCAAACCATTCTAGTACCCTGGCCAAAAAAACCCCTAATGGTGTCACAAAAATGACATAACTGACACAACTGAAAACTAAACAACAACAACATCAACCATCTGTCTGGTTAATTGAAACGTTCACTTTTCTTTGGATGCTCTGATATTTTGGAGACTGGCCCAAATCTCTATGGTTGGTTTCATCTTCAATGATAATTGTGTCATAGTTTCTTGACAATCAAGACAGTAATGAAAGCTTTTTAAAAATCTGAATAAAAACAGTTGAGGAAGAGGGGTCATTGTCATATCGCAGAGAGTAACATGACTGAGTAAAATTGGGCACAAGAGAGGGTGTTCTGTTCCCCACAGAATATGTTTTAGAGGACTGTGAGGTGAGTTCCAGGGATGAAAGTCACCATGGGATGGAAATATTTGGGAGAGAGAGTACAAGACCCTCTTTGTCCCATGGTATGCCTCTTTTGGCAACCACATATGGAAGTATGTGTGTGTGTGCGTGTGTGTTTGTGTGTGTGTGTCTGTGTGTGTGTGTTTCCTGCGCAGAATAGTACTAGAAAGAGGATTCTTCCTAGCACATTCTTTCACTCTCACAAACTCCTCTCACTCCACAGGATCCTGCATTTCTTTGAAAATGCCTCCAAATGCCCTAGAATATTCAATTAAGAGAAACTCACAAGAACCAACTCTGCCTCCATCTCAATAAGAGTCAAAGAAGGAGGGAGAACTGAAGGGATTGCTTTTCTCTGGGTTGACAATGAGCTAGATGACCTTTCCCTTATCCTGTTGAAGGGCACGGACTATTTTGCTGATGAAAATTCGCAGCATTGCAAAGACATAGGCCTGGAAAGAGGGGATATGTGTTCTGAGAATATTTTGAAACCAGAGTCTTTGATAATGCACTGCTTTATATGTGCTATAGGTGAAAATAAAGAGACAAACCATATACATTCTCTGCTTATAGGGTGTACACACATGGCTGAGTGGGATTGAAAAAAAAATCCTTTGGTTTTGGTAAATTCATTTTGATTCCTACTACAGGCTAATTTTTTCTTACTACCTGTCAAAATTAATTTGTACATGTCTGTGGTCTCTAACAATGTCATAGGAGCATGGATTTAGACCTGAGAGGGATCTTGGAGGTCACTGAGTTCAAACCATAGGACCCCCACCTGCATTTTACAGATGAAGTGACTGAGATCTACAGTCATAAGGCAGTAAGCACTGGAGATAGTATTTCAACACTTTCCTTCCTGAGTCCATGTCCAGTGATCTGGCCACTGCCTGAATTTCTTCACTGAAAACTACAGCTAGGATAAGGCAGTTGGGGCTTCATCCAAGCAAACAAAATTTAGAAGGTGTTGGTCTCATGTATGCCCTTCTGTAGTTTAGAAACATTTACATTTAGCCCCTAATTGATGGTAGATTGACAAAAATAGGAAATTCCTAGGTGGAAGTCTTTGACAGCTCCTCCTTTACCTGGACTTACTTTTCCCAGGTCACCTTCAACTTGTATTGCCGCACTATCCTGTTCCCTCAACTGAAAGTGATTTCATTCTTCATGCAGTTATGGTGGTTTGTGGTACATGCTCCAGTTACAAAAGTTCTAATTCTTCATATGCATCTAGTCAACTCATTTTATTCTACCCTTATTATTTGCTAAAGAAAACCAGAAGGAGGTTTTTCTTCAGTTTCTGCAAATGGGCAATGATGACAAAAAACAAAGAGTCAAGGTTGAAAGGGTTGTGAGAAGACAGACTGAAAGATGCACATTTGGTGAAATAGTGAATTGTTCCAGGGGTTCTGGAAAAAAGACTTTGAATTCTGTCAGAAAAGTTCACTGCATTATGGAAATTCATAGACAAACGGGTTGCAGTGCACACTGATGGAAGAAATATCGGCACTGAGAAGATCTCAGTTTAACTGGAGTGTTGAATAATGTGATCCTTAGGGCCTAGATTAGTTTCACACTTCTGAAGTCACTAAATGAGTGAAGTCAGAGTCAAATTTAGAATCTTTTCTCACTAACGGAGTTTTTTGCTTAGACCACTAGGGACACATCTCAAGCATCTTTCTTAAAGAGGGACTGTTTTTTTCGTTCGTTTGTTTTTAAATCACCTTAACACTCTGTATGAAGTCTACAGAAGGCACGAGATGAAACTAGACTGAATGAATCTCAAAGAGCAGTCTAGGGTAGAGCTGAGGTGTCAAAGTCACATCCCACTGGTCACATGCAGGGTCCATGATACTTCAGAGAACAGCCAAATCAGATTTAAATGCAGTTATGTTGACGTGTTAATAAAAACAAGAAATCTAAAAAAAAAAAAAAGCAAAGTGACAGCATCATTCATATCCTTTGATGCAGTGATCTCAGTACTGGGCATATACCATAAAAAGGTCAAAGATAGAGGGAAAGAGTCCACGTATAATAAAATCTTTATAGTGCCACTTTATGGTGACAAAAAACTGGAAGCAAAATGACTGGCCCTCAGTTGAGGAATCGTTAAAGACATTGTGGTACATTGAATTGTAGCATCATAGATTTTGACCTGGAAGGGACCTTACAGGTCATGAAGTCTGATGTTTTCTTTATAGGCCACAGTGTGAGCAAAGGAATGGCAGGCAACAATCATTTATTAAGTGCTTACTACTCCTCAGTCACTATGATAATTAATGGGAATACCAACACAAACAAAAAAGAAAGATAATGCCTTCCCCTTAAGGTGCTTATATTCTAATGGTGAGGTGGGGGTGTGGTGAGGGGGTGGGGAGAGCAACACACAAAAGGCAGTAGGAAAGTTGGAGGGGAAGGGACTTGCATGGGGCATAGAGTCCTGCACAAAGTCAAAAGCACAGCCAGGAAAAAAAAAACCAAACATGGCTGACCCGAGTCCATCCTCAAAATGGAGTCCCCAGAAGGAACTCACCAATGGAAGTAAGGGGACCAGAATGTCAGAGAGGTTTCAGGATGAGAAAACAGATGAGTCTAGAGGTGATAGAGCAAAGGGCTTATTTTAAGGGCAGAGAGATGTCCAGTATTATTAGACGATAGTCCATAATGGGATGGGGGTGAGATGGGTGGATGAATACTATAAGGTGAGACAGATAGCTGAGAAGTATCTTGAGGGCACGTAAAAAAAAGAGATTCCTGAAGTTACCAGGGTCTAACAGTGTAACAGAAGACTTAAGATTAAAAGTAATGCCTTCAAATGGACAAGAAGTAAAAGTGTGTCTTGATTTTCTTTTTGACATGCAGTAAAAATTCTATCAGTTACAGTGATATGGTGTATTTACTGTGAATAATTACTTTCAATAAAATAATAGATGATTATAGTCATGACCCTCTCTTGAGGAGCTTACATTCCACTATGGAACCAGCAGAAAGGGATAGGTATAAGAAATATAATACAAATGGGGGGAAAAGGAGAGATGATTCAGCCATTAATCTATAGGAATTTATTAAACACCTATTATTTATCAGGCAGTGTGAGAGATCTCCAAAAGTGCTCTAGGAATACCTGAGGAGGGAGATAAGAGCTACCCAGGGCAGGCAGCAGTGACGGTTGAGCTGAGCCTCAGAGAAGCTAAGGATTTTAAGAGAGTAAGATGTGAAGGAGGAGGACCTTCCAGGTTATCCTGTATAAACCAGCCAGGTGGGAGACACAAGAAGTGAAGCCAGTTTAACTACCCTTCTTTTTTATTTTAATGCTGTCTAGTTTGTTTTTCATTTTTAATCTATAATTTTTACTTATGAAACTGAAGTACGAAGTATCATACTGAAGTAAAGTATAATCATCAACACTAAAATGTTTAGTCAAGCTTTTCATAACCTAGTCTTTGCCTAGTTTTCCAAGCTTCTTACACTTTACATCATCTTTTTTCCCCAATTTATTTATTTTTAGTTTTCAACATTCACTTCCACGTTTTAAATTTTCTCCACCTTACTCCTTCTAGCTCCCCAAGATGGTATGCAATCTGATATGGGCTGTACACATACATTCTTACTAAACACAGTTTCACATTAGTCATGTTGCATATGTGTGTTCGTCCTTCCTTGCCGAAGAAGACCATGCCATCAGAGAAATCATGACATGACTTGCCCTTGACTTTGTTTTGCGTGAGGGAGGGCTGTGCAGGTCACCAGCCTCACTTCTCCTCCAGAACCATCTGAATCCAGTACCAGATATTCCTCAGGATGACCAGAGATGACCCAGGATAAGGCAATTGGGGTTAAATGACTTGCTCACGGTCACACAGCTAGTGAGTGTCAAGTGTCTGAGGTGAGATTTGAACACAGGTCCTCCTGACTCCACTGGTGCCCTATCCACTGCACCACTTAGCTGCCATGTTGCATATAAGAATTATAACAAAGTGGAACAATTATGATAAAGTAAAAACAAAACAAAACTAAATAAAATACAAAAGAAAATAGTCTGCTTCATTCTGCATTCCAACTCCATAGTTCTTGCCCTGGATGTGGATGGCATTTTCCATCATGAGTCCTTTGGAATTGTTCTAGGTCCTTGCATTTCTGAGAAGGGTTAAGTCTATCAAAATCAGTCATCACACACTATGGCTATTACTATGTATAATGCTCTGGTTTTGCTTGCTTCCCTCAGCATCTGTTCATATAAGTCTTTCCAGGATTTTCTGGTCCACCTGTTCATCATTTCTTATAACACAATAGTATTCCATTACATTCATATACCACAACATATTCAACTATTCCCCAGTTGATGGGTTTAACTACCTTTCTTAAGACCTGTAAGTGAAGGAAAGGGCTGGGGTTCATGTTAAATTCACAAATCTGGCTCTTGGTATCTGATGATACTTTTGGAGTCTCAGGAAGAATGACTGACATCTCTTCCCCTTGTCCCCCAGACCTTTCATTCTTTCCATGTCCTGTTTACTACCTCTCCTTGTAAATACTACCCATGAATTTAGCTTCCCACTACCTTTTGATAAAGTTTAAATTCCTGACTTTGACATTCAAGGACCCTAATAACCTTGCTCCAATCTATCTGTTCAGTCTTATCTCACACTACTCCCTTTCCACTATTCTATATCTTAGATATCTTGAATGAATGAATGAAATGCATTTATTTAAGTATTCACTATGTCCCAAGCAATGGCAGCTAGGTGGTACAGTAGATAGAACACTGGGTCTGGGTCAGGAAGACTCATCTTCCAGAGTTCAAATCCAGCCTCATACACTTATTGGTTGTGTGACCTTGAGCAAATTACTTAACCTTTTTTTTGGCCTTAATCCACTGGAGAAGGAAATGAAACACCACTCCAGTATCTTTGCCAAGAAAACCCCAGATGGGGTCACAGAGAATTGGACACGACTGAAAAAATCACTCAGCAACAAAATGTACCAAGCACTGTGCTAAGTGTTGGGGATACAAATTGAAAAGCAAGACAGTCTGTGCTCTCAAGGAAGGATGGGAATGGGAGGAGATAACACATTGATGGAAAGGTGGTTGATAGGAGGAGTTACTAAGTCCTGAGCATGGTAAATAAGGCTATAGCAATGAGTTATTTGATTATATTCCCAAAGCAAAATATTCTCCTTTTTGACCCCTGCCCTCCCCTCTCTCTTCTCTCTATTCCTCCCTGACTCTTGGAATGCCTTCACCTCCTTTGAAGGTCCTCCCTTCAGGCCCCCAATCAGATACTGACAACTTTCAGGAAGCCACCTCCATCCCTTGGAGACTTTCCCACCTCAACTTTCTCATTTAATGATAATACTATGTGTGTGCAGATAGTTTCAAGATTTGCAGAGCACTTTAAACATATTATCCTATTTGTTCTTCGTAACAGCTCTATGAGGTAGTTGTTCTCATTTTCCCATTTTAGTTATGAGAAAACCGAAGTTGAGAGGTTAAGTGACTTGTCAAAGGCCCCGTTGCTAGTAAATGGCTGAGGCAGGATTTGAACTCAAGTCTGACTCCAGGGTCAACATTTTAGTCTTTCCTAACTGCCCTTTTTATATCTTATTGTGGGTAATTCTAATTTGTATGTATGTGTTATCCATCCCATCAGATGGTAAACTTCTTAGGCATAGAGAATGTGGTTTTTCCAGTCTTTGTATTCCTGGTACCCAGAACAATTCCATGCATGGAGTAGATGCTCAATAGAAGTTTGGTAAACTGAACTGAAATAAATGCATATTTGAGGCAACTAGGCAGTGTAGTAGGTAGAGCACTGGATCTGGAGTAAAGAAGACCTGAGTTCAAATACAGCCTTAGGCATTTACTAGCTATGTGACCCTGAACAAATCACTTAACCCTGTTTGCCTCAGTTTCCTCATATGTACAAGCTAGAGAAGGAAAAGGCAAACGCTCCAATATCTGCCACAAAAACCACAAATAGGATCATGAGTCAGACCTAAATGAACAACAAAGTACATATATTTTTGAATGAAGCTCTTATCTGAATTTTTAAAAATATTGCTTCCAGATCTTGCTGATGTGTTTTAATTGATCTCTTTCATGATCTGAGTAAAGATTATGAAAATCCTGAATGAAAGTAAGAAAGAAAGAATCCTTGAAGCCACACTGGGTGACTCAGGGGACTCCCAGAAAATGGATTGGCCCTTAGTCTTCTGAAATGTGTTTTTGGCTTAGCTTAGGCAGGGCTCAAGAGAGGAACCTTCCTCGTTTTCAGCCTTGGGGGAAAGTTGGCAATTTTAGACCAGCTAAATTGCTTCTCATTGTTTCTTGAAGGCTACACTCTCCATGCTGTCTTTTCGTTGCCCTTTCTCCTTGGGGCATGTTGCTTTTGGCAATGGTATTTTATGTGAAATGGACAAAGGCCCATCCACTCACTCATCCATGCTTCTGTCAGCAAGAATGTCCATGATTCTGTGTTCTTCTCCTTTACTCCAATATTTTGTTCCTAGTCTTGCATAGTGTCAAATACCAATCCTTCATGAGTTATATATTTGAGGCACAGGGGCAGGTAGGTGGTGCAGTGGATAGAGCACCAGTGCAGGAATCAGGAGGACCTGAGTTGAAATCTCACCTCAGACACCTGACACTCACTAGCTGTGTGACCTTGGGCAAGTCACTTAACGTCAGTTGCCTCATCCTGGGTCATCTCTAGTCATCCTGAGGAATGTCTGGTCAATGGAGGAGAAGTGAAGCTGGTGGTCTGCACAGCCCTCCCTCACTCAAAACAAAGTCAAGTGCAAGTCATGTCATGATTTCTCTGATGGCCTGACCTTCTTAGGCCATGAAGGACAAACACACATTTGAGGCACATCTTGAAATGAAAGTATTGCTATTCAAATTGAACAAGGATGCTTTTATTTGTACTGGAGACATGGCTACAAACAATTCATGCTTTTGAGGCCTCTATAGGTAGACACGGCAAAGGGAATGGGAGAGAGAGAATCATTGAGCAAATAAGAGCTTTAATATTGCACTGGAGTACGGAAAGGAGAGAGTCATAGATGAGCTCTTCACATCTCTTTTTGGTAAGGATGTTGCCTGGTATTGATTACAGGTACTTCAGCAGGAGGTTCAGAAGCGTATCCTCCCTTAGCAATTTATAGATGTATTCCTCGGCATTCTAGCAGAAATCAGACTCCTCTGCCAGCAACCTGAAAGAAGATGGTTCAGAATTTTCTTAGTGTGGGCTTTCTCTCCACTGAGGCAAATTGCAATTTATCCTGCTCTGTTGAGTTGTTACTCTGTTGAGAGTTACTGTGGTATAAAAAATTCATCTTGTGGCCTAAATGAGGCTGTGTCTTTGAACTTAGCAAAGCAGGTCCTTAAGATGGTAAATCCTAGAGCTTTTTGCTAGGCCTGCAATTTAATTCAATTAAATGATTGGAAAGTATTTATTAAATATCTAATGTGTGCTGGGCATTGTGTTAGGTGATGAGTCTACATAAATAAAGATGAAACAGCCTCTGCGTCTTGTATTCTGTTGGGAGATGCAGCATGTAGGTAGATGTCACTATTAAATAGAAATGAAATAAATACAAAGTGGTTTCAAAGAAGTGGGAGGGGAGACACTCCAAGATTATCAGGGGAAACAGGAAAGGGCTCAAAAATCTTTGGTGAAGTATGAATTTTGAGAGCCTATGCCAAGTTTTGAGACCTCAGGTGGACCTTTGTGCCTCAAGATTTCATTGGAGGAGTGATCAAATATAAATTCCACAAAGGCAGAATCGCCTTCATTTTTGTCTGTGTACCCTCAGCATCTAACACAGTACCTGGTACATAGTAGGCATTCATCTAGTGCTTATTGATTGATTGACTTTGAGACTGTTCCTGAACCATTCCAACGACCTCCTGGTAGAACTCCTGGCTTCCAATCTCTCCTCTCTCTAACCCATCTTTCATGCAGCTTCCAAAATCATCTTTCTAAAGCACACGTCTTCCCAGATCACGTTCCTGCTAATGAAACTTCACAGGTTTCTTATTCCTGCAGAGTCAAATAGAAACTCCTCACATTGGCATTTACACCCCTGCACATAATGACTTTCCAGATTTATTGTACATTTTTCCCTTTTGTGCACTTCTCCTGGAGTTTAGGATCATCTTCCTTTTGTGCTGATTGATTATTGATTGACTTTACATTCCAAAGTGGCTGTTCTCCAGACTCAGAACTCTCTTGCCTCTGTGTTTTTTGCTTTGTCTGTCCCTCATTCCTGGAATACATTTCTCTTTCATTCCCACCTCTGGAGCCCCTCTTCTTTAAGGTCTGTGTTCCTTCCTGCAGTAATCCTTTCCTAATCCCTTTAGTTGTTAGAAATCTCTCCCTCCTCCTTAAATGATGTTTATATGCTTACTGTTTATATACTTTATTCTCCCACTAAAATGTAAGATTCATGAAGTCAAGGATTGTTTCCCTTTGTGCTTCTATTTTCAGGGTGTGGTATATTCCACAGTATGCATGAAATGACCTCTTGAAAGGTTCTATTATCTGGAAAGCAATAACCATGAATGGATGTACCAGAACCCAGCAAATGATTTTAACTGAGTTGAGTGGCATGTAATAAAAAGGCCATCTGGATAAAGAGTTAAGTCACCCTTGATCCTTTAGTTAAGGAGCACAACTTTGTGATCATTAACAAAGTGTGTCATAAATCTTTAGATGGCCAGACTGCTAAGGCATCTCTGTCTTTCATTCCCTAAGTATCTATTTAAGATAATGGTTTATGCATTGATACCATAATCTGGTGGAACAGGGTAATTAATATCATATAGTCCTATTAGAAATCAATCAACTTTGGCACTTTTTCTTGATGACAGGGCTTATAAACTAAACACTAGTCACAATGCAGAATTAACTGAAATATAATCTCATCCATAAACTAGTGATCAGTTTTAATCAAAAGGAAATTCAGTCAAAAATGATTTTGGAAAGCCATTACAGTTTGGGAAATGTAATCCTTCAATTTGCAAAACATGGTCTGAGAACATGAGCAACATCCAGAGAGGGAAATAATGGAAGCACTCTGTAAACAGAGAACCTCTCATGTGGTTTCCTATGTGTTGTAAAAACTGTCAATTTTATGCCTATAGCCAGCAGTACAATATGTGATATTCTCGAACAATTACAGACAGAGATTTGCTTTATATACAAGTCTTTAACTTTTATTTAGGAATTGAAGTCATCTGATGATTGCAACAAGAGATTGTAGGTGTACTGTATGCCTGTCTTACCTGAGTCAATGTCTTGGACTTGAGAGAAAAAACAAACAAACAAACCTAAATGTCAAGTTCCATATTCAGGTTCAAACAATCAATTTCCTAAGGATAACATGGGAGTATAAATATGTCAAGACCACAGTTTGTTTGAAGAGAGTTTTATCAGACTGCAAGTTAAATCCAGTCCAATCCAGCAAACATTTATTAAGCACCTGTTATATCCAAAGCACTGGGAATATATAGTCTCTAAGCTCAAGGAGTTTATGTTCTACTGTGCAGCGTGTCAACAGTATAAAATGGAAACCAAAAGAAGTGAATGTGATATTGAACTGTGTCAAGAGAAGGGTAGAGTATTTAGGGTTAGGAAAGCTTTGGTCCTCTCTGATTAGACACCACTAGAGTATTCTATTCTGAGTGCCACTTTTTGTGAAGGTCATTGCCAAGGTACAGAGTACCCAGAGGAAGGCAATCAGGATGATGAAGACTAATGGAAGAAATGGGCATAGGTGACCTGGGTAAGAGAAGATATTTTGGGGGGAGGGGAGGATGACCCTTCAAGTAAATTCAAGAGTGGTCATCTCTAAGAAGTTTGACTACTTTGATTTGTTTCCAAAGGACAGTAGAACAGGTCAGAAGTTGAGGAGAGGCAGACATGTTTTATGTGAGAAAAAATAACCTAACCATGAGTTATTTCCTTTTTTTTTTGACAGCTAGAGTTATTCAAAGCAAAATGGGCTGCTTTGGGTGAGGGAGGGTTCCCCTTCACTGGAAATCTTCAAGCAAAGACTGGATGACTATTTGTTGGATCCCATATAGAAGGGATTGTTGTTTGGGTGTGGATTGAGTGGCGCCTAAGCATCCCCAGTTCAGCATTCTTTACCCTATACCACACTATTTCACAAAAGATATTAAAACAACAACCACCACAACAAATAGTTTTAAGAAGTAAAGAATGAGTAACAACCATATCACTTTATCATAGGAACCAAACACAGTTATTGATAAACTGACAACCTAGAGTGAAGTTCCTAGTTAAGTAATCAGTTTGAGGGCAGAGACATTTTAGGCTGTTCCTTGTTGACTTCAACTGTTCAGGAATGCTATGCTTACTGCCTTGGTTTCAGGAAAATAGTTTTGGAAATGTGATCTTTCAAATGAACAGGGCAATGAGATGGGAGGAGGGGGTGATAACTCTTCTGCCTACTTCCAGTTCATGGCATTTTCTCTTTCTTGATTTACTGTTGACTGGTGTGAGCTATTAATAAAATGTTGGCTTCATTCTTTTGCCCACTGGTTTAAGAATTTGGGGAAGCAGGATTCCAGCGTTCAGCAAGGGACATGGCTTTGGATTGTCAATTGGTTAATATCTATGACCAAGGGCATGGCTGGCATGGCCAGAGATGAGTACTGGCACCCTTCAAATGAACAGCTGGCAACGTTTTTTCCTCCAAGGCCAGTCAGAGGTTTTGCATCCAGGAGGTTGGCCATTTGGGAAGGCTTTGGAGCTAGAAAGGAACGAAACGCATCTAGGCACCTTTGCTTTTGGCAGACCTGGAAGCATCAAAGTTGCCAGATGGCTACCTCTGCAAGGAGAATGCTAAGTGAGGAGGCATCTGCTCACCTTAATCTCATAATGTTTATTCAGATGTAAACCCATTCTATGTGTGTCTAGCCATGTCTGGGATTGGCTGACGAGCCTGGGCCAGAGATCACCTGAAAAGGGTCTGATCATGGTTTACCTAGACATTCTCCAGGTCATTGTTTCTTCTGTGTGTTTATGTTTATGTGTATGTGTGCATTCACATGTATGTGGGTCAGGGGATGGGGTGGGTACGCAGATTGTCACCTGTTTTTGTCATAGGTGGCTTGTTTATTACAGCAACATTTACAGATTCAGAGAACAGATGTGGGGACAGATTGCGGGGTCAGGAAAGAAGGATCAGTGTTCCCATGAAGAGAAAGTAATTCTAGGAAAGCTTCTGGGGATTTTTTTTCTTGTTTTAAGGGTTAGGCTAAGACAACATTTTATCCCTCAGGCAGACCATGGTCCATACGTGGCAGCTGTTCAGAGATGAGAGAGCCAATGAAAGCCTGTGTTCTAAACACTGCTTGGCAATGTTCATGCCTTGGTTTTTGAGATGGGCCAGCAAAGACCCAGGCTAGGGTTGGGCCAACAAGAAAGATATTTTGGCTTTACTCCCTGGCTTCCCTAATGAACTGAGCATTTCTTTGTCATTTTATTTTTGTGTATGCAGGGAATCACTTTTGAGTGTTACCATACTTAGGGAAGGCAGGGCAATTGATCTGTGAGGAAAGGAGGCAGCAGCTGTTAACAGTCCCAGTAAGATAAAGCACCAGCTTTTCTCTCACTCTGTGACTTCCTGTGGGCAGCCATGTGGCACAGTGGACAGAGTGCCAGGCCTGGAGTCAAAAAGACTCATCTTCCTGAGTTCAAGTCTGGCTTCAGACGCTCACTGTGTGACCTTGGGCAAGTCACTTAACCCTATTTGTTTCAGTTTTCTCATCTGTAAAATGAGCTGGAGTAGGAAATGGCACACTATTCCAATATCTTTGCCAAGAAGAGAGCCAGATAGGATCAAACAATTATATTTTCTATAGACAATAGATTAATTAATTGATTCAAACCTTTAGTAAGGCTTAATACTCATTAGACCCTGGGCTAGATACTAGGAACTAGGAAAATAAATCCTTGCTTTCAGGGAGTTTACAATTCATTGGGAAGTAATAGTATATACTCAAGCTAGGTAAAAACAGAGTATAAGTGAAGAAGAAACATATTGGGGTCAGGGGGAGGGCATTAGAAACTGGTGTGTGTTTGTGGGATATCAGAATCATTTTCTTCTATGTAGGAAGAGGCATAGAAGGCCTTCAGGGACCTTGCCCTCTATTATTAGGAAACAAAATGTGCCAATGAGAAAGTACAAACTACATACAAAGAAAAAGCAAATCATTTCAGAATGAGGGAGGACATTAGCAGCTGTGGGGAAGGGACAGACCTTTTGTAGGAGGTGATGCTTGACTGAATCTTGAAGAACATAAGCCATCAGAGGGCAACTCTATTACAGTCCAGAAAGTGGAACCAAGACAACATGATTAGCTATTTGCTCCCCTGCCCCCACCCAAATTTCCCCACATCCCCAGGGGTTCCAATCTCTAGGTTTAGAGCCTGGTTCTAGCCAAGACTCTCTCTATGAAGGTGCTTCCTCTAGCCCATTGGACGCCCCAAAGTTTTTCATGCATCACTTCCATGCAAGGGAAGCCTTTTTCCCTAGCTGCCGAAGGGTGGGGGTTTAGGCACCATTCCTACATCTGTTATTTTCTCCTATGTTTGTGGGCTCCCTTTTCTCTCCAAGTTGTTGTTCAGTTGTTTTAGCCATGTCTGACTCTTCCTGATCCCATTTGGGATTTTCTTGGCAAAGATACTAGAGCAGTTTGCCATTTCCTTCTCAAGTTCATTTTACAGAGGAAGAAACTGAAACAAATAGGGTTGAATGACTTGCCCAGGGTCACACAGTTAGTAAGTGTCTGAGATCAGATTTGACCTCAGGAAAATGAGTCTTCTTGACTCCAGGTCTGGTATTCTATCCACTGTACCACTTAGCTGCCCCAGGTTACAGTGGACCATTGTGTGAGTGTGTGTACATGTGTATGTGTGTGTGTACATGTGTGCGTGCACATGCATGTGTGTTTTGTCTTTTTACTGACACCTTTGTCAATCCAATTCAATAGTCACTTATGAAACCCCCAGAAAAGCTTGGGTTAATTATCAGTATTGAATAATTCATTATTTGTCCTTCCAGTAGATTGTTGTGCTCCCAAGATTAAAGGTTTGACAAATTGCGTTTGGGATTGTAACACTCCTTCTAGTTTACTCTCAAACTCAGACTCATAGCATTAGTGCTTCAGGGGAACAACTACTCCCAGTTCAAAGACAACATGTAAACTGTATTTATATAAGATATCTACAGAGTGGATGGAATAAATGTGCAAGGGAAGGCACTAGCACACTGGGGAAGGCCTCTTTTAAAATAAGGTATTTGAAACAGAGAAGCAAGGGGGTCAAGGTGAGGAAGGGAAACATTCTGGACATAGGGCAGAGTCAGTACTAACATGTGACTTTGGGAGATGGAGCTTCTTTGATCTCTGGATCATAAGGTACATGGAGGGGAGTAATGTGTAATAACTCTGTAAATGTAGGAAGGGGACAAGTTATGATGGGCTTTATATGGTAAATAGAGAATTTCGTATTTGATTCTGGAGGTAACAGGGAGCCATTGGAGTTGTTTCAGTAGAAGAGCGACATGGTCAGATGTGTACTTTAGGAAAATCACTTGGCAGTTGAGTGTAGGGTGGGCTGGAGTGGGGAGAGAATTGAGGTGGGAAGACTGATGATGAAGATCATGGTATTTAGAGGGCACTTGAAAGTTTTCAAAGTCCTATACATGTCATTTTATGTGGAGATCGATGAAGACCATTGTTGTAGTCCAGGTGCAATGGTGCCTGGGAGTGAAGAGATGGGGACATACACAAGAGACAGTGTGAAAAGCAAAACAGAGATTTGGTGACAGATAGAACATGAGAGGTAGGGGAGAACAAGAGGGAGGAGTTGAGAGCAATACCGAGTTTGTGATTGTAGGTGACTGGGAGGCTGGTGCCTTTGACAACAAAACATGTTTGGAAGGAAGGGGTAAGATAATGAAAAATAATGAGTTTTGGACATACTGAATTTGAGATATTGATGCAATGTGCAGCTTGAGAGGTCCAAAAGGCAGTTGGTGACATGGGACTGCAGTTCAGGTGAGAAGCTGAGATGGGGTGGGGAATATAGAGACCTGGGAATCATGCATTGAGATGATCAGTGGAACTATGGGAGCTGAAGAGATCATCAACCAATGTTGATATAACGTTGTGTATAAAAGAAGAGAAGACGGCCCAGACGGACTGTTGGGCACTGAACCTCTGGATGATCTTCACAGTCTGTGATTAGTTCACTCATTTTCTCTGCCACACACCTCTTGCATTCTTCAGTCTCACTGTGTGTGTGTGTGTGTGTGTGTGTGTGTGTGTGTGTGTGTGTGTGTGTATGTGTGTGTGTACTCAATTGAACAGCAGGCTCCTGATCACCCTCACCACTACAGGTAGATCCATGAAGATGGAGAAAATGACTGAGATTCCATATGACTTCTGGGTATTACCCTGATCAGAACAGGACATTTAAACTGGAAGTAAGGAAAATATTGAACATCAGCAATATTCCCAAAGGCATGAAGGTAGCCTCATGAATAGTGGGCTCACTCTCACTGGAGGTCCTCAGGTGTAGCCTAGATGACCTCCTGTTGGAGCTTTTGAGAGAGCATTCCTGATCAGGCACAAGTTGGACCAGAAGGCTACTGGACCACCCCTCCACCATGAGACTGATATTTGGGGTGATTCTAACTAGTCATTGCTGAGGCTTCAGCTCCATTGCCTGGTGCCTGATGGGCTCCCACCATTTAAATTGTAATGCACATATCTCCCTTCTTGAGAAGGGAGATAAAGGACTCTTTTGCAGGAGGGTTGCTATCCTGGCCCATATTTATCACTTTGTGCATTTCAAAAAGTGATACTGTCAGAATAACAACAGAAGGCCAACATCTGCCTCCTATTAATGGATGGAGACAGGGAGAGCTTGAAAAAGCTTTGGCAACTTAAGTGATGTACTGCTTGTGGCTGAACGAGAAGAATAACAATGAGTGAGTTCTTACAGGTTGTGTTTGCGGGAAATGAAGTAAAATTGGCTTTGAAATCACTTGAAAATGTTCATAGCCAAATAAATTGGGGGAGGATGGATACATGAAAATTTTTTCTTTGGTCTGAGTCTTTAATTTCAACAAAATAGAGCGTAATGAGTGGGGAAATGCCATGACCTGTTTCAAATCAACTGCTTGCCTGTAGCTTACGGTCTTAGAGAAATTTCTACGACCACTGAAAAGTCAAGTGACTTGCCCAAGGTCATAAAGCAAGTTTGTATCAAAGATGGGATTTGAACCCAGGTCTTTCTGACTGGCCTGCTTAATTGTGTTCTAAGTGATGAGTGTAAACTCTAAGTGTTATAGGAATTCAGAGGTAATTGCTGCCACGTACTACTTGTGTGGTCTTGGTCAAGTCATTTCCCTTCTCTGGGTCTCAGTTTCCTCATGGGTAAAAAATAAGTTGGTCTATATGACTTCTAAGGTCTGTCCCAGCTCTTTCTATGTGATCTAGGCAATGAAGCCAGAACAATTATTTCTTGAATTTAGGGTCTTAACAGGAAAGTGTGGCATGTGTATATGTCTGCACATATGTGTACACATGCTCATGCATGCATACATCAGATTTTAGAGTAGTGTGGAGAGGCATGAGTTTGGAGTAGAGAAATATATGAGAAACATTCTTGAAGTGTGAGAGGTCAGGGCATTCAGTTTATTATACTTTACCCTTTGGTGGCTTTTGACTGAGTTGACCAGGTGACCTTCAATAGAGGTATGCAGGAGAAAGAACATTCATTGGTAACCAGGAGACCTAGGTTCTAAATCTACCTTTGGGTCATTCATTCATTCATTATTAGGTGCCTACTACATGTTAGATACTGTGCTAGGCACTGGAGATTCAAAGACAAAGATGAAACATTTCCTGCCATCAGGAGATATATCCTACTAGAGGAAATAAACATGTACACAGATAAAGAAACGCCAATAGGTACAAAGTAAAAAAGAATGGAATTGCCACTTAATAATATGACCTTGGGCAAATCACTTACTCTCTTAGTTTCTTCATCTGTTCAGAGGCAGGGAAACTGAAGGAAGTGATGACTGTGGTAGTTTTCTGCTCTGTTCTGATACACTTATGTGCAGTTTTAAGTGCAAGATTTTAGGATGATTCATTCACTCATCCATCCATCCCTATGTAAACATTTATTAAGTGCCACTCTGTGCTAGGCACTGTGTTAAGTACTGGGAATACAAGGGGCAAAAGATAGACCCCTTTCTCAAGATATTTATAGTTCAATGACAAACAGACTCAAGAACAGGATCAGTCTTCAAATATTTAAAAGGTTGCTATATGGACAAGGGATTGGACTTATTCTGTTTGGTTTTTGAGTGCAGAACTACAAGGAAGGGGTGGATATTGCAGTGGGAGATTTTAGTTTGATGTAATGAAAAACTTCCCAAGAGCCAGGCAGAGGTATGTCAGCATAAGTCTGCCCTACTCTCTTTAAGCAAAGACTGTCTGACAATTTTCGGGGAATGTTGTAAAACAGGGCCTCTACACCTGGGTTCTACATATCCTAAAATGGTACATGAACTTGAATTGGGAAATGATTGCATCTTTATTTCAATTTAACTAATTTATTTTGTAATCCTATGTATTTGATTTTATGCATGTAGAAACATAATTCTGAGAAGTCCATAGACTTCATTAGACTGCTAACAAGGATCAGGGTACAATAAAATGTTCAGAATCCCTGTTAGAGCAGTATGGGGGCCATAGACCTAGTGCTGAAAAGGTCACCAGAAGTCTTCTGGTCTAACTTCCTTGCCTGGTTCACTTTGACCTCCAGAGTCAGTTGACGTCTTCAGTTTCTGTTCTTCCTTGGCGCATGTTGGCCACTTTATCAAGTGACCAACATATTTATGAAGTCCAAAGGACATTTTGGTATTGTCAAAGAGGTACTTGTTTGAGATGATCCAGGGGTCTGGTATCCATGGCCATAGCTATAATGTTTTTGTACAATGTTTTCTGTCACTTGAAATCTACCTCAGTTCTAATCAGTAGTGATGCTAATCGGTTCAAGGACAGGCAGAATCAAGTAGTCTTCAACTATCTCCCTAAAATAGCCTACATTTTAGACCAATTGGTTTGACGTTGAGCTTATCAATGTCATTTTTTAAACAGAGAATGATTTTCCAGGTGGTCATCAAAATATTCTAGCATTCTCACTAGCATTGAATCCATTTAAAAACATTTGCAGTACATGGCTATGCCATGAGTGGGGAACCGAGTCAAAGACTTTGCAGGAATCAATAAAACTGTGCAAATGTAAATGGCACTTTTGAATAGTTTGTTCAATAACTGCTGAATCAATAAGTTGCTCTTTTCCCTACTGGGAATTGTTTGGCACATGCTTTTTGCTCCTCACCCAGTAAATTATTTTTTTCTAAGAGTTTATAGATTTTTTTTTTGAGCAATACGTGCTGTGAATGCTTTGTTTAAAGCACATTAATATCTAATTAACCTATATTTGGAAGGGTCTCTGGGGTTTTCATCTCAGAGCCTTGGTTTTAGAATCAGGGGACCCAAGTTCCAATTTTGTCCTGAGCTATCTTGGGCAAATCACTTAACTTTTTTGGGCCTCAGTTTCCTCACCTGTACAATGTTAGACTAGATGACCTCAGTGCTCCTCCCAGCTCTAAATCTATGGTCCTGTGAACTTTCTGTTAAGAAAGAAGGGAACCAGCTTGCATTGAAAGGCAACTTTACTATTATTTCTTGGCTATGGTGAAACATTTCACTCAATAATTATAGCTCTCACCTGGCCCTGCCACATTACAGTTAGAGAAGCTGGGAACTGGGTGGCTGTCCCCAGTGATGCCGCCATTCTCTTGTACCTTTTGTGAATAGTACACAGGGTTGCTGTTGTGCATTTGATCCAACTTTTGTTGTGTCAGAATTCTTTTGTCCATATCAATAATCAGAAATTTCCCCATTCCTCCTTCTTACGGCTTCTTTTTTAATAAGTCTCTGTGGGACACTATTCTGAAAATCAATTTTGAATTATTTTGTTTTTTTTGTCCCGCTTTGAGGCCTCCTTTCACTTTGTTCTTTCACTCTTAGTAATTAGTTATGGGCATCAACAATTTCAGCAATAATTTTATTTTCTGGATTTCTTTCTGCATGTTTCTTTTTGTAAAAGAAGCAGTTAAGTAGTTCAGTGGATAGAGGACTGGGTTTGTAGTTATGAAGACCTGAGTTCAAATCCTACCTCAGACACAATATCTGTGTGACCCTGGGGAAATCACTTAACTTCTGTTTTCCTTAGTTTCTTCCACTGTAAAATGGGTATAATCGCATCTACCACATGGGATTATTATGAGGACCAAGTGCTTAGCAGGGGGTCTGGCAGGCAACTTAGAAATGTTTATTCCCTTTTATAACTTTTAATGAGGTGATATGGTAATCAAAGGTAAAAATGACACTATATAATGCCCATATCTCAGTCAAAAATCACTGATTAGGTGCTTACTATGTGTCAACCACTAGTTCAAAAGGTAGAGAAGCAAAAAGAGCTAAGAAAATTCTCTTTTCCTAAGGTGCTTCTGTTCTAAAGGACTTGTGGGTCTCCTGCAGTTCCTCCCCTGGGTTCAGAGATCAGTTTCCCTAAAAATATAGACCTCTGTCTTGTGGTGTGATTTGGTGTGGAGATAGAGCACATCAGGTGACAGAGAAGGTTCTACTTTTACCTTCAGAATAGGAGAAATCAACCACTGGAAAGTGAGTATCTTGAGAGCAGGAAAGATCTTTCTCCTTTCTTTGTATCCTCGGCAGTTAGCAGGGTGTCAGACACCTTGTGGATGCTTAACAGATGTTTGTTGACTGCCAAACTTAAGATAAGAAAAACAAAGGGCATTCTAAAAGTAATGCTGCCAGTCTCAAGGAGAGTAGATGGCCCTATCATTTTCTGATTTGTGTCAATAGTCATCCCAAGGAGGGAAAGGCTGGACAGCTCCAGTTTTGCATCAGCTGTTTTGCATCTCACCTTTGTAATTCATCAACTGCTACAGCTGAGCCAACTCAACCAAACTTGTTGGGCAGTAAGAAGCTGCTTTTCTGGTGATGCACAATCAATATCAATGACTCTGTCATCCAACCAGCCCTGCAATCTGTGAGAGCAGACTTTTTTGGCTTCTGTTCTGAGAGAGCTGAGTCAGACTCCTGGACTAATAGAAAGGGACTGGATAAATAGATGGTGATGTGAACAGCGGGGTGGTGTGATTCTTCATGACCTCTCAAGTTCTGCTGGCATCCTGTTAATGAAGGAGGCCGCCAGCTGGTGTCGGTTTTATTCAGCTGTGACAGATTAGCGTCTTCCGTAATATTAAAATATTGAATGCAGATTCATTAACAGTGACACTGGAGGCCTGACTTTGGCTCCAAAGCCCTAGTAATGGCACCCAGAATGGCCAGATCATCATGGTAATCAGCCTTCCAACAAGGGTACCAAATCACTCATCATATTGGTAAGCAGATGAATCACACATCTCTCTGTCCCTCCTGGATAGTTTTGGGCACAATAATGTTCTTGCTTATTCCTATGCCTCATAAAGTATTACAGAGAGGGGAAATGAAAAGCTAGCCCCAAAGAAAAGCAGACATGACTCAGGGTAACAATAAAATACTTGGAATTAGCTGAATATTTTAGGAATGAAAGTCTCTGTACCCACTGAATAAGTAGGGCTACAAAGAAAGTACAATAGGGAGAGAGCTTGTCATATTGAGAATGTTTGTAGAGGTTATTTATATAACCTTAGATACCCACTTTACAGCTGAGAACACACTTGAAAAGTTGAATCATTCAATTTAACAAATACTTCTTCAGTTCTCTCTGTACAGGTATTCACAGACAGCCTCATGACATCAAGTGAAAGTGAGGGAATCTCTTATAATGTCAGGTGGACCCCTTATGGAAAATTTGTAGAACATGGGCAAAAGTTGAAGAGTATGAAAAGGCATGGAAGGGTTGCTGTTAGTATTGAACGATGGTGTATATACATTGGTGCAATCGTAGAACCATTTGGTATTTAAGGATTGCCAGGCCTGTGTTGAGTACTGGGGATACAGAGAGAAAAATGAAATCAGGCGTGCCCTCAAGTAGCTTATATGCCCCTGGGGGTGGGGATGATAGAAGACAAAATGTGTAACAAATTAAGTCAATACAAGATAATTCCTGGAGGGAGAAAGGAAAGAAGGAAGTAAGCATTTATTAAGTACATAGGATGTGTCAGGTACTGTATTAAGCACTTTACAAATATCCCATTTGATTTTCACAACAATCCTGGGTGGTACATGATGTTGAAAAGCCTCATTTTTATAGTTGAGGGAACCACAACAGATGCTAAGTAACTTGCCCAGGATCACACAGCAAGTGTCCCAGGCTAGATTTGAACTCAGGCCTTTCTGGCTCCAAGTCAAGCATTCTATCTATTGAACCACCTCATTCTTCCCTAATAACTGGGGGAATGGAACCAGGGAAAATGTTGAGAAGGAGAAAATGGAGATGAAGACTTAGCATATTCTAGACATGGAAGACAGGCTGTCTAGATGCATGGGCATGATAAATGACTGTTGAGCTTGGGGAATAGTTAGTATTTTAGTATGGCTGGAAAGGGATGTGGGGAAAAGGGGTTCATGAGAAATAAGTCAGGAAACATAGATTGCAATCAGATGGAGGATTAAGGAATATGTATTCTAGCATCATGGCACCCAGGAGCCACGGAACATTTTTGAGCAGGGAAGGTCCACGGTCATTTGTTAATGTCTTTCTTTAAGTAGGACTCTGCAATGGATTCAAAATGTGGTTTCTCCATTGATGTTGTTTTGAGGTACCTTCAAAAGACTGAACTTAAATCTAAACAATCTTGCACAGAATGTAAGACAACATTATAGCATGAGCACTAGATGAGATGCAAGGCAAATGATGAATGAGTCAAGACAAAGGGAATAGGTTTGAAGTGATCATATTTTTTTCCCCAGAAGCCTTTGCTTGTCCTGAAAAATGGATCATATTCCTAAACTCTTTTATTCTCATAATTAAACTTATCTCAAGGGCTACTGGAGTTGAGGTGGTAGCAATGAAGTGAATGATTTTATGGTTATCTATCAAATCTTAAAGTCTCTGTCCTAGAATTTTGATTTGGGAGCTCATAACAAAGAACTTGAATCTTGAAGTTGTTCAACCAAGGAGGTAATGGTGCCCTTCATTTAAACAAAAAATAAATGGTAAAATAATAAAACCACAATGTATGGATAGAGTGATAAATCTGCAAATTCAGTGTCTGACTAACTGAGAGACGAGATTGAGTGCACTATTCCTGAGATCTGAAATAGAAAGGAATAAATAAATCCAAGCCTCCCAATTAAACCAACTCCATTGTTAAATATTATTTCTTGGATCCTTTATCCATGTGAGAGGGTCATCAGAAGGCTTTAGATGAGTCCCCAGGGAGTAATAATCTGTTATCATTTCTGCAAGGCACCAGCAGGATGGTTAATGAGACTATTTTTGCTGAAATCAAATTGGAAATTGGTTCCCTGACCTGAAATCTCTGCAAGTTCAGTTTTATAAACTTGGGCCAAGGATATTTACTGAGAGATTTGAGTGTCCAGGTACTTGACACCAGTAACTCTAGGTGGTTCTCTAGGATTCACTGAGTTTATCTCTCTCAAAGTGTGTGCCTATTTCTAATGAATATCAACCTACAGAGATCTCTCAAATTCCCTCTGGCATCGGTGAGTTTCTCTGTCTCATCTGAAAATGATCTAGGCAATTTTGGAAGAAAAAAATCATTTCTGATGAAAGTATTATGTTAAATTAGAATATTTCTCCACAGTCATTTTTTCTCATTATCCGTGAATATGCTCTGATTGAAGAAACCCTTGTATACAGTAAAATCTCATTAATTTTGGTTCTCCTTATTCAGAATTTGTGCTTTTTCTGGCAAGGGTGTGGACTGATGTTGTACTTTCTATGAGGAATAGTATGGTAAACACCTTAGTTCTATAAAGAAAGAGCTCAGGGGAAATGTTTAAAACTGCTTAAGAGGAAAAGAAAAAAAAGATTTCCAAGCGTGCTGGAAAAACTATTTATATACAAAGACCTGATGTGTTAATTATAAATTGTTTTTATTTATTTATTAAACGGTTCCCTTAGCAACCTCTCAGTCAGTCTGGTTCCAGTTGTTATGTCTCCTGCAAAATAATAAAATTGCCTTCCCTTAAAAAAATTTCATGAAAAATGTGAGGTTCTTGAGGTCAGAATCTATTTCACATTTGCTTTTGTATCCCTAGTGCTTAGCATCAAGTCTAGCATATAGTAGGTACTCGATAAATGCTTTTTGAATTCAATTAATTTTCTACCACTTGAAATTGCCTGTCTTCCATTGAGTTCAAAATATGCTTGTATTAAGTGCTATTTTACTGTGGAGAAGATATGGAATATGGCCCTAGAGACAGATCATTTATTTCTCTCTAAGTGGAATATAAGTTCCTTGAGGGCAAGACCTTTTTAAAAATAAAAAGTCTTTCTATCTGCAACCTCTGTACTAATCATAGTGTGTGCTTTATAAATGCATCTTGGATTAGGCTGGATTAGATTCTAATAGAAATTTTCTCAAAGTAAATTCTGGAGTTGTGTTATTTGAGGTTGGGGCGAGGAATATCTTTTTGCTGGATCTTTATCCAAGTCATGCCTGAGGACTATGGATGTTCTTCAAGGCTCTGCCTTGGGCCTGTTTCTCTTCTCCCTTGTTATTATTTGACTTGGTGATCTTATCAGCAACTGTGAATTTATTTCCCATCTCTAGGCAGACAACTTTCAGATATACTGGTCTAGCCTTAATCTCTCTGAAATATCACCTCTCTAACTGCCTATTGGATGCCTCAAATTAGATGCCTTGTAGACATCTGAAACTTGACATGCTCCAAATGTACCTTATTTTCATCTCTCCAACCCTGAAGCCTCACCTCTTCTAAATTTCCCTATTATTGTCCAGGGTGCCATGATCCTCCTCATCACCCAGGCTCATGTCTTAGATGTCACCTTTGACCCTTCACTCTCTCTTATCTTCCATCTTCAATCAATTGTCCCATCCTATCATTTCTACTTTGGTAAGGCATCTCACATGTGCACCCCTCTCTCTAATACTTCTACTGCCCTGGGCTAGGCCCTTATTACCTTGTGCCTAGATTACTGAACCAGCCTGCTGCTTGACCCCTGACCTCAAGTCTCTCATCGTCCAGTAAACTTGTCAGCTTGATCTTCCTGAAACACAGATCTTGTCATTCACCCACTGATTCAAAAAATTCCCTATTACCTCCAGAGACAAATAGAAAATACTCCCTGTTTGACTTTTAAGGCCCTTACTATTGTGTCCCTTTTCCATTCTCACACTTCTTCTCCTCCATATTCTATGGAATCCTTAGACATTGTCCTCCTTGCTGCTACTCACGTATAATACTTTCACTGGCCCTTCTCCTTGCCCTGAGACATTGTTTCCCCTTCTCTTTTAGCTTTTCAGACTTTCTTCAAGTCTCAGCTAAAGTCTCACCTTCATATAAAAGCCTTTCCCAGGCCTTCTCCTTCTTAGTGCCTCTGTTCTGAGACTACCCTTAATTTATTGTGTATGTATTATTTGCGCATAGTTGTTTGCATGTTGTCTCTCCCAATTGGACTGGGAGAGCCTTCTAGGAAGGGTCTGCTTTTTTTTTTTT
>CM053769.1:476195992-476223552 GCA_028658325.1 Potorous gilbertii | reverse complement strand
CCATCTCTGCCACTCATCAGCTTGTGAGCATAGGCAAGACACTTCCCCACATCTGGGCCTTGGTTTTATTGCCTGCAAAATGAAGAAATTAGACTCAATGATTTCTGAATTGCCTTCCAACTCTAGATCAATAATCATGTGTTGGTGTCACAGATTGTATTATGGTTATTTGTACCTTGCTAGTGTGAATAATGAATCTTGTGTATAATGAAACCATGAAGGGGTTGCATAATTAAATATACACTGCATGTTTCCATTGGGTTGCAACCAATTGCCATACTTCATATAATCATAACTTCGAACAGTGGGAATTTAAGTATATGCTATCTCTTCAGGAGATTCAAGTTTGCACTCATTGGGCCTAGCTCTATATGGTTCTAGGACAGGTATGGTGGAATAAGAATCATAACTTCGAACAGTGGGAATTTAAGTATATGCTATCTCTTCAGGAGATTCAAGTTTGCACTCATTGGGCCTAGCTTTATATGGTTCTAGGACAGGTATGGTGGAATAAGAGGTGGGCAATTCATGCAGAAAAGCATGGGACTCATAGGATCATAGATCTTGAATTGGAAGAGAGACCTTAGGGATGATTTAGTCAAACCCCCTCATTTTATGGGTTATGAAATCAGAGTCCAGGAAAGTTTGCAGCTGGTCAACTTCCTAAATGGTTTACTGATCACCAAAATAGATGAAAAGAATTGATAGAAAGTCTCCAGTGCATTGAGTACATCACTTATGGGATATTCAGTAAACTTTGAAGCTAAAAATATGAACACAAATTATAGAAGAAAAGGCATGAAAGGTCTCTAAGACGCACTGGTGAGATGAAAGCGTGCATTGAATGGTAAATGGTGGTAAGCTTCCTAAAGACAGCAACCTTGTCCCATATACCTTTTTATTTGATAAAGTGCTTAGAATAAAACTTTGCATCCATTCATTTGTTCATTCAGCATGCTTTTATTTAGTGCCTACTGTGTGCCAGGTGTTGGGGATTCCAGGGCAAAAATGAAACCCTCCATACCTTATGTAGCTTTGAGTTTTATACTATGCAGATAAGTCAAGATGAAATACACATAGAGTCAATCCAAAATAATTCTGGGAATGGCAGGGCTGGGCATGATGGAAGATGCACAAAGGAAAACCATACGTAGGAAGTTGCACTCATGCTGAACCTGGAGGGAAACTAGAGATTTGAATAGGTAGAGAAGAAGAAGGGGCACATTCCAGGCATGAGGGATAGCTTGAGCAAAAATATAGGTAGAGGGGAGAAGAATGCTGTATGCAAGGTACAACAAATGGCCTGTTTGGCTCGAACACAGTGCTTGAGGGTGGTAGTGGTAATGGCAATGTGGATCGTTCTATGAAGATAGATTATATTCAGATTGAGAAGGGCTTTCAATACCAAATAGAGTAGATTTTCTTGTATTCCAGAGGCAATAGGGAGTTACTGGAGTTTCTTGAGCATGGAAATTAGATGGTCATATCTGCATTTTAGGAATATTGCTTTGGCAGTAGTGTGGAAGATGGATTGGAGACTGATTAGAGATTATTACAATATTTTGAGTGAGTTGATATGAGTCTGAACTAGAGCAGAAGCTGCCTCAGAAGAGAGAAGAGATGTGAATTTAGGCTCTAAGATGCTTGGTAACTCATTAGCTATTGGGATGGGGGACAGTGAAGTCTCTGAGGTTGGATGAACAGGGATGCCTGGAAGGATGGATAGTGGTGCCCTGAGCAGCAATAGATAATAACATATAACATTTTTTACAGGGTTCTAAGATTTGCCAAGTGCTTCATATATGTTATATCATTTGATCCTCACAAATAACCCTCTGAGCTACTATTATCCCCATTGGATAGATGAAAAAACTGAGGCCCAGAGAGGCAAGTGATTTGTCGAGGGCCACACAATTAGTAAGGCCGCAATCAAAATCAGGGCTTCTTGACTTCAAGTCCAACACTCTTTCCATTTCACCACGTAGGAAGAGTTCACAGTGGACACATTCCATAAATATTTATAGAATGAATTGATGAATACTAACACGTTCAGCAGCCTCTTCTATGGCATTTCTGGTGTGGTGGTGATAGGGAATCTTGAGTCACTCTGTTCTTTCAAGGAGTATCAGAGAAACACAATGAATTTCTTTTGCCTTCTCTCACTTTCTCTCTTTGCTCAGATGAGAGAACACTGCATCTTTCCTTAGGGATATGACTTCATTTCCACAAATATTCATTAACCTTTGGGTTTGAGGAACTGTTTTAGGTGTTGCAGAGAGAAACAAAGCATGATGATCTCTGCTTTCAAGGAACTTGCTATGGTGTGTGTGTGTGTGTGTGTGTGTGTGTATGTATGTGTGTGTGTATGTATATGTATGTGCGTGTGTGTGTGTGTGTGTGTGTGTGTGTGTGTGTCCTCTAGGGTAGAAGAGGGGCCCTTGAAAATCCCATTCTGTATCCTGACTATATGCCCAGTCTGAAGAGAGAAGGTTGCTTCCCCTTTCTTCTTTTGCCAGGAGTCAGGAAGTCCTTGTGACCTTGTGTCTAAATCAGCTGTGTAGGGCCAGTGAAAGGTTTTGTAATCCACTGCAGTTCTCTTCCTAGGAATAATTGTGTTATACATATTTTAGAATCATTGTTCAGAATGCTGTTTTTATTATGTAGGAGTCTTTTTGATAATTTTTTATTTATTCTTGAGAAAATAACTTCATAGATAGTTCCTGTAGTTGACAATTAAATTTATACTAGATTTGTAGCTTTGTTATTTAGTTAATAATTTTCCCAGATAATCCATGTGCTTGAGAGGATGTTGTTGGGTGGCTAATAATTCCCATTAACAATTTTATGCCTCTGTCTTTCTCTTGCTCTAGTCTGGAAAACCTGAATTCAAATGCCACATCACACCCAGCTGTGTGACCCAAGGCAAGTCACTGAACCTTTCTTAACCTCCGTTTCCTTATCTGTAAAATGAGTTGGAGAAGGAAATAGCAAACTACTCCAGTATCTTTGCCAAGAAAATGTCAAATGGTCAACAATTGAATGACAAAATGTGCAAGGCACTTTCCTAAGTGCTGGTAATATAAAACTAAAATTTAAACAGTCCCTACCTGCAAGGAGTTGATATTCTGAAGGGGTGGACCCAAGATGGTGGAGTAGGAAGACTCACATATGCTAGCTCCGAACCCACAGCCCATGGATTTCCTCTAAAAAGAACTCCCAACAAATTCTGGAACAGTGGAAGCCATGCAGCAACACAGTGAAGGAGATTTCGGTTCCAGAGAGTCCTGAAAAGCTGATCCCAAAAGTCCCTCATGCACCAGACTGGAGCGGAGCCCAGCCCTGCCCTGGCGCATGGCACTGAGAGGAGTGAGCAGATCTGAGCAGGCTTCAGGGATGGAATCTCCAGCAGCCGCAGAGGTCCCTCCATCCACAGATGCACAGGTCAGTGAGAGAGACGTCTGGACGGGGTGAGAGGGGAGTGGGGTGTCTCCATAACTCGGGGCCCCTCGAGAGGCAGCAGCAGAGGCAGCGGGTGGTCAGAGGCTCCATTATAGAAGGTCTCTGCATAAACTCCCTGAGGGAACTGAGCCTGGGAGGCAGCCCTGCCCGCACCTGAGAACCTGATTTAATCTTACCCTGAATAGCAGCTGGCCACTCGTGGAAAGCCCTGAGGCTAGGGAGCAGCATTTGAATCTCAGACCCCAAGCACTAGCTGGGCAGATCTAGGCTGGGGTGGAGTGGACTCTCAGAAGTCAAGTAACTGGCTGGGAAAATACCCAGAAAAGGGAAAAAATATAAGACCATAGAAGGTTATTTTCTTGATGAACAAATGATTTCAACCTTCCTCTCTGACGAGGAAGAAAACTGCTTACCATCAGGTAAAGATATAAGAGTCAAGGACGCTGTATCCCAAACATCTGAAATAGATATCCAATGGTCTCAGGCCATGGAAAAGCTCAAAAAGGATTTTGAAAATCAAGTTAGACAGGTGGAGGAAAAACTGGGAAAAGAAATGAGAGAGATGCAAGAAAAGCATGAAAAACGGGTCAATACCTTAATAAAGGAGACCCAAAAAAATGCTGAAGAAAATAACACCTTGAAAAGGAGTTGATATTCTAATTAGTGGCACAGTATTTACATATGTAGGCATATACAAGACATATAAACATGAAATACTAAGTTACCTGGGAGTGGAAGTTGGTGGTATTTGAGGACAGCAGCAGATCCTCTGTAGCCATTGGTACCTGAGTTGAGTCTGGAAGGAGATCAAAGATTTGAGATGAGAGAACATGCTCATCATGGGGAATAAATATCTGTTTAATTTAATGTAATTGAAACACGTAATCTTTGACCCAGACTTCCCAAGCTCTAAATTTGTACAGACAAGGGATATTATTAGCTAAATTAGGAGTGCTCCCTAAAAGGTAACTGTGTGTTTAGTTCCCTGTATTCCCACCCAGAGTTTACTCTAGGAAAATGTCCATATTTAGCTCACATCTAGGTTTCTACAGATGTAAGCAATAGTTTCCTAGATCCTATGCAAGCACTCAGAATAACAAAACATGTACATCAGGTGCAAGGCAAGTTTTAGTTCACCCCCTCTAATTCTCTCCCCAAATGCATGAGGAAGACTTACAGACACATCTAAACCACAATCAGGACTCACAGTAAACAATAAAAATCAATTCTAGCCTCTCTCTGGTTCTTCTGCCACCAGGGTCCTAAAGTGCTCCATACTCAGAGCCACAACATGATTTAAATCTTTCACAAAACAGAATTGAGCTTAGATTGACGGGGTAGGCAATACCCTAATATTTCAGTGATTCCTCCTTTTACTCCACAGAAGACCACCCAGCCAGCTTTATGTACTACTCTGGTCCCCCTTAAAAGAGTACACACTTGAGGATGATACATGAGAAGTTGATCTTCCTTCCTATTAGACACATACCATCCACATAACTCACACTAATAACGGAAGGCAAAGTTCAGATAATTTTCTCTCCCATGTTGTGTCTAGTGCTTTCTCATCACTCCACTCTTCACCTGGGGTTACTTGTGAGGCAACCCCCAAGTCCTGTGCTATCTAAAGATTTCCTCTTCTCTGAAAAGACAGCTAGATTCTGAGACATACTCACTCAAAGATCCCTGTTTCTCTTCTGACAAATATTTATTAAGAACTTACTACATGCCAGGCAACTGTATGATGCACTGGGGATACAAAAAGAAAAGAAAAAACAGCCTTTGCCCTCAAAGAACTTGGCATTCTATTGGAGATACCTGGACTGAAGTAATAATAAGAAATAGATTTGGAGCCTGAGCATCCCTTGGAGAACAATCTCCTCCTTTTATATCTGAGGCAGAATTTGAACCCAGGACTCTCTGACTTCTAGTCTAGTGTTCTATGCACAGCTTCTTCCAAGTAAGTAAATATGATATATATGTGTATAGACATATAGGCATATATCAATACACATAACATATATAACATAAGTTATGCCGTAGCATGTATGTTATGTTATAATATATAGCACATATGTTATATACAAATAACATAAATTTTACATAAATTATATACGACAATATATAATATGTTATATTGTGCAATACAATATGTTATATATTTACTATATATCTGTGTATACTGCTCCATTTTACTTCATAAAGCTGTACCATCAGTAATATCATTGCTATTTTCTTTTTAATCTCTTAAACTTTAAGGATATTTAGGTCATGAAACTCTGAATTTTGATTCCATGCGTCAACTTCTATTGCCCATGAAGCTGCTCCCCAACATTATAAATTTATAGGAAAAGAAAGTGTCTTTGACAAATTGTCAGTTACATGTGTAGATGCTGAGCAAAAGGAGCTGCTGAGATCAAACAGGACAAGCCCTATTCTGCTTTTGCAGAGGAAGAAACAATCCCCACAGACTCAGGACTCGGAAAAAGTTCTGAAAAGGCTCCATTTCGACTGTCACCTCCAACTTATCCTGTGGTTTACCTTCTCATAACATGTTGAATGCAATTCCTCCCTCAGTTAATATCACTTTGCCATTGTCCCAGACTTCAATCACAAATCTTAGGTCCTCCCATCATGCAAGAGCCCATTCCTCTAAACTGGTTCCACATTCTCCTAAAAAATGAAAACCTAGAATAAAATAAAACAATAATACCACCAGATGGTATGCCCAAACTTGATACTTCTGGAAAATTTCTGGTGCATATTTCTTGGCTCTCTTGAAGAAACTGACAGTTCAATTGATTTAAAATTTGTGCTGGGAGTGTTTGCAAGTTGGCACTTTTAGTATCTCACTTAGAAAACTTTGAATTGAAAAAAATGTATAGATAAACCTCTTTCTTTCTTTCTTTCCTTCTTTCTCTTTCTTTCCTTTCCTTTCCTTTCCTTTCCTTTCCTTTCCTTTCCTTTCCTTTCCTTTCCTTTCCTTTCCTTGCCTTGCCTTGCCTTGCCTTGCCTTGCCTTGCCTTGCCTCGCCTTTTCCTTTCCTTTCTTTCAAAATACAATTTCATTGATACTTTCTTCTTTTAGTCATCTGGATTTCTGAATACATTAGTTACTTTTTACAAGAAAGATATAAAATGAAGGAAAAATACTTTTAGTGAAATTAACCAACATATTGAAAAAGTCTGTCATTTTCATGCAGTATTTGATACAGTCTTTAAAACTAAAGACAGTGGGGAAGTGCCTTTTCTGCCCTCCTCTTTGTGGCCAAGCTTGGGCATTAGGTTTTCATGGGGTTCAGTTTCAAATGATCAGTTTTTGTTCTTTCCATGTACATCCTAGTAGCCATTACGGCGGCTGCCGCTTGGTTCTGCTTACTTCACTCTGAATTGGTGCATATATTCTTAGTATTTCCTCCCCCTTTTCCCTTCCTGTCTCCTCCCCTTTTTCATGTAGGGCAAATTATTTTTTATTTTTTATGTAGCTGGCTCAGTGGATAGAGAACTGAGCCTGGAAGTGGGAATACCTGAGTTCAAATGTAGCCTCAGTCACTTCCTATGTGATCCCGTTCAAGTCACTTAACCACTGTCTGCCTCAGTTTCCCCATCTGTTAAATGGAGATAGTTATAGCATATGCCTTCCAAGGTTGTTATGAGGATCAAAGGAAATAATATTTGAAAAACACTTTGCAAACCTTAAAACTTTATGTAAATATCAACTGTTACTATCATCATAGTCATTTTCATTACAATAGTAATATTCCATTGCATTCACATGTTGAAACTTCTTTAACTATTCTCCAATTGATGGGCATATGCTTTATTTCCAATTCTTGGCTCCCACAAACAAAAACAAATATTTTGTTGTATATGAACTTTTTGGAGGGGGCATTGGCCTCCTTAAAAAAATATGACTAGCAATAGGATCTTTATGGGCACCTAGGTAGCACCATAGTGGATAGAGCACTGGCCTTGGAGTCAGAAAGACTCATCTTCCTGAATTCAAGTCTGACCTTAGACACTTACTAGTTGTGTGACCCTGGGCAAGTCACTTAACTCCTTTTACTTGGTTTCTCATCTGTCAAAATGAGCTGGAGTAGTAAATGGCAAACCACTCCACTATCTTTGGCAAGAAAACCCCAAATGATGTTATGGAGTGTTAGACATGACTGAATAACAAGGATCTTTAAAAGACTATTCTAGACACCCAGAATAGGAGAGAGATAAGGACTGGACTTGGGCTTTCCCCGTACTGGAAATTCCCAGATGTGTGGTCACCTTTCCTGCACAGGCTGAGCTTGGGATAATGACTTGCTGGTTGACATTTAACCACTGGCCCTCTGGAAAGTGTGGCATGACACCTCTTATATTTAACCTGCATAATTAACACTTTTGCCATCTCTTTTTTATGCCTAGAAACAAACAATACAAACAAACAATAAATTAAGCTCTTTCCTGTAGGCTGTTGTTTTCTGAGGCATAAATGCTCACATTGAAAATTTAACAATAGGCCTTTATTCAACAATAGATCAGGTTGGGATGGCTACAGCATACCTCAGCCAGAGGTTGAGCGTGTTTGAGGCAAGCGTTAACCGAGAGTCTGCTGGCTCCCAGGTCTGCTCTCTATCCAACCTGCTTTCTAGACACTGAATAAAGGAAGGAATTGTCCCTGTCCTCAGGCATGTTCTGCTTATTGACAAATAAGTTAATATAGGAAAATCTGAGACAAGGAAGATCACCAAGGATCTGGCCAGGTTTGTCTAGGGAGGTGATAGCAGCGAGGAGGGAGAGCATTCCAGACTTGAGAGGCCATCTGTGAAGGCCTAAAGGGAGGAGATAGAACCCTAGTGTGTGGGGGGAGACAGCAAGGCAGAGAGTTTGGATAGATGGGAAAGTAAATGCGGGAGACAAAAGTGAAAGAAATGAGGAAAGTTGGTTGCTTCCCTGCTGAGGGACTGAGGAACCAAGATTGTTGATCTTATTCTGGGAGATTATTGATACCAGAGTCGGGGTTCTCAACTTTAGTTCTGAACTTTTCAAACAATATAACTGTATTTCAATGCAATTACTTCCCTTGGTAATCCAATTTTGTTTGATGAATATAAAATATGATTTTGAGAAGGATCCGTAGGCTTCCCCAGACTCTTACAGGGCTAGATTGGATAGCGGAGAGACTAAAGGGAGGCAAACCAATTAGGAGTCTTCTGCAGTAATCTGGGTGAGAAATGATGATGACTTGAGCAGAGAGAAGGGAATGAATATTAGAAAAGCTGTAGAGAATTGATAGGATTGGCAATTTATTGGATGGGATGGGAGCATGGGGGAAGTGAATGGGAGCCAAGAGTGAGAAAGATTTTTGGGTTGTAAAACCAGGTGGCACCATGCCTTCCTTTACATACATTTATATTCACTGTCTTTGGTATGCAATGTTCCCATTTACCCAGTAGCTCACAGGCAAAATGTCATTCACTAGTGCTTTGGAGCTATGACAAACTCTGTCTTTTTCTTATTAGTCTGAAAGCCTGGGTTGCCTGCTGTGAACTAATGATTGGATATTTCAAATACAGAATCCACAACCTGGTATTTAAAGGCTCCTACTTGACTTTGCAGTTTTATTCCCTTCTTATATTCTGTGTTCCTGTCACACTAGCTTGCCATCTATTCTCACAGACAATATTCCCTTTTGCACCGGGGTTTCCCCATGCCTGGATTGCACTCTCTCTAGAGAACGCCACCTCTGCTCTGCCTGGTAGCATCCCTCACTTCCTTCAAAGTGCAACTAACATACTACGTGGGGGCCACCCCTGATCATCCTGATCTGTATCTTGCCGCTGGCCCAGATGACTCCAGAAGAGGAAGTCAGGCTGGTGACCTGGCAATCTCCCTCACTTAAATCCAATTCACTTGGATTTACCCAGGGGCATCACCCTGATGTCATGGTGATGACATCTTCAAGAATGAAGGACGAACAAGGGTACTACCTTCTACAAAAGGCCCTCTCTTAAAATGACTGCGTTTTATCTATATTTTATATTTAGTCAGTTCTGTATGTGCTTTACCCTGCCTGCCTTCTCAAACAGAATGTAAGTTCATTGAGGGCAGGGTCTGTTTTTATCTTTGTCTTTGTATGAAGGTTCTTGCACATCAGTGCTTAATAAATTCTTGGTAAAAGGAATCAGTGAGCATAAAGAATCAACATGACTCCTGCAAGAATAGGTTATGACAGAATAATCTAATTTCCTTTATTTTTATGTGGTTATTGAATTCACAGATCAAGGCAAGGTTATGAAGATAGTTTGCCAATATTTAAACAAAAGACTTGTTAACCTATTTCATGCTGTTCTTATGAAAGAAAATACAGAGAGAAATGAGCTAGATGAGTGGATAATTAGATGAATTCCCATCTGGTTGAATGGCTGGACTCAAAGTATAGTCATTATTTATTTGATAACAGCTTGAAAGGAGGTGATCAGTGGGGGAGTCCCAGAGACGCTAGTCATTGAGTTTATCAGTGACTTGGATAAGCTCACAGATCGCGTGTTCATAGCATTTCTCCATAATGCAAAGCTGAAAAGAATAACTAACGTGGAATGACAGAATCAGAATTAAAAACATACAAGTACCCTAAAACATTGGGCTGAATTGAAGAAGATGAATTTTTACAGGGATAATGATAGTCTTACACTTGGATTAAAATGTTTTTTGACTTCACTAGATACAGGAAGTGTGGCTTATAGGCACAAAGATTGGGGAGCAGAAGGGACCTCCAAGGCCATAAGTATCATAGGCAGGATTTGAACCCAGGAGTTCCAATTTTCATGTCTAGCATTCTGTTATGCCCCAGCAGTATGTTTGGAAAAGATTTGGTGATTTTAGTGGGTTGCAAACTCAGTATGGGTCAACAGTTTGATATAGAAAGCAAGAAAAATTGTGATCTTGGGGTTCATTAAAAGAGGAATAACTTGGAGAAACAAGGAGTCGACAGTCCCACTACACTGTGCCTTGGTCAGATTACATCTGGAGTATTACATTCAACTTTGTGTGCCACCTTGTAGGAATGACATTGAACAACGATATCTGACCCAAGGAGAGTGAATATTAATATGGGCAATAGGTGCTGCTTTGCTTGGAGAAGGGAAGACTTAGTGTGCAGTATGTCAGGTTTTTTCAAGTATTTGAAAGGCTATTATATGGAAGAGAAAGGATTAGGCTTTCACTGTTTGGACTTGGGGGGCAGAATTGGTATCAGTGAGTGGAAGATGGAAGAAGGTAAGGAAGGTTGCAGGCTTGATGCTAAGAAAATCTTTCCCAAATGATTCGTTTTAGCAAAGGGCTGCTCAAAAGTAGTGGGGTTACCTCTCAATGGAGGTCTTCATGAAGAGGCTAGATAATTATCACATCAAACATATTTTAGTGGGAATTGCTTTTTTGAGAATGAATTGGATTAGATGACTGTGGAGGCCTCTTTTCAATACTGAGATTCTGTATTTCTAGGTATTGAATTGAACTGAGACTAATTGTGGAAATTGTTTCAGGAGGGAGATACAATCTTAAAAAAAAGATGTGTTTGGGAAAAAAATATCCAAGGTGAGTAATCAATATGTTGATTTGTCATGAAAAAGGCTATTTTTGTGTCTTCTAATTTAAGAAAGCAAATGCTTAAAACCTGAGCTCCTACCTATTATTTGGAGAATATTTAACAATGCATCATGCCACATTTTACATTTTTCTATTTCCTCTTTGTTCTAAATCTAGTTCTTGATTTCTAAATCTATTTTGTCTCACGGACCCCTTTGTCAGTCTGGAGAAGCAAATGGATCAGAATACTGATTTGAGCGCATATAATAAATTATGTAGGATTACAAAGGAAACATGATATTGAAATAAAGGCATCAAAATAGAAAAAGAAATTTCCTAGGCCCCCGGATCAAGAATCTCTGATTTAGGTAGGTAAAGATCCCTTGAACTATTATCTTATGCTAACTCAACACACAACCTTGAATTGTGCTCCTAGTTCTTTTGAATGTATTTTTTTAAAGCATCTCTGCACCTAATAAAGAACAGTTTGTTTAGAGCTTTCTGTCAGAAAAGGTCAGAATATAAACAGAAGCAAGTAGAGTGACTAATGAATGTACCTGAGTGCAGGTCCTGACTCCAAAGGAATTCTGATTTCCTCATGAATGATGTTTTCAAAGGTATGTGGGGATCTGCTTACCCTAAAAGGGTCAATTTTGTGAAATGGTCTAGGACTGTCTATCTCACCAAGAAAACAGTCCCTCAGTGGGGCTAAAGAAATAATGTCCTCAAATATGATATTATTTATCTAGTACTTAGTCCAGTGTCTGGCACGTAGTAGGTACTAATTAAATGCTTGTTCTCTCATTCTCTCTGTCTGCCTGCCCTGTCTGTCTGTCTTTGTCTGTCTCTTTCTCCCTCCCTCCTCTCCTTTAATCACTGCATATCACCTGAGGTTGGGTTTTGGTCTAAAACTGATCAAGGTTAGCTGTGTATGATTTCATTTCCCTGGGTCAGTAGGTGACAATGAAGTTAATGTGTACATCCTGGAGCCATCTCATATAAGTGAATGAATTCACTAAATTGGTTTGTTTACCAATTTCATTTTAATTAATTTTTACTTATTAATGTAAGCATCGTGGCTACAGGGACATGTGTGAAGTGACTTGATCAGGGTCACACAGCTAGTAAGTACTTGAGGCTGGATTTGAAATCATGAAGATGAGTCTTCCTGATTCCAAGTCCAGTGCTCTATCCACTGTACCTCCTAGTTGCCTTAGATGAACATAGTGTAAGCTTTTTTTATGTCTCTTGGGATCACATTAGAATTTTCTCTCAATGAGTAGTTCTTTAAAATTCACTTATATTGCTTCAGTTGAGTCAGGTCTCAGCATGAATCCTTACTAATCTATTTTTTTAACCCAGATTACAATGCTTGAGATCACATGAATCATCATTAACATCAGCCAGTGGTCTTAACACCCGGGGGTGTAAATGATCACATTTGCAAACGTCTTACCAGTATTACTGCGTGTAATGGGAAAGAAGGGCCCATGTTTCTCTTCCATCACCGAGATTGGCCTTTAGCAACTCAGAGTCACTTTTGCCTCGTAGTGAACTGTTTCTTTTAGATGGAAACCAGGCAAGTAAATTAGGAAAGAGCCATTGCAACTTGCTACTGAATTACTTATTTCCACAGAGTCAGCTGTAATGCTGTATTGTCAGTGTTTTGATGAGAAAAATCCTACTGGGAATACTTTTAATATGCTATAAATTTCAACGTTATTTCAGAATGAATAATTTGAGCTTCAAACAAAACAAACTTGAAGCAGAGCCTTTTTATTTTTGATGGAAGATGAGGCCAGGGATTGGGAGAAGGGAGGGAACACTCCTCAGCACTCTTGATTAAAGGTTAAGGAATTATTTGCTGTCTTGAAACATGACACAGACTGAATGTCCTCAGAGGTTGTCACAAAATTACAACCACCACAAAAATGACATGGTGCTCCTTGCTGATATTGTGAGCAACTTTATTCCATGACGGTAGGGCAAGGTTTCTTATCTCTTGGGACAATGATCCAGTTGTGTTTACACTGCAGATCTGTCAAAACTGACTTTTCCACATGCTTCCAAGGAGCTGACAGCAGTCATACAGTCAGCTGAGAAGGCACAGTAATACTCCTGGCATTCCCATTTGCAGAATTATTTGGAGAATCACAGACTCCCAGAATCTCAGATTTGGAAGATACCTCAATGGCCACCTTAGACAATCTGCTCAGGAATATGGATCCTCTCCAGAATGTACCCATTGGATGATCACAGCTTCATGATGAAGCCTTTGAGTGAGGGGAGCCTACTCACTCTGAGGTAGCTCAGATGGTGAGGAAGTTTTCCTTGGCATCCAGCTCAAATTTGCTTCTTTTCACCATCTCCCCATTGTTCTAAGGTCTGTCCTATGATACCAAACAGAACAAAGCTGGTCTCTGTTCCGTAGGATGGTTCTTCATATACTTGAATGTTTGATTTTAGAAGAATTGACCTCAAGACATAAAATATACTGATTTTATGGCAATGTCCTCTTGGGAGTTAAAAAAAGTATATTATCCAAATGAGAGCAAGACCACATCTAGAGGCATGGTGGACTGCATTAATGGTGAAACCGTATTGGATTTATTTAGCCATGGGGATGGTTATGGGTCACAGAGATAATAAAAGTAGATTATTCCTGTTGTCAAATGGATCTCCACCCAGGAAAGGCAGATATTACTACTCTGTACACAGTTATTTTGCATGTGATTTACATAATAGCTCCATATCAGAAAGCAGCTCAGGAGACACCTCACAATGGCTCTCTAGGGCCCATTTTGTACATTTTCTCAGGGATAGCTATCTCCTAACCTGGTACCAGAGAAGTCATAATAACAACATAATGCCCTTTACAGCTGGATAGCAGCAGTTCATGACTTTCAGAACAGTTTTATATCCATTTGATTATGAATGAAAGAAAAAGCAATTTATTAAACCCTTGCTAGGTGCCAAGCATTATGATGTGTGCTTGGCCTACAAATAGAAAAGCAAGAAGTCCCGTCGCTTTAGTAGCAGACACAGAATGAAGTCAGCTGTGGGGTGAGCCAACACTAAGTCTAGCCAACTAGAGGTGTAGAGGACTCAGGATCAGAGCAGATGGCAATAGTCAAGGTTCTGGAGGGTAAAGCCTGAGAATAACCTTGTGAGAAATGGAATACATCAGAAAGAAGACTGCTATGTTGAGTTAATACTGGCTCTAGGGATAGAGGAGAACCTGTGTTTGAATTCTACCTCTGATGTTTATTACTTGTGTGACCTTGGGCAACTCATTTAAGTTCTTTCTTGGGCCATCATTTTAACCTCTGGAAAGTGAGGGTGTTGGAAAAGATGACCTCTGAGGTCATCCCAAGGCCAGAGGATTTAGACTTGGAATTATCATCCTTGCCTATTAATTAAAAAAAATAAGTCCTACAATGTCCCAAAGGCTGGGATAGTTCCCTTTTGGCAAATGGAAAACAGCCCTACTTGGGCTTGTCTTATGAAGCTTTCAAGTAAAATGACATAAAGTTCTGATAGTCGAAGATTTAGTTTTTGTAGGGGTCATTGAGGTCAGCTAGTCTGGTTCCCTTATTAGACAGGGGAGGAAACAGAGACCCAGAAGAGTTAAATGACCTCAGAAGCACTTAATGTTAGAGCTGAAAGAGAAATAGTGAGTAGTTCAACCAAGGCCTGAAAAAAAAAACCAGCTGCTCCCTGTGCGCTAAGTGACCTGGTTATCCAGCTTCTCCCAGGAAAGCTTCAATGAGAGGAAGGAGAAACTGTTCTTCCCCTAGGTATCCCATTCCTCTGCAGACTGGCTCCAGTTCTTTGGAAGTTTTCCTCTCCTCTCAGCTTCAGTTTGTCTCTATCCCATTCCTTTTACAAAATCTTTCTGGGTGCTGCTTTCTGGGGTAAAGCAAAGATCAGTCTAATCCCTTTTCCAAATGGCAAGTCTTCAGGTCCCATTTATCACATCCTTCCAGAGCCTTCCCTTCTGTAAACTAAACCTTCTTAGTTTCTTCGAGTAATTCTCCTATGCCATGGACACTTGGCCATTCGCCAACCTGGTGGTCCTCTTATGCATGCTCTGAGCTTCTCTGTGTCCATCCTCAACAGGGTCACTCAGAATGAATACTACTCCACAAGTGTTTGGGCAGGACTCTTTCAGTCTCACCTGCAGAGTAAATGGTAGAGCTGGGTTTTGGACCGTAGCTAGGTGGTGCCACAGTGCAGTGCTGGACCTGGAGTCAGGAAGACCTGAGTTCAAGGGCAGCCTTAGAAACTTTCTACCTCTGTGACCCTGGGCAAGTCACTTCACCTATAGCTGCCTCAGTTTCCTCATTGGGGTTAATATTAGCCCTTGTCTCCTGCATTTGTTGTTAGGATAAATGAGATAGTCATTGTAAAGCACTTATCATAGTGCCTGGCATGTAGTAAGCTAACATATGTAAATGTTAGCTCTGATATAATAATAAGTTATTATTCTCTGATTCAAATTAGGTTCCCTGAGGACCCTGAGAGATAATTGTGGTATCCAACCTCAAGCCTCTTTGGCTATGTTGGATCAAACTTTCGGCCTTAAGTGAAGGTGATGAGATATTGGACAGCAGCCCAAAACTCGATCCTTCTTTGGGTGGTTGTGTCTGCCATGTCAGACTGGACAGATTGCCGGGCACCCAATTTACCTGGGGTTATTCACTAGGAAACATTGCTTACTGCCATGGCTAATGTTCTGAGAAATCTGACAAGTTAATTGAGGGTTACCTCCAGTTTACCTCTTTAGAAAAGCAATTTGGCAGTCTGTTTGCTGCAGCAGTGGACACTGAAGGACAGTGTCTGAAAATAAAAATAAAAATAAAATCAGAGGAAAAAACTCCAGAATTAGAGAGCTGCTTTTTATCTGTTGGGTATTCAGCAAGAAACCCCACCACAGACATTTCTACTTCCGTGGTTTCTGGGGGTGGAGGCATTTGTCGGGGGATAAATTATATTTCGCTTCTTGGTTTAGAAAGAGCAATTTCCTTCATTTTGCAATGAGAAAACTTGAAATTCTTGCTTTTTCTTGAAGAAGTCTGGGCTTGAAGCCATGGTAAAAAAAATCAAAAGTAAAATTAATATCACAGGTAGGCATCCTCCAGGAACATTTTACTGAGAGGATGGAAAGGGACCATGTGGCATGAGGAAATGGGGTGAAATGAGGTGTTCCCCTGGTCCCCTACTACTTCTGTTTCTTCTGGATCAAAAACACCATAGAGGCACAAAGAGGAGGTATGGGCTGTTGCTAACAAAGGAGCCTACCCCATGACTAATTCCTTTCTCACTCTAATGGGAAGTTGTATGATATAGTGGATTGGGCATTGGCCTTGGAAATAATGAGATAAGTTCAAATCCTGATTTTGATACTTAGTAGCTATATGACCTTGTATAGTGACACTAAACTTCCCTCAGCCTCAGTTTTCTGAAATGTAAAATAAGGATGTGAATATTATAACCATTCCATAATAGGGTGTTGAGGAAGAAGGCACTTTAGAAATGTGAATTGTTCTCTTTGGTTTTGTAGTGATCCAGGTTTGAACATTTTCTACAACCCAGCGGTCCAGTTTAAGAGTCCAGCTCATTCACAAATATTCATCTAGTCCTTTGAATCCTAGATTCAGGCCTAAAGGGAGCTTAGAGTTCATTGAATCTAAACACCTCATTTCACAGAGAAGGAAACTGAGGCCCAGAGGGGAAAATTGATTGACTTTCATTTACTCCTCTGTTTACATGTGATGTCCCACTCTGGTTCCCTAAGAAGGGGGCAGCCAGAGGTCTGGTCACTGATTAGGAAGTGGTCCTTTGATTGGGGAAGAATTGTGATTAGATTGCTCAGAGCAGATTAAATGTAGCCCCAGGATTACTTTGTTGTCTCAGAATAGACAAGATGGTTCTGCATAGAGATCCTTGGAGGTGAATCTATACTGAGTACCATGCCAGGAACCCTTTTCTAGGGAACAAGTTGTTCCTAAGTCCTGGTTTCCTTCCCTTTTTCCCACAGGGGCTAGTATTTAATTCCCAACAGGTGATCCCAGTGGTTGGTTTTAATGAGTCACATTTGATCATGTATGTGAGTGGGAATTTCTGAACCCAGATAGCAATAGTAATAGTAGCAAATGTGTATATGGTGCTCTAAAGTTTGCAAAGTGTTTTACATACAGCATCTCATTTACTCCTCAAAGAACCTTTTTAAATAGGTGCTGTTATTGATCCCCATTTTATAGCAGAAGAAAAAAGATTGAGGGAGGTTAAGTGACTTGCCAAGGATCACATGACTACTACGTGTCTGAGGTAGGATTTGAACTCAGACCTCACTCTCTAGCTATTGCACCATCTAGCTGCCTTCATAGAGAGGAGAAAACAGAAGGAGTAGTTGGGTGCCTCAGAACTTGAAGAATGCCATAGGTGTGTGTGTGTGTGTGTGTGTGTGTGTGTGTGTGTGTGTAACAATACGACATGTTGATGGTAAGAGAATCAGGTCCTAGTAGAGGCAAAATTGAGAAGACAGCTGCCGGGTGACAGAAAGTCAGAGGATGTGGGGAGATGGTGAGGGTAGATGGGGGAGGGAAGGTAGAGGTAAACAACTCTTATTTTGCAGCCATTTTTTCAGCCAAAGAAGCAACTGTTTGGATCATCAAAGACGGTGCCCCAGTGGCCAATAGTTAATTAAGAGCCAAAATAAGTGAGAAGATAGTGAGCAAGGCTCTAGGGAGCAGTCCCTGCTGACTTCAGATCCCTGAGCCAGAAAGAACTGCACCCACATTCTATCTCTCCTACTTATTGCCTGTGTGACCTTGAGTAAGATACTTAATTTCTGTGAATCTTAGTTTCTTTGTCTGTAAGGTGAAGAACTTGGACTGTATGATTTGTAGAATCCTTTCTAGATTAAAATCTAGATCTCAAAGCAGAGATCTGTGTCAGGGATACTGTTTACTGAGCTTCGAGGAGATGGGGATTCAATGGCTGTTCACTCATTTAGGAGCTAGGATGATGGGTTATCAGGTCAGAGTGTTTGAGAAGCTATCCAGACAGGAGTTCTAGGCAACCCTCAGAGTCTTGCCTAGGGCATGACTTCCCTACCCTTTTCCAAAGGAAAGAATGGAGCCACAAAGACCTGACCTCATTAAGAATAAATGCTGAGAATGAACCTTTCAGTTCCAATTCCTTCCCTAGGGTGATAAACTTTTCTGAATTTCTCTCCAGCTTCCTCTAATCTCATTTTAGGTGGTGTCACTTAGGTCATCAAGCTTAGAAAATGCTTCTGACTTCAAAGCAGCTTAAATACTCCCACATTCATGAGCAAAGAGACAATGAACTATCATAAGTGTTTATAACTAGAATGCTTTATATTGTTATCATAGGGAAGAAAATGGCTACTCCTTGCTATCTTCTTATCTATGGAGTTCCTATGAGGTTATACTGGGAAAAGGAGGTGAAGGTTAAAGGAGTGGGCTAGATCCTGGAGCAAAAATGATCACCTGTAGTAATGACCTTTCATAGTGAATGGGTAACTCAAAAGATGAACCTAGCTGTGGAGTGTCTTATTGGTCATCTGGTACAACCCTCTCATTTTAGAGACTAAGAAAATGAGAAACAGAGAAGGGAACTGACATGCTCAGAAGCACACAGGTAGTAAGTAATGGAGTCAGGATTTGCATTCCTGCATTTTGACTCCAAATTTGCTGTTTTCCTGCTATACATTATGTTGTTAGTTTTCCTTGTGAGAACACTGGTATCAGGGCAAATAAAGAGGAGGCAAGAAGGGTGTCATTCCTAATTTCAATCTAATTCCATTTTCAACAAATATTTGATAAGCATCTGATACTGTGCTAAACATTGATTCTTCAAAACAGAGCATAGCCCTTATTCTCAAGGAATTTACAATCTAATGAGGATAAAGCCCATACATAAGCAGTCATCACACAAGAAAGAGTGAAACAAGTGCAAAGGAGAGTCCAGGTAAAGTATAACAGAGAGCAACAGTTTTATCTAGGGGTGACAGGTATCAAGGAAGGTTAAAGTATTGGGTTTAACATTAGTAATATATGTCCTGAAAATGAATTGAGGGGATAGATCTTGACAATTAGAAATGTGACAGGAGTTAAAAAGAAGTTTTGTAATTCTAAGTAAGATAGTTGACTGGGGCCAAGGACTTAGAGTTGGCATCAGGAGAAGGGCAGTCAAAAGAATAGATAATATTACCCTGATTCTTCTGTTAGTTTTTGCTGACTGCTTGGCTTGATGTGGTGGTTCATAGCTTTAGGCTGTGTACTAAAAGAGTTTTAGTTGTCACTTGACAGGGAGAGGCTTAGCAATCACTGTACTCCAACAGATGGTAGCAGAGAGCAACAGATGATCCAACCTACAGGCATTTAACAAATATTCAATGAATTCAATTCTATTTACCTGCTTCTTGGCTTTCCAAGAAGTGCTATTTTGGCATATTCATGTTGGGAGAGCAGGCACTTGATATGGGTAATAGTATTCAATATTTCCATAGGGCTTTGAGGCTTTACAAAATGCTTTCTCCATCATAACTTGAGAGATAGTATTTCCCCCTTTATTCTCCCCCCCATTATACCCCAAATTTTCAGTTCAAAATATGTGTATATCTTGAAGAGACAAGTGGTAACCATTCCAGTCTAAACCTTACAACTCAATAAATGCATGGATGACTCTTGCAGAGAACACAACTTCAGTGTCTGGGTGGGGTAGTGGGAAGGGCATTTGCTAGGGTCCAGATCTAGGGTCTAGTCTTAATTGCTACTATCTAGTTGTACACCTGAGGAAAGTCACTAAATCTCTCTAGGCCTCCCTTAGTTTGACTTTAGAAAAAACTGATGGAGTTAGAGTAGATAATCTCTAAAGCCTCTTTTAGCACTAACATTCTATTTCTAAGAGTTGGAAAATGGAACTTCTAAGACCTGGAAAAGATGGGCATATTAGTTGATTCTGAGAAGATATACCTGAGGGTATATTTATAGTATCTCAGGTGGTTGTTTTGTGAGGGAATATTTTATTAGATTGTTTCTTCCCTAGCAACATCAGAGTTTGGGGCTGCTACAATCTCCCTCTAAATGGCTTTACACAGCACCATGTGGAGACTTTAAGAACAGGACAGATGGTCCAGAATGGTTTCCATATAATTCTCCCTGGAGGCAGGGGGATAGACCAGATAATATCCATTTAAGCTCCTTCGAGTCTTCCAAACGCTGGCCCCTCTTCTGACAGCTTGTCATACTAGTGAACGAACCTTCCTAGGACTTACTAATGGCTTGAGTTTAAACAGCATTTAATTCTAAACCATCTAACATTGTTAAAATTCCTGGATTTTTAAACCATCCCACATTTCCCCTGTGGATTGATTCTAAATTCTATTTGCTTTGTCATCCAATATTTCCATGAAAAGATTTCTCTTCTCCTTTTATTATTACTCCGTCCTCATCCTTGTTGTCATCTGCTGACCTCCTTCTCATTACTGCAGTTTCCTCAGTGGCTTTCAGTTCTCCCTTGAAATGTAAACTCCTTGAAGGAGGAAATCAGTTTAGCCAATCAGGCATCGGACAACAGGTCTTTCTTAAGCTCTTATTATGTGCCAGGCACATTGCCCAGAAAGCTTACATTATCATTTTCTTTTTTGGAGGCAATTTGGATTAAGTGTCTTGCCCAGGGTCACACAGCTAGTGAGGGTCTGAGGTCGGATTTGAACTCAGATCCTTCTGATTCCAGCACCAGGGTTCCATCCACTATTCCACCTGGCTGCTCTCAGTTTACATTCTAAAAGGCAAGACAGCACATCAATGGGAGCTTAAAGGGTGAGGGGGAACATACCTGATCCTGAGTCATGGTAGAGAAAGTCCAGTGAGGATGAGAGAGCAGGACAGCTTGGAGAGGATCCCTAAGCCTGCTTCTCTCTCTCTCTCCCCCTCCTCTCCTCACTTTTACAGCCTTACCTATATGTGCATGATTCAAAAAAATCTGCATCTTCTCTTAATCTCTTTGAATTTTGCTACCTTGTATTTCCTGTGTGCATGTGTTCCTCTCAACATACACACGTATGCACATGTACTTTTCTGCCTCTGTGTTGCCCCCTCTCCCTCTGGCCCTCTGTAGAATGGAAGGGCTCCCCGCTGGGAAGGCTTGTTCCCATCTTTGTCCTTGTACGTCCTGTGCCCTGACCTTTCTCTTGTGCTCCAGATTCATGTTCATCCCTGCCCACAGGGCACCTATTCCTAGATATCCCACTGGCACCTAAAATTTGATGTGCCCCAAAGGAAGATTATTACCTTGACTTCCTCTCTGTGACTTCAAATTATTCTGAACCCCTATGTGGTTCAGTGGATAGAAGGTTGGGCTTGGAGTCAGGAAGACTCATTTTCTTGAGTTCGGATATGGTCTCAGACCCTGAGCAGGTCACTTCACCCTGTTTGCTTCAGTTTCTTCATTTGTCAAATGAGCTAGAGAAAGAAATGGTGAACCATTCTAGTATCTTTGTCAAGAAAACCCCAAATGGGGTCAGTAAGAGTCAGACATGACTAAAACGTCTCAATAACACCACCTTACTTTCTGGTAGGCCATTCAGCCTTTCTAGTTCATCTTGAATATTGCCTAAAATTGTATTATGATTTAGGTACAAGAAGATTGTCACTACTGCTCATTCAATTCATTTCAATCAAAATGCCTGGAATGAGACTATGCCCTGGTGATGAAAAGAGAGAAATGGAACAGTTTCTCTCCTTGAAACATTTAGATTCTGTTGAGGTGAGGAGAATGTATAACGTATACAGATCAGTATGGTGGGAGGAAAATGGAGGGGAAATTTATTAATAAGTGGAGATGAAGGAAATAAAGGAAGGTTCCACGGACTAAGAGTGCTGGCCTTGGATTCAGGAAGACTTGAATTTAAATACTGCCTCGGACCCTTTCCATTCTGTGACCCTGGGCAAGTCACTTAACCATTCTCAGCCTCAGTTTTCTCATCCGTAAAAAGGGAATCATAGCAGCCCCCATCTCCCAGGGGTGTTGTGAGAATCAAATGAGATAATATTTATAAAGTGATTTTCAAACTTTAAAGCACTAAGGGCTAGATAATTACAAGTATGATTATTGGAAGTGCATTGTACCTTGAAGGAAGACAAAGATTTTGAGATGTAGAGGGGAGGAGAGAACGTATTCCAGCTATAGGAAATAGTTTGTGCTAAGTCACAGGTATGGGAGATTGAGTATAAACTCAGGCATCTTATAGGTCATTAGGATGGCCTTGGGTGAATCATTGGTTTCTATTTCAAGTTTTTTTTTGCCCTTGGAACATCCAGTAGAAATCCCAAAGGAGGGGGAAATGGAACCATTTAATTTTCTCTAACCTTCATTGTTTTCTAGTTGACTCAGGGAAGAGACGTTGTCAGAACAAAGAACATATTTTTAGAACATATCCAGAGTCCATGCCAGAGAAAGGAAATAGTTAGATGGACAAAAATGGTTTCATCTTTTGGAGGAATTAGATAAAAAGCAAACTCTAGGCTGTTGTAAAGGAAAGCCAGCCCATCTGCGATGCCGTGACCCATCATAGTTGTATTTGAAAGACATCATTTGACTTTCCTATTCAGTGTGGTCTATGGATAAGTAACATAATACATTATGTGAAGGTGAATAACAGATAGCCCATTAGTTAGTACATCTGAATTCAGGCAGAGAAAATGTGCTGCAAATCTTGGAGTTGAGAGAGTTCTAGGTTTGGTGGTTCAGTGGATAGAATACTGGGTTTAGAGCAGGATAACCTGAATTCAAATCCAGCCTCAGACACTTACTAACTGTGTGTCTCTGGGCAAGTCACTTAATCTTGTTTGCCTCCATTCCTTCATCTGTAAAATGACCTAGAGAAAAAAGGCAAATCACTCCAGTATCTTTGCCAAGCAAACCGTAAATGGGGTCATGAAGAGTCTGAAATGATTGAATGGTAACAACGAACTTCAGATCTTTACTATTTATGAGGTATGTGATCGTGGGCATATCACCCATCTTCACTGAATCTGTTTCCTCATCTGTAAAACTGGCATAACAATATTAACAATGCCTGACTCACAGGCTTGCTGCAAGGAGAATACTTTGTTAACTCTTAGGTAACTACAACTGGTTGTAACTGTTTTAACCTAATGAGTTTCTCATATTGTCATCATGAGAAGCCAATATGCAGTGTGGTGTGGTGGGTAGGGTGCTGAGTTTGGAGTCAGGGAAAGTTAGATTCCAATTCCCTCTTTGATTCCTATAAGCTATGAGATCTCAACCTCACCGCCTCAGGGAACTTTCTCAGAATTAGAGATTGTTACATGGTGATCTGCATTGGCAGAGGGAATTTCTCATGCTGACAAAATGAAAGAAAGTTTTAAAAAATCTATCAATAAATATTTATTAAACACCTACTATATACTACGCATTGTGCTGGCAGGTATTATGAAAGATTATCCATATCAAAATATTATAATGCAGGTCATCACAATATATTTGAGCATTGAAATATGTCATAATCTTAGGTGGGTATAGGCCTTTACAAGCATCTCTCATTTTGATGAATTTCTGGCTAAGTCAGTTCCAGAATTTAATGTATCTTAGGCATTCAAAGTATGTTTAAACTAAATTAAAGGGCAATCTTATTTTTCAAATTACTAAAGTAGGAGAATAGAAGTAGAAAAAGCCAAACTCTCATATCATAACTCTCCAATGAGATAACTTTAATTTCAGAAAAATGCAATGTAGAATTAGTCTACAAAAAAACCTCCAGTGATTTCCATTAATAATTTATGCAAAATAATGAAATGTGAGCCTTTTAAAATTGGCTCAAGCAGAGGCATCAAGAAGGTTCCTTATTTTAAAAAATATATGAGTTGACTCATCCTCTGTCTAAGTGCAGTATATAATACAATCATGATGGCACCAGACACCTTTTATGATCTGTCAGTTCCATTACGAATATGATGTGCTAGAATGTTAACTTCCCTTGGGAAATTGACCAGAAGCTGATAGCCTTCATTAGTGGGGAATTTGTCATCTGAAGTTTAAAGCTGTCCTTTCTCAATTCTATACCATTTACCTTCCAAGAAGTTTCTTTTGGCATATGATGTGAACTCTTTAATGTTTGTGAGTTTGGAATGTTAGTAAATCTTTTTCTCCTTTACCTGGGGGTCGCTGTGGCAAGGAAGAAACAATGGATCAAATAAGCTTTTATTATGTACCTACTATGTTCTAGACACTGTTAGGTGTCCAGCACTGTTCATTGATACATGCCATGTTAAGTCAAATTAGGCATAGTACTAGCATTGGGATTACAGACAGAACTAGTCTTTTTGAAATAGTTCCTGCACTCAATTTGCTTACATTCTGTTGGAAGAAATAGTACTACCAGATTATAGATTTTGATTGGAAGTTTCCTTAGGATTTATCTAGTTCAATCACCACACAGGGAAAATAAAACTCAAAGAGCATGGGTGACACAGGTCACACAGATGAGCAACGCAGCTGAGCTGTATACATATAAGGATGCACAAATCATATCTTCCACCTACACCAATCACAACAACTTATAGCCTTAGAGCAGAGATTCTTTAACTTCTTTATGTCAACTGCCTTTATTAAATTAGAGGCCAAAGTCCCTCATCTTCCTCTGGCCAACTTTGTATTGATGAACCCCCTCCTCCTCCATGATTAGCTAGGATGGTCTTTGTATGACAGATGTATATTGAAGCTTTATCAGCTTGTTTAAATTGACCAGAACTTGGATTCTGTTGGCCCTGCCTTGAGAATCCAGGTTCACTATGATGGAGTATCCAATGAAGAACTTCAGTAGAAGGAGTCCATGATACTAACAGAGAAGAAAAACCAGGATCCTATTTTTAAAGTTCATTCACTCAAAAAATACAGTGTCCCAAAAATTTTAGTGCAGGTTTAACCTTGATAGTCTAATTGAAAAAATAAAAGCTCCCATGACATAATGGATAGAGATCCAACTTAGAAACTAGAAATCTCTGTGTTCAAGTCCTAACCAGCTATGAGACCCTAAATCACTTAACCTCTCAGTGAGTGCTCTAGGGAACACTCCAAATCAACGATTATTAATTAACAAAGATTATTAATACTATGTATGGTAGATTGCAGTGGAGGAGGGGGAAGTCTGCAAATTTGGAGGCAATATAAAATTACATCTTTATTTCCCCTAACCCCTAATTGAAAATTAGCATTTCTTTCATTTCTGATTAAGTCTCTAGGTTTAACCAGATTGCCGACAGGGTCTATGACACATATGATGTTAGAAACCCCTGCCCTAAGGCACTAAGTTGTTCCTGACCTGTATTAGTTGAGGGAGAGTCCTCTATTAACTACTTTGGGATAAACTTTGAAATCCATGGGAGAGGCTGGTACAGGACCACCCAGCATGGTGTACCTACATAAAAGAATGCACTGTGCTCTAAGAGTGAAGCGGAATTGCAATAACTCATAAGAAACATGAGATTGCCAAATTTCAAGTCTTCTCCACTCCAAATGTTCACATGGACTATTTGGGTCTGACCTGTAGGTAGAGCCTTCCACACTCATATTGGTCTGATCAACCACAGTCAGACACAACATACCTTGACCCTGATATAGTAGCATCATTTTGATCCTCCTTTAAGAATGAAGGACAACAACCAACCAAACTTGAAATAGCTTGGTTCTGGTTCCTATCTCTATTTAGGCTATCAAAGTCTTTTTATTTCAGAAACCCCATGAGATCAGCACTGAGTATTAATATCTTGATTTTAGAGATCAGCAATTAAGGAAAAGAGATTTGAAGTGACTTACCCAGGGTCATATAGCTCACACAAATCAGAGATGGACTATATATGGACCCAGGATATCTGATTTCTAGTCCAGCATTCTGCATGATAGGGGAGAATCTGGGCTTCCAACGAATTCATAGTCTAGCAGTAACTCTGTAAGTGTGTGTTCGTCCTTTGCTGCCGAAGAAGACCATCAGAGAAATGATAACATGACTTGCACTTGACTTTGTTTTGAGTGAGGGATGGCTGTGCAGGTTACTAGCCTCACTTCTCCTCCAGAGCCATCTGAATCCAGTGACCAGATGTTCATCAGGATGACTGGGAATGACCCAAGATGAGGCAAGTAGGGTTAAGTGACTTGCCCAAGGTCATAAAGCTAGTGAGTGTCAAGTATCTGAAGTGAGATTTGAACTCAGGTCCTCCTGACTCCTGCACTGGTGCTTTATCCACTGCACCATCTAACTTCATATATCACAAGACCAAGAGACATTTGCATGAAAGATACAAACTAGTGCTTTGGGATTCAGAAGAGAGAGGAAACCATCTCATCCAGGGGATGGTGGGCCAGAATCAGGGCTGGATGGCCCATGGAGAGCATTGAGATGAGCCTCAAAGGAGCTGACTGTGAATAATTACAGACTAGGTAAAGGGAAGATAAAAACAGATCTTTTCTGTGTGGAGGCAGCCAGCTGGCATCTACATCATAACTAATCATGAAGCCTTGTAAAATTTGCAAAGCATTTTTTCAGATGTTATCTTATTTCAGTCTCACAACAACCAAGGGAGGCAGATACAATACATACTCTTTTTCTCTCTATTTTATATATGAGGAGTCTGAGCCTGAGAAAAATTAGGTAACTTGCTTAGGGCCAGACAGTGAGTATCAGAAGTGAAGTTGGACCTGTGTACCCATGTACTAATGAATAAATTAACTTCTGACATCAAGTCCAACATTCTATTCACTAAATACAGGCAGCTAAATGGTGCAGTGGATGAAGTTCTGGATCTGCAATCAGGTAGACAAGTTCAAATCTTTCCTCTGACACTTCCAAACTGTGTGACTCTGAACAAGTAATTGGACCTCTCTCAGCCTCAGTTTCCTCATCTGTAAAATTGGGGATCATAATAGCATCTAATTCACAAAGTTGTTCAGTCAAGTCTGACTCTTTGTGACCTGATGGATTTGTCTATGGGGTTTTCCTGGCAAAGACACTGCAATGTTTTGCTATTCCCCTCTCTGTTGTCTCCCTGTTTTGCTGATGAGGAAGTGAGATAGATAGGGGTTAAGTGACTTGTTCAGGGTTACACAGATAGCAAGTGTCTGAGGCGAAATTTGAAATCATATTGACTCCATGACTGGTACTCTATCCACGGCACCACCTAGCTCCTCCAAATGAGATACTATGCATAAAGTATTCTGTAAACTTTAAATTTGCTATACCTGCTTGCAATTATTTTTTTTTCACATTGTTCATTCTCTATGAATTGCCAGCCTTCAATATAGGCTTATGAAAGCCACCTCTCTTATGTGGCAAGTACTTGTACTAGGTGGTTGTTTTTTTTATTTTTTTTTATTTTTTATTTTTTATTTTTTTTTCTTTTTTAAATACATTTATTTAACTTTTTACATTCATTTTCACAAGATTTTGGGTTCCAAAATTTTCTCCCCATTTGT
>CM053769.1:476166540-476189338 GCA_028658325.1 Potorous gilbertii | reverse complement strand
TTTCCTGGATGGTAAGCATTGTTCTTCCTCATCAGAAAGGATGGGAGGAGATATCTGTTCACCAAGAAAGTAACCTTCTGTGGTCTTATTTTTTCCCCCTTTTCTGGGCATTTTCCTAGTCAGTTACTTGACTTCTGAGTTTCCCCTCCACACCCACCTGACCTCCAGTTCTGCCCAGCTAGTGCTTGGGGGCTGAGATTCAAATGCTGCTTCCCAGCCTCAGGGCTTTCAGTGGGGCAGGGCTGCTATTTAGTGTGAGATTAAGATTTGGTGCTCAGGTTGGGGCAGGGCTGTCACATGGGGCTCAGTTCCCTCAGGGGGTTTATGTGGAGACCTTCAACAATTGATCCAAGCTCCTGCCTGCTTTGGGAGCCCCTGTCCACTGCTGCCTCTGCTGCTGCCTTCCAAGGGGGCCTGAGTTATGGAGACACCCTGCTCCCCTCTTGGCAAGAAGAGAAGACCCTCTCACTGACTGATTGCGCTTTTGTGAGTGTGCCATATCACACACTTATCCCTAATCAATACCTACCTTCAAATCTCCTTGATTTCAGAATTGACTTTTAGTAGCAACTGTTTGGGAGAGGTAGTGTTGTACAGGAGGGAGGGAGCTGGCCTCAGAGTCAAGAAGACTTGGTTTAAAGTCCTGCCTTTGATACATAATGACTGTGTGACCCTGGGCAAGTCGCTTTTAGCATTTTGGGCAACTCTGTTATTGGACCTGGAGTTTTTTGGATGTTTGGGTGCTGCTGTTTAGATGTGGCTTCAGGCTGTCAGTAAGAATACTGATATAGGGCTTCAGACCTGTGAGGGAGATGGACTAGGGTAGGCACTTCTTTCATTTATACCTTGAAAGGAGCAAAGAAAGGGCCATGAAGTTGGGCACGCTTTCCTTCTGTCTCTGAGAATATCTGTCTTTTCTTAAAGCTCCCACACTAACTCCACCCCCACATGGGTATGTAGCTTTGTGTCAGTCAGCATTCTCTCTGCCAGTCTGGAGTCAGATCAGAGTAGCAGCACATAGAACACTCCAGCCTTGGAAGACAACTGACAGCTCTCATACTCCAAGATCCAGACTGGGGGCTGACTTACATTGGTATAGGGAATTCCCTATGCCTTTAAAATCACAGATCGGATTAAAGTATGAATCCTAAAGAAAAAAAATGAGATTATGTGGTATTGGGGAAAGGATCCTCAATTTGCAGAGAGCCCGAATTTGAACCCCACCCAAGTCTTGTACTATAGTTGTGAGCTTTGGAAAGTCACAGGTCCTCTCTGGGCCTCCATTTATTCTTTTACAGAATGAGGAAGGAGGGATGTGAACTAGAAAAATCTCTAAGGTTCCTTTCAGGCCTAGAGTCTATAGTCACTTCCCCGATTCTTCCTTGGTATTTTCATCTTGGATTCTTGGTCTTTCCCTTGGAGCTGAGGCCCTGAGCATGGGAGAGGCATCGATAACATTATTTTTAAAAAAAAGATGAATTTCAGACTGTGGTGTCATGCCTGCCAACATTGCTGTTATTGGATAGCTTTGAGACAGATATTAGAAGGGAGAATTTCACAGTCTTGAAGCTTGGCTAAATTCAGGAGTACTTAGTGCCTTCTGATCGTTGAAATACAATCCAAAATGTCAAAGATACTGTTTGGTTAGTTTGGAGGAAGGTCATAGGACCACAGATTTAAAACTGGAAAAGATTTTGAGGTTAGCTCAGCAGTGCTGTGGATAGAGCACTGGACCTGGAGTCAGGAAGAACCAAATTCAATTCACCTTCATAAATTTATTAGCTGTGTGACCTTAGGCAAATTACTTAACCTCTGCCTGCCTCAGTTACCTCAACTATAAAATTGGAAGAATAAGAAGACCTACTTCTCAGGGTTGTGAGGATTCAATGAGACAATATTTGTAAAGCACTTAGCACAGTGCCTGGCACACAGTGTGTACTTAATGCTTGTCTCTTCCTTTGACATCTTAGAAGTCAATGATTCCAACCCCCTCATTTTATGGATGAGGAACATGAGATGCAGGGATACAAAGTGATTTGCTCAAGGTCACACGGGTCACATGTGTCTGAGTTGGGATGATGTCTTCCTGAACCCATCCTGCCTCATTTCCTAGGGAATTTTTTAACCACTGTGTTTAATTTGTCCTTGCAGTCATGCTGATTGATGACAAAAGGTGATGGTTCATGGGTGTTCTGTTGCTGTTAGTCATTTTCATTTTTTGGCTTGAACTTGTGATTTCATTCAGGTAGAGAAATGCCAATGTGGAAGCTCTATCCACCAACACAGAGCAGGTACCCCTCTGTGACTTAGAGTCTTGGAGAGTTTCCTGGAACACGGGGAGGTTAAGGAGCTTGCCTAGAGTCACATGGCTGGCATGTGGCAAAGACAGTGTCATAGCCGAGATTGGAAATCACTGATGAGTTACTGATATACATCAATGGAAAGAGTCCCCAGGACTGGAAACAAAAAAAAAAAGGCCATAGAAATGTCAGCTTTTGTTATGAACATGGTATTAGTTGTGTTTATTTTCTATGTGCTCTTTGACTCATTTTTCCATTCATCATGCAAACTGAGAAAGTTATGGCCCCTCCAAGTCAGGTAGAAATGCACCTGCTGGTTTTATTCAGGGGCATGCCCATGTGTATATGGAGAATCTTCTGTGATACAGAAACAACTCATAATAGCTCAGTCACTGTGTGGGCAAACTCAATGCGTACTGGTCCAGATATTACATGTGATGGAATTCCCTTTGTTTTTGGCTTTTGCAGCAATGTTATTGGGTCATTGGATCATTGAATTTGAGCAGGAGCATAGAAGTCATCCACCAACTCATGCATGTTTTATAGATGAAAAGACAGGATGTTGATAAACTAAATTTATGATCTTGTAGGAAATATCTATTACAACATGGTTGCCTCAAATTGCAACAAATTTCTAACCTTTGATCCTTGATGGATTTTATTCTTTTCTGGAAGGAGAGGCAGGTAGAAAAGAAGTAGCCTGTGTTTGCTCTCTTCTTTCCCATGCAGGCTGTCCCTGAGGTATAATGGTAGCAACTGAAAGGGCCCTTCTATTTAATGGGTTAACTCTGAGGGGTCAGAGACCCATATTTTCTCACAAGTTGAATCTCTTCTCTTTATGCTAGTTTTCCTTTGCTCTTGTTCCCTCTGGGGGACATACGCGATTGCTCCCTTTCCCTGTCATATCCTATGCTATCTTAGTTCCATCTTGGATTAAGTCATTTACCAAAATCCTTCTCTGAAGATGGTGTGGGATGGCATGGAGGTGTTCCTTAGGTTCTAGAGCATGACCAATGGAACACAAACTCTGGCAGGGTTCCCCAAGCTGAGAAAGCTTTCAAAATGGTCCTAGGATGAAATATACATCTGTGATCCAAGGTTTAGTGTGCTTAAATATGTATAGGTTCATCAACATTATGAGTTGTAGTATGATGCAGTAGATAGAGTACTGGCCTGGGAGTCAAAAAGGCCTGAGTTCAAATCTCACCTAAAAATAACTAGAATTTCCATAGTACATACTATGTGCCAGGTACTATGTTAAGCCTTTTACCAATAATATCTCATTTATTTCTCACAACAACCTTGTCAAGTAGGTACCGTTATTACTTCCATTTTACAATTGAGGAAAGTGAGCAGATGAGTTAAATAACTTGTCCAGCATCGCACAACGAGCAAGTGCCTCATGTCAAATTTGAGCTCAGATCATTCAGATGCTGGCCCACAACTCTAGTCACTGAACCAGCTTGCTGCCTAGCTGCCTACCTTTGGTATTATCTGGGTGATTTGGAGAAGTTCCTTAACTTCTCTGAGTCTCAGTTTCTCCTAATATTCCCCTAAAAGACTTGGATTAGATGACCTTTGGGGTCCCTTCCCCCTTTAGAGCTATGATCCTATGACCCTCTCTGGGTCACAGTTTCTTCATTTGTAAAAATGGAGAAGTTAGACTCAATGGTCTGGAAAATCTCTTTGGACTCTCAACTTTTGATCCCTTGAGCTATGATTCTATGGCAGATTTCTTAGCCCTAGCAGCTCCCAAAGACCGTATCCTAAGTCAGAAAAGGCTGTGGATTGTGTCGAGGGAGGTTGAATGTCAATAAAATGACAGATTCTTGATCTGTTTGGCAATGTTTTAAAGAGACTTTATGGATTGGATTGGGAACAAACATTTCACTTATAACCCTGGTTGAGATCATAGGCTGAGAGCTAGAGGCAAGTGCCAGGGTTTTCTAGTCTGACATGCAACTGGATAAGAATCTCTCAACAACATCCCCAACAAATGATCATTCAGTCTTTGCCTGAAGACCTCTGGTGACTAGAAGCTCATTGCCTCTTGAGATAGTCCATTTCTCTTGATTAAGAAATCTTTCCACACATCAAGCTGAAATTGGTCCCTCTGTAACCTCCATATGTTCCTTCTAAATCTGCCTTCTGGTGCAAAGGGCAGACCTAGATAATCCCTTTCTTGCATAAAGCAGCCTTTCAAGTATCTGAGACAGTTATGTCTGCCATCATCCTGGGTTCTCTATGGACATGTTTATATTGACTCACAGGGTCATGGATTTAGAGCTGGAAGAGATCTTAGTGGCCATTTAGTTCAGTTCCTTATTATACAGATCAGGAAATGGAGACATAGAAAGGTTAATCAACCTTCCCCAGGGGCACATAGCTAGTAAATATCTGGAATGGGATTCAGTCCAGGTCCTCCTGACTCTACTACTTCATGATGTCTGCTTCTCTAAACAATGACTCCTCTCCTTTCAGTAGTCTACCCTAGCCACTGAAAGTCCTGACTTAGTCAAGACATGAGACTTCCCCCTGTCCAGGAAGAATGGCAGAGAAATTGGTTTTACAAGTCCCAAATGGAGGTGTCAGGGTTGGAAGGCACATTTTTTTTTCTGAAAAAGATCTGGGGGAGGCATTAGTGGACTCACTGTGAGTCAGCAGTGGGATGTGTCAGAGCAGAAAAGCTAATGTGATCTTGGCTGCTTGAAAAGGCTGCCAAGAACAAGAAGGGGAGAGTCACTCTGTATTGATACCAAATCTGAAAACTAAGTTCAAGTCTAGGCACCATATTTTAGGGGGGATATTGATTAGCTAAATCTATGTTCCTGCAGTAAAATATCAGAGGCAGGGTTCAAATATCACCTCTGATCCTAACTAGCTATGTGAATTGGGCTACTCAACTAATCTCTCTGAAACTTAGTTTCTTCTGACATTACATAAAATGAAAGAGCTGGTCTAGGCTATATTTTGCATCTGTTGCCCTGCCTGATTTCAACTCCACAGGATAAGATGCCTATCCCAGGATAAGCTCATCACTCCCAAGCTTACCACCATGCTGTTAGTTCAAGCCTTGATTCATTTCACCTCCCTCAGCTTCCTCTTTGCTCTGATTGGAGGTCTGGAGGGCAGAGTAAACTCCTCCCAATTCCTTCCTTTATAGAGGGCAGAACCTGGAGTCTCAGATCACTCTGTTGTGCATCTGTTGCTTTGCCTGGTTTCAACTCCATGGAATAAGATATCCCTGCTGTCCCACTCCTGCTTCCAACCTCCTTTTGTGAGTTGTTTACCCAATTAGATTATAAGCTCCTTGAAGGTAGGAACTATCTTTATTGTGCTTATTTGTATCCCCAGCACTTAGTGCAGTGCTGACACATAGTAGGTACTAAGAAAAATTTATTGAGTTGAATCTAATTCTAGAGCTTTGATTTCACAGTGTGGACTTATGGTCCTGATTTCAAGTCTGGCACACTTTCCAAAAGGTGCTACAGTTTCTAGGTGTTTCCTAAGACCCAGGTGTTATAAGATGAAGCATAGAACAGACCAAACTTCTGACTGACAACTTTTAGTTCCCTTTTTTTTTACCTCTGGGAGTATGGGGGATGGTTTGACCTAACCAGTAGAACCATTAATATATGAAGACTGTATATGCTGTGTCTTTACTTCTGTATCAGAGACACCATGATGATGGACCCAGGGGTGGATTAGCCCTGTGCAGTTATGCAAAGATGACAGCTCACACTTTTCCTGCAGAAGATGGGGATATTAAGCAGTCACTGCCTTCGAGCTGGAAGGAAACAATATTTGTAGCCAGACAATTATCCACCTGTATGGAGGGAACTTCACCTAGTGTCTTTGGAGGGTCTCTGCCACTCTCTTTGGTTTTCTATTTGTCTTGCCTTTGGACAGATCACATTATTTTTTATTAGACTTTGTGGGAGGAAAATAAAACCCCATGTGAAATTGTCTGATATTGCCTTTGAGCTGCTGAATAAATTTGTTATTGATTTTGTCCTTTAATAGGAAGGGACATTAATGAGAACAATCAGCCAGCTTTCATGATGGGGAGGGGGTGGATCCTTAATGGGAGAATGTGTAATACAGATGTGGCGAGTTGCCCTTCCCTTGCAAAAAATGTGAGCACTTCTAGATTAAATTTATGAGCTATTATGATGGGAGATGGGGCATTCCAGGGTCTCTGCACCTTGCGAGACAGTGACATATTTGTCACATGTGTCTTTTTACATTTCTTAGGTGCACTGTTCGAGGGAGAGAATGATTTGCAGAAGAGGCTAGTCATTGCAGCAGCTTATCTGGTGAGATAGCCCAGCAAAGGAAACAATGTCATTCCACAAGCATTTATGAATAAGACACCTGTCCTGCACAAGATATTGCTCCAGGTGATGGAGTTCAAAGGAAAGAAAGGAAATAGTTCTTTCCCTCAAGAAGCTCCCATTCTATTGTCTTCCCTTGTGACAGGTTCTTCCTGAAATTACTTTGTATCTTGTTTGTAGATACTTTGTTTTATTTATCTGTGTGCATTTTGTATCTTTCCTGATTCCCGCCTCCAGCCCCATATAAATGCCTTGGAAGCAGGGATTATTTTATGTTTACTTTGTACCACCAGCATTTAGCATAGCACATCTGGCACATATCAGGGGAATGATAAATGCTTGCCAAATGAATGAATGAATGAATGAATGAATGAGGTCTACTGGCATATATGCACCATGCACATAGAGAAGCACATACAGAATAATGATAGATCATGTTCATGTAGCACCACGTGCTAAGTGATTTACAATCGTTATCTCATTTGATCAGTACAAAAGCCTTGAAAAGTAGATGCTATTACAATCTTCAATTTACTGAGGAGGAAAGTGAGGCACATAGAGGTTAAGTGACTTGCCCAAGGTCACATAGCTAGTAAGTGTCTGAGGCTGGACTTGAATGAGTATCTTCCTGGCTCCAAGTCCTATAGTCTATCATTGTAACATGTAGATGCCTAGATAAAGCAATTATAAAGTTGTGCGTGTGCGTGTGTGTGTGTGTTTGTGTGTAGGAAGATCACAAATGGGTGGGGACTGTTATGTAGAAGGTAATCCTGAACTGTGCTTGGAAGTGAGCTAGGGATTCCAGGAGATGAAGGTAAGGAAGGAGGGCATCCTAGGTATTGAGCACAGCCTTTGTAAAGGTCTGGAAGTGGGATATAAGGAATATGGAGAATAGCCAGTTGGCACATTTGGCTAGAATGGAAAGTGCAAAAAGGGAGAAGAATTTGAAATTAGCCTGGATTAGATAGGCTTAAGCAAGATTCCAAAGTGAGTATATTATGTCTTATTAATAATAATAGGTCCCATTTTTATAAGATTTTCCTCACAACGACTCTGCAAGGGACGCATTGGGAATAGTGAGGAGGATTGGCCTTTTTATTTGTTGTGTCTCCCTGCTTCTCTTTTTGGAGTTAAAATATATAAATGACCATGTGTAAATTGAAGTTTATTATCAGTGACAAGAACAGAAATTATAGCATTTTTTTTTCTGAGAGAAACCATGAAAACACTCCTTTATTGCCTCAACGTGGCATTCAGGTGTCCTTGGTTTCTGGAAAACTATTCCAGCAGAGTATGAGCTTGGACTCTATCCTACAAAGCTGATAAATGGAATAAAGATCATTTAAAAATTAATTTTTATTTTTGTCAACATCCTTCGTTTTTATATCTGCCTCGTTCCCCAATACATCCCTCCCATTCCTTCTCAGAAAGCCTTAGAGTAAGAAGATAAAATAAAAAGGGAATTAAATCTGAAAAGGAAGAGGAATAAGAAGCAGCTCAGCAAAAGTAATCAACAATAAAGTATGACAGTGTACGTGCATTTCCATATGCATGGTCCCCCCCTGTCCCCTCAACAAAGAAGGGAGAGAGGTGCATTTTCATTCCTCCTCTTCAAGATCAATATTGGGCATTATCACTGTATAACATTTAATTCCTTTTGGTGTATTTCTTTTCATTTATACTGTACCTGAGGTTGGACCTATGTGACCCTGGGCTAGTCGCTTACCCTCTCTCAACCTCAGTTTCCTCTCCTGGAAAATGGGGATAATTAATGATAACATAATATATATAATAATATTTTATCTATTTATCTAAGTAAATATCTCGAATGGGATTAAATCCAGGTCTTCCTGACTCTACTACTCCATGATGCCTACTTCTCTGACCAGAGACTCCCTCCTCTCCCTTCAGTAGTCTACCCTAGCCACTGAAAGTCCTGACTTAGTTAAGACATGAGACTTCCCCCCATTCAGCAAGTATGACAGAGAAATTGGTTTTATAAGTCCCAAATGGAGGTACCATGATAGAACGGCACTTTTTCTGAAAAAATATCTGGGGGAAGGTTTAGTCGATTCATTGTGAGTCAGCAGTGGGATGTGTCAGCCCAGAAAAGCTAATGTGATATTGGTTTCTTGAAGAGACTGTAAAGAGCAAGTAGAGGAGACTTACTCCGTATTGATACCAAATCTGAAGAACTAAGTTCAAGTCACTTACCCTCTCTCAGCCTCAGTTTCCTCATCTGGAAAATGGGTATAATAATAACAATTAATATATTATAATTAATAATAAATAAAATACATTATAAAATTAATAAATAGTATGTAATATGTGTAATAGTATAATTATTATATAACAATATTAATTAACTAATAATACCACCTATCTCTCAAGATTGTTGTAATGCTCAAATGAAATAATAGTTATTAAATACTTAGCAAACCACAAAGAATTACATAACTGACAGCTATTACGTTTATTGTTTGCAGTAGCAGTTTTATCGTCACATTTTTTCCTCTAGTTTTCCTTACCTTACTTTGTATCAGTTCACTTAGAAAAACCTTTGCCTTCCTCGACCCTTCATAGTCACTGTTTCTTCCAGAATAGTAATATTCCTATTTATGTTTAAGGGTAGGGAATGCTAATTGAGTGAATAATCAAATGTAAATAGGCATACCATTGAAAATAAGTGTTACTGTCCTTAGTCCTGGTACCTTAACCAAGCAAGGATACTTCTCTATTGAATCTATCAATGCAGGCTTAAAGCTAAGTCCCTAAAAGTCCTTGGTCAACTGGAATGACATGATGCAAGAAGTATATTTGAATGGCCTGAGTAGACTTGTTCATACCTTGAGAGTTGTACATAAAATAGACTCTTGAACCAGTTTGAACCTGAGAGCTTTGAGTGGCAATGAAGAGGAGAGAGCATGCCAGCTATAATTCTTATAAAGAATCCCTTGGAGGGGGGAGAAGAACATAGAGGCTTCCTGCTTTCCTAGTGGTTATTGGGAGACCTTGTGAGCCTTGAAGTGTCTAGAGGATTTCAAACTTCCCATAGGTATCCAAGGAATGTCCTCAGGGCAGCTGATGGCAGAGTCTGTATCAGGAAACAAGGACAGACTGGAGGAAGGTCCAAGATACTGAAAAGAGCCCCACAGGGGAAAAAAACTCAATAACTCCAAAAGATGATGCCATGCTTTCAGGTTCGTGAGAAGTCCTGCAAGGGAAATTTCAGGCTCTCCTTGTCAATATAGACTCTGAGTTGGAGCCCACTCTCCCTTGAACTTTGTATGTATTTGTGGGTGAGTATGTTTCTGACTTTGGATGGGGAGGGGTGGGACTGTTTGTACCAGCTTTTTTTATTGTACCATTTTAGAGAGTAATCATCTCCAAAAACTGATTAAGTCTGGCTGATTAACTGTCTTCAGAAGATAATCATTGGAGGAGGCATACTTATAGGGCTGGGGAGTAATAGTATCTGAAAAGCACCTCCTCAATCCTTAAGAGTTAACCCTAGCCCTCTTAGGGGGTGTAGGACCTAAACTTTCTTTTGAACATTGGAAACAATTTTCTTTTCATTTTTAAGGTAGTCAACAATTAAACCCAAGCTCTGTGTGTGGGTCAAGGATGGAAGGACCTTGTTAGAGGGGAAAGGAAGGGGAAAATAATCTAGGATCCTTCAAACTTAAAGTAGCACCTGCTATTTTTGTAATAAAACTGGATATTAGAGTAGAGGGGCTCATCTTTGGGAGATGGAGAGGTAAGGATTCCATTCCTTTAGGGTCAGTGACCCACATCAGTCTAGGGTGAGTAGAATGACTTCCAGTTCTATCCCTGTGGGGAGAGCCCCATATGTTCAGTGAACTCTGTAAAGGATCAAGCTTTCCCTCTGAAAAAGGACCTTTTCTATTTTCATAACCACTTGTTTTGAAAAATGAATTATCTGCCTGATTTATTGATATCAACAACTAATCATTATTAGAAATGCACTAATGGGAAGCTCCAGAGCTGGAATAGCAGAACACAATTTTCCAATATCTCAATGTTAACCCTTAAGTCCTGAAGGGATGTAGTGGCCCCATTTCCAGTTCCCTGCCTGCCAGTAAACATCTAGGCTTAACGAATAGCTCCAGAGTCCACATGTGGCATAGAAATGCCCATTAGGGTACAGGTGTTTCTTTTGAATTATTTTATTTTTGATTTTAAATTATTATTTTATCAACTTAAAGAAATTATTTCATCAATATTCAAGCATTTGTTTTTTTCTCTCTCCCACCTACCATTCCCCCTTAAAAAAAGAAAAACAGAACTTTTGTAATAAATTAGCATAGTCAAGGAAATCAAGTTACCCTATTCTCGATGGCCCAAATGTGTATCTCATTCTGTTTTAATCTATCCCCTCTCTGTCGAGGAGTGGGAAGCATGCTTCATTTTCAGTCCTCTGAAATCATGGTTGATCAATGCCATGATCAGAGTTCCGAAATCTTTCAGAATTGCTTGTTTTTTACAGTATTGATATTAGAGTGTAAATTACTCATCTGGTTTACCTCACTGTCTATACAGGTATTTCTAGGTTTCTCTGAAACAATCTATTTCATATTTGTATCTATATGTGATTTGTCTATCCATTTCCCAATTAATGTGTACCCCTTTAGTTTCTAGTTCTTTGCACTACAAAAAGAGTTGCTACAAATATATATATATATATTTTTTACATATCGGACCTTTTCTTTTTTCTTTAATCTCTTTGAGACATAGACCCATTTGTGGTATCACTGGCCTAAAGGGTAAGCATAGTTCAGTAACTTTCTGAGCATAGTTTCAAAGTGCTTTCTGGAGGGGTAAGATCCACTCACATCTCTCTTGCAGACCCTCCAACTGTTCTAATTTTTCTTTTTTGTTCATTTTGCCAATCTGATGGGTATGAAAGAGAATCTCAGAATCGTTTTAATGTGCATTTTTCTAATTTTTAATGATTTGGAGCATTTACAAATTTAATTATAGATAGCTTAAATTTCTTCCTTTGAGAACTGTCTGCTAATCTCCTTTGACAATTTATCAACTGGTCGTCATTATTATAAATGTGAGGCAGCTCCTTACATAGTTTGGAAATAAGACTTTTATCAAAGAAACTTGCTAAAAGATTTGATCCTTCCCCCCAGTTGATTCCTTTCTAATCTTAGCTGTAGTTAATATGTTTATGTGATAAAATTGTCCATTTGTCTTCAGTGATCTTTTGTATTTCTTTGTTTGTTTATGAAATTCCTATCCATAGATATGAAACGTAATTTCTTCTCTGTTTCTCTTATTTGTTGGTGATGTGACCTTGTATATATAGGTTGTGTATCCATTTGGAACATAACTTGGTATATGGCATGAAATGTTGGTATAAATCCAATTTCTATTACACTTCTGTCCAGTTTTCCTACTAGTTTTTTTTCCTCAAAAAGTGAGTCCTTACCCCAGTAGCTAGAGTGTTTGTATTCATCAAACACTGGCTACCAGGTTTGATATGTTTGGTATGAACAACTGTTTTTATCCTTCCTTCTCAAAGAGGACCATGACAACAGAGAAATGATGACATGCCTTGCACTTGACTTTGAGGGAGGGAGGGCTGTACAAGGTCACCAGTCTCATTTTCTCCTCCTGAGCCATCTGGATCCATTGTCCAGACATTCATCAGGATGACTGGAGATGGCCCAGGATGCAATGGGAGATCTTGACCTTTTAGGATAAGGCCTTTGCAGCTACTCATTTAAAGTGAGGGAATGCCCATTCAGTGAATAGACCTCTTTAAAAAGTAGTCAGGTGAGGGCCCCTTTAAATAGAAAAGAAAAAAATACATAAATAAAAAAAATCAAGCTTGGAAAGGCAGGAGCCCCAGGGTTGCTGTTTGGAAGAAACCGTTACTATTGACATTCACTCTAAGCCAGGAAGTATGAACAATAAATATCTCTTGAAGAAATGAATGGATTTTGGAGATGAAGACTGAGGTCGAGAGGGAAAATGGCATTTGTTGAGCTCACATGGAAAATCTTTTTCTTGGAATACCCTTTGCTATTTTATTTATTATTTTGCTCTGACAGGCAGCTCAGTTACTAACATTAGAATGACTGACAGAAGAGAGACAGTATCACATGGCCCATAGCAGGTAGAGAACTGATGCAGAAGCCAGAAGACTTGGGTTCCCACCTCTGATACCTACAGGTTGTGTGACTCTGGGGCAAATCATTCACTTCTCTGTTCTAGGCAACCAAGACCATAAGTTGAAGAGAAAATACTGACTTGCATTGATAGAGGAAGTTTTCTCATCTGGGAGTTCCCTCCAAGAGTGCAATTGCAGATTCCTATTCCTATCTCTAGCAAGTTGTATCTAGCATACACAGGAGGGTGGGCTGTGTACAGGTTCTTAGACCTGCTTTTCTAAAAGGAAAGCAACTTTTGAGGGGTCAACAATGACTTTAATCAAGAAATTCAGGGGAAAAAGTCAGCACCCTGAACTTCAGAGAAAATACAAACAGAAATAAAGAGCAACAGACAGGGCTTCCAACTGTCTGACCATAAGCAATACATACATCACAGATGAACAGACAGATCTAACCATCTGACCATTACATATGTTCATAGTCACCAGAGAGAGAAGCACCAACATCTGGGTTTTCAAAGCCAGGGAGCTCATTAGCGGCTTCCTAGAGTCTTATCTGGTACACCAACCTTCTTATAAAAACTAAGCCCCAAAGTAAAACCTCACCTCAGAGTATTTATATACTTTCCAGAGCTAGAGGGCATCATAACCCTTGAGAACCAGTTAGAAATTAACAGAATTAACAAAATCTCCTCTAATCAAACTTCCCTTAATGGTCAGGCCCATTAATAGACCTGAAATCTCACAATTTCCATTATACTAGTAAAATGACAAATCTCTGTCCTTATTCATAGAAGAACCCCCTTTTCAGAGATAACATGTACATTTTTGAAGCACTTCCTCTGAGGAAGCATAGAGTAGCACAGGGGTGGAGAATCTGTGGCCTCAAGGCCATATGTAGCCTTCTAGCTCCCTGGGTGCAGTCTTTTGTTGGAGTCCAAGTTTTATAGATCAAATCCTTTTTTGTTCTGTGAAGTTTGGATTCAGTGGAAAGGCCACCCTTGAGGACTTAGAAGGCTACATGTGGCCTTTAGGCTGATGTTCCCCACCCCTGGTGCAGGGAAAGGGCAATAGATTTTGAATCAGAGATTAGAATTCTAATTCTAGGTATCTTCCAGAAGTCACTCAAATGTTCTGTTTTGTTATCTGTCAGATGAAAGTAACTACAATCAGAATTATATCTAGAATAGACTGGGCAGTTATACTTGAGTTGCTCAGGTTGGGAGACCACCAGCCTAGACATTTCAGTGTCCTCCCTCTGTCATTCCCACCTCCAAGATCCATTCCACGCAGCATGACCAGCATAGGCCAGCTCCCTCACCTGGTTCTACTTCCAGGCTCCCAAAGTCATAGTTCTTCTCTTCCAGGGGGGTGTTCTCAACCCTCCAAATGGCAGAATTTCTACTTATGATTGTTTCAAATATGATGATTTCTTATAGGTTACTTTTCTCCAATGCTGACAGTCTAGGATTTCAGGGTTTTGTTATGGTATTATGGTTTGTAACTGGTTTGTAACCTTTTTCTCATCTTGTGTTTTTGTATGTCAGGAATGAAGCCAACAACATACCTGACAAATACAAAAATATAATGGAAGGACGACAATAACAAATCCATCAAAATGAATGTTATACAATGTTAAGGAAAAAATTGGTTCTAGAGAAGAGATATGAGAAGACATTTCCATTTACTCCTCTGTGAATGTAGGAGGGTCTTTTGGGCATTTCATATACATATATATATACATACATGAAATGTATACTATATATCAGTTTTGCAGAATTTTTCTCTTCTTTTTTTTGTTTTTATTTTTTACAGATACTTCATTTTGAAGAAGGGGTCTCTGGGAGAGAGAAATGCTGAAGGAACATAGGTAAGGTAAAAGCAAAAGATAACAAAATCCTATTTAAAAGAATGAAGTAGAATATAAAGGCAATTTTTAAAAATAGAGCTTCAGTTAAAAAATGTGCTCTGTCCTGCAATGTTCAGATAATTAAGACAGTTCCATTTTCTCCTTCCTTTTTTGAGTTGTTGCTTTAGCCATGCAGATAATTATCTCAATTCTCTACTTTGTTGTGAAGTTTGTGTCTAAGAACTCATTATCCAAGCGGTCCCCCATCGTTACAATGCTGATGCTGGGTAAGAAGGAACAGTAGGTGTTTGTGAAGAGGCAGGATACTAATATTACACGCACGCACACACACACACACGTTCAGTCAATTCAGTTGTGTCTGATTCTTTCTGACTCTACTTGAGATTTTCTTGTCAAAGATACTGGAGTGGTTGCCGTTTTCTTCTCCAGCTCATTTTACATTTGAAGAAATTGAGAAAGGCAATGTTTAACTGACTTGCCCAAGGTCACTCAACTACCAAGTATCTGAGGCCAGATCTGAACTCAGGAAGATGAGTCTTCCTGACTCCAGAACTAAGACTCTATCTACTGCACCACCTAGGGGTGTTTGTGTGTGTGTTTATGTGTATGTGTACATACATACATATATATATATGTATATATGTATATATATATATACACATACGCACTTATACCTATACACATATATACATATCTTCATAGATTTCAAAATATGCTATCTTGGAGTCTGAAACCAATCTCTGACACAAGTTGCGAAAATATTAGTATCTCCAATATACAGATGGGAACGTTGAGGATCAGAGGAGGGAAGTGACTCTGAGGGGTGGTCTGGCACAGTAGAAAAGATGTTGGGTTTGTAGTCAGAGGACTTAGAGCATCTTGGAGTCTAGATTCTGCTATTTTGTACCTGTGTAACCACTGGCCAATCAGTTAATCTCTTTTGACTTCAGTTCTCTGTTCTATAAAATGACTAAATGATCTCTAAGGTTTCTTCATGACATAGCTTTTCTGGGCCTCAGTTTCCTGATATACAAAATGAAGACCTTTAGATTAGATGGCCTGTAATATTTCTTCCATCTTTAGATATGTGATTCGTGCAAGGTCCACAGCTGGGGGCAGATGAAGGATGGAATCTAGGTCTTCTGACTACAAGTCTGTATGTCTTCTCCCGGGCATCACCATGTCCCACAATGCACAAGGTGCTGTGCAAAAAACTTGAAAAGACATTGATAAGGTCCTCTCTTTGCCCTCAGGAGGTTTGCTGACTGGTAAAGGAGTAGTACACAACCCTGTCTCTATGACTTTGCATTGATGATCTTCCATGCATGGAATATACTACTTCCTCATCTCAGTCTCTTGAAATGTCTACTATCTTTATCCCTCACCCTGCCCATTTGTTTATTTCTTATTCTGACCTTAAATAGCCAATAAGATGAGCATTTCCTTTTGAAAATACTATTATGTATTTTAAACATTCTTTTCTTTTCAAATTTTGATTTCTATATTCTCTTTCTCCCCCTACAGCTCCCACACTCACTGAGAAAGCAAATAGTATATCAATTACACATGTGAAATTAGGGAAAACATTTTCATATTAGCCATATTTCTAAAAAAAAGAAAAAAAAGGAAGTGAGTAATTTATACTCCAATTTGCTCTCTGGACATGGATAGCATTTTTTTTCATCATGAGTTCTTTGGCATTGTCTTGGATCATTCCATTGATCAGACTAGCCAGGTTTTTCACTGTTGATCATTAATCTACAATGTTGTTACTGTGCACAGTGATGTCCTGGTTTTTCTCACTTCTCTTTGCATCAGTTCATATTGGTCTTTCCATGTCTTTTTCTGAACCATGCCTTTCCCTGCCCCTTGTCATTTCTTATAGCACAATGGTATTCCACCATAATTACATGCTACAAATTGTTCAGCCATTCCCTAATTGATTAGCATCCTCCCAACTTCCAATTCTTGGCCACCACAAAAAGAGCATATGTAGAACTTTTTCCTTTTTCTTTGTTCTCTTTGATGTACAGACCCAGCAGTGGTATTGCAGGATTAAAGGATATGCACAGTTTTATAACCTTTGGGTGTAGTTCCAGATTGTTCTCCAGCATGGCTGGACCAGTTCACTATTCCACCAACAGTTCATTAATGTGCCTATTTTTCCTCATCCCTTCTAGTAATTGTTCTTTCCGGTAGATGTGAAGTGGTACCTCAGAACTGTTTTAATTTGCTTTTTTTCTAATCAATAGTGATTTTGAGTATTTTTTTCAAATGATGCTAGATAGCTTTGATTTGTTTTGAAAACTGCCTGTTTGTAATCTTTGATCATTTATGAGTTGGGGAATGGCTTTTACTTTTATGCATTTGACTCAGTTCCTCATACATTTGAGAAATGAAGTCTTTCTCAGAAATGTTTTGATGTTACTTCCTTGTCTACATCTTTCATCAAAATGTTTCTTTGATTATCTCTTTCAATCAGGTCTCATTTTGATGTTCCTTTGTCTGAGATTAGATCATCACTAGAGCTGAAGCATAATCAATTCTTCTTAACTTTCAACTCTGTATGTATATTTCTGTCCAAAATATTCTTTTGTAGAGAGCATATTATTGGATTCTGGTTTCCAATCCATTCTGCTATTTGCTTCTGGGTTAACTATCCCATTTGGATTAACTCATTCCATTACCATTTACAGTCATGATCATTAACTTTGCACTTCCCTCCATACCATTTCCCTCTGTTTATCCTCTCTTTTTATCCTGTCCCTTCTCATGTCTTGCTTCCAATCACTGCCTCCCCAAATTTGCCCTCCCCCTTATTCTCCCTCTCTTATATCTCTTATCCCATTTCCCACCTATCTCCGTATTATGTAAGATGGATTTCTATACCCATTTGAGTGTGTATATATATATATATATATATATATATATATATATATATATATGTATGTATATATATATTCCTCCCTCTTTGACAATTTCTGATGAGAGTGAGGTTCAAGAATTGCCTACCTCCCCTATTTTCTTGTCTACTATAAAAGTTCTTCCTTAAGTACCTCCTTTATGTGAAAAAACTTAAACCATTCTACTTCTCCCTTCCTCCTTCTTCCTTGTACTCACCCCTGCATTCTTTTTTGGGAGATCATCCCAACATAATCAATTCATACCATGCCCTTTGTTGTAACGGAGTCCTTCTAATTGATCTAACAATAATAATGTTCTTAGGAGTAAATGTATCATCTTTCTGTATAAAAATGTAAATAGTCTAGCTCACTGAGTTTTTTTATGCTTACTCTATCATCATTTACCTTTTTATTTTTCTCTTGAGTCTTCTGTTTGAATGTCAAATTGTCTATTCAGCTTGGGTCTTTTCATCAAGAATACTTGGAAGTCCACTACTTCATTAAATATTCATTTACCCCCAAAGAATTTTGCTCAGTTTTGTTGAGTAGGTGATTCTTGGCGTAATACATAATTCCTTTGTCTTCTAGAATATCTTATTATAAGTCCACCATTCCTTTAATGTAGAGGCTGATAAATTTTGTGTGATCATTCCAGTGGCTCCATAATATTTCATTTATTTTTTTCTGGCTGCTTACAGTGTTTTCTCCTAGATCAGAGAGTTCTGGAATTTGGCTATAATATTCCTAGGAGTTTTCATTTTGTGATTTCTTTTAGTAGGTAATTAATGTATTCTTCAAATTTCCACTTTATTCTCTGGTTCTATAATTTCAGGGTAGTTTTGGTTTGTCTTGTAATATGATGTCTAGGTTCTTTTTGATCATGGCTTTTAGTTAGTCCAATAATTCTTAAGTTACATCTCCTCATTCTGTTTTCCAGATTAGTTGTTTTTCCTTATGAGATATTTTACATTTTCTTCAATTTTTGTCACTTATTGTTTTTTTTCTTCATGTCTCAAGGAGTCATTCCCAGTTCTAATATGTAAGGAATTATATTTTTAAGTGAGCTTTTAAAAAAAATCTCCTTTTCAGTTTGGCCCATTCTGCTGTTTAAGGAGTTCTTCACTTCAGTGGATTTTTGTGCCTCTCCAAGATCAAGTCAAATCTTTTGTGAGGCTTTAGATGCATCAATTTTGACTTTGTTGTATTCTGAGTTTGCATTTTGATTTTCTCTAGCACTGTGGTAACTTTCTATGGTGAGGTTCTTCTTTTTGTTCTTTGCTCATTTTCCAACCTATTTCTTAACTTTTAACTTCATGTTAAAGTTATACTCTTCTCCTGAGATGGAGGGGGATGAAGCAAACTTTAGGGTTTTTTTTGCCTTTTCCTGCTATCGCCTTTCACTCCCACTGCTAATGCCTTCCTTCTGAGATTGCCTTCCATTTACCATGTAAATGTACATGTAGTGTATATACGTGTATGCCATGCTTGTTTGCTTGTAGTCTCCCCAGTTTGAATGAATTCTTGGGAAGTAGAAACAGTATTTTTGCATTTCTTTGTCAGGAAGTGGATGGCATGTTTTATCAATTATTCTCTGGAATTATAGTTAGTCATTTGATCAGAATCCTTAAGTCTTAATTGTTAAAAAATTTTTTATATATGTGGTTGCTTTTCTTTTTTGGCTTCTTTGGGTGATATACTGGCATCTCTGGATCAAAGGGATATATGCACAGTTTATTTTTTCTTTTTAGTATATTTTCAAACCATTTTTAGAATGGCTGAACCACTTTATAGTGATTACCAACAGAATGTTAGTGTGCCTGTTTTCATGTAGCTGCCCCATAATTGTCATTTTAATATATTTTTGTCATTTTTGCCAGTCTGATGGATATCAGATGAAACCTCAGAGTAGTTTTAATGGTCATTTCTCTGATTATCTATTCAGAGTGCTTTTCCCCATGTCTGTTTGATAGCTTCCTTTTCTTCCATTGAGAACTACCTTTTCATGTTATTTGGCTACATATCTGTTGTAAAATGGTTCTCGTTCATATATTTGAATGTGTTCTTTATTTATCTTGGTTACCAGACCTTTATGGTTACAATGATTTTTCCTAGTTAGCTATTTCCCTTCTAAATTTCACTGCATTAATTTCACTCATGCAAATAACCTTTTAATTATATATCACCAAACTGTCCATTTTACCTTGTGGTATACTCTCTATCCTGTTTTTTGAATATGAATTTTTCTGTCTCTCATTGCAATAAATTTCTCTTCTTTTTTCCTCCATTTTGTTTATACTATGACTTTTAAAATCAAAGGTGTGTATCTATTTGAAACTTATTTTGGTATATGGTATGAGATGTGGGTCTAAACCTAATTTCTGTCAGATTTTTCCCCTCCCCCAATTTTCACAGCAGTTGTTATCAAATGGTGAATCATAAATCTAGTAGCTATAATATTTGGGCTTATCGAACACTATGCTAATGTGTTTGTTTCCTTCTGTATGTTATATACCTAACCTGTTCTGCTGATTGCCTTTTGTACCACATAGTTTATTGTAGCATAGATTGAGATCTGATATTGCTATACTACCTTTTTCTTTTTTCATTTTCCCCTTTTATTTACCTGAAGGTTTTTGGTCTTCTGTCCTCCAGATGAATTTCATCATTATTTTTTTCTACGATAGAGTAATGCTTTGGTAACTTGCTTGATTTGACACTGAATAAGTAAACTAATTTAGGCAATGTTGACTTTCTATTATATTAGCCCAGCTCAACCATTAGCAATTAACATCTTTCCAATAATTCAGGTCTGTATTTTGTAAAGAGTATTTTGTAGTTGTATTCTTGTAGGTCCACTATATGTCTTCATAGGTAAATCACAAAATGTTTTACTTATTCTTAATGGAATTTTTCTTTCTAAATGTTTCTCCAAGATTTTCATGATAGTATATAGAAAAGCTAGTGATGTGTGGGATTTTCTATTATGTCTTGCCACTTTGTTGAAGTTATTAATTTTTTCAATTATTTTTAGTTATCTCTTAAGGTTCTTTAAATAGACCATCATGACATCGGCAAAAATGATAATTTTGTTTCTTCCTTGCCTATGTTTTTCCCCCTATTATTTTTTTCTTGTCTTACTATTAGTATTATGATTTCTAGCACAATATCAAACAATAGTGTTGATAACAGGCATTCTGTATCCCTAATCTAATTAAAAGACTTCTTGTTTATTTTTACTTGGATTTTAGGTAGATATTATTTACTTCATTACAGAAAAGTATATTAATCAGTATGATATTTAATATTTCATGACAGAAATAAGTGTTGAATTTTGTTAAAAATCTTTTCTCCACCTATTGATACAACACTGAGCTTTTTAAAAATGGTTTTTTGGTATTGAAAGTCTATTTTTATGTTTTTTTCTATTATTGAGTCAATTCTGTATTCCTAGGATGTATCCAGTATGATCATAGTATATGATATTTTTTGAAATGTTGCTGTAGCCTCTTGATTGATATTAGGGGTATTGTTTTATAGTTTTATATTTCTGTTTTGTTTCTCCATGATTTAGAAATGAAGAACATATTTATTTCTCACAAAACAGTATTTTTAAGATTACTCATTTTCCTAATTTTTTGCAGAGTTTATATAAAAGTATAATAATTTATTTGTTAAATGTTTAATAGAGGCAACCAGGTGAGGCAACAGTAGAGTGCTGGACTTACAGTTAAGAAAATTTGAAGTTGAAATCTGAGTTAGGCACTTACTAGGTATTACTCGAAAAGTCATTAACTTCTGCCTCAGTTTCCCTTTTATGTGAAATAGGAATAATAATGGCACCTTCTTCTTAAAGTTGTTTTGAAAGTCAAATGAGATGCTATATATAAAGTACTTTATCAATTATGCACTATATTGAGGTGAGCTATTATTATTGGGATTTTCTTGTGATTCCTTTTTTTCATGTCATTCCTCTTTGGAAATTATTTATGTTTGTTAATTTTCTTTTCCTTAGATTAAATTTTAAAAATCCTCTTTCTTGATATGTTCATTTGGGCATTTCATTTTTTTTCCAAATATTCTTCCATTTCATTTGTCACTTTTATTGGAATATAATTTGGCAAGATAATGTCTATGGGTTTTCTTTACTTGTTTGTTCTTCCTAAACTCCATCTTTTATACTGACAACTTGGTTTTCTTATTTAAAAAAATTGGACTAGCTAAGGGTTGTTATATTTATTTATTTTTACAAAAAAAACCTGCTAATTTTATTTATTAGTCAGTTTAAAATTTTCTTTAAATTTTTGTTGCTCCCCTTTTATTTTCATAATTTCTGTTTTTGTGGTTAGTGTTTTAAAAAATGTTTTTGACTTTTTTTTAGTTGCATGTCCGTTTCATTTGTCTGTCTCTATTTTGTGGGTGAAAAGCTGTTTAGAGATAGAAAATTTCCCCTACATAGTGCTTTTACTACATCCCTAAATTTTTTTCACATTTTCTCATGATTGTTATTTTCTTGGATAAATCTATCTTTTGTTCTCTGATCTATTTTTCTTGCCCAAGTATATAGCTGTAGGCTTTAGTGTTGGTCCCTGGTACTAGGAGGTTCCAAAACCCTGATCCAAAGTCTGAGTCCCTAATCTAAACTCCCTGTTTAATTATTTTACTTTAGAATTTGTTTCTACCCTTGTATTTTAGATTTTCCATTTTTGTGATTGAACCTTTCAGGTTTTTTTTAGTTTCATGCCCATTACTTGACTGTAACTACAGTCCTTAGCTCCAGTTTGTGTGTTGGATGATTCCAAGATCTGAATCCACTAACATGTCAGAGTGGCAGAGCTGTCAGCTTGACTCTGGTCTCCACTCCCTGCTTCAGCATACATCTACTATACTGACCTTCCTGCCTATCTAAGACTGCCAACAGGACTAAACCTGTCTCCCTGAAATGGAAAAAGGAGTTAACTATACTTTTTTTTCTCAGATTTCCAGATCATCATTCAGTTCAGTGCTATTCCTTTAACTTTGCTGGAGTAGTTCTTTGAAAGTTTATCTCTACTGCTTTCTCTCATTCTACCATCTTTGTTTGAATTCTTGCCTGTTTTCTTTCAAGGCTCAGTTCAAATACTATCTTCTTTGTGAATTTTTCCTGATCTCCCTCCTCCAAATGCTAGCTCATTTTACTCAAGATCACTTTTCACCTATCCGTCCATTCTGAACTACAAACATATGTATGTGTGTATGATGTATGTATATGT
>CM053769.1:476116648-476166040 GCA_028658325.1 Potorous gilbertii | reverse complement strand
AAATCTTATATAACTAGTACTTCTTTTGATTTTTCACTCTCCTTTTGTGTTTTTTGTTCATTTATTTGTGTCTGAGAAAGAAGTAGAGACAGAAATAGAGATATACAGAAGGGAGAGAGAGAGAGAGAGAGAGAGAGAGAGAGAGAGAGAGAGAGAGAGAGAGAGAGAGAGAGGGAGGGAGAGAGAGAGAGAGAAACAAAGAGAAGAGACACAGAGACAGAGAATCTTAATAAGATTTGGCAAGAGCCAAATCTTGTTTTATTCCCATCCATTCATGATTACTCTTCTCCCTGGAATATCGATCTGAAGAGGCAAGTAGATGGGACTTAAGCCGACAGACCATACACCAACATAAAAGAAGCCAGAAATGATGGCAGAAGGTAGAAAAGTGGAGTGGTGGATGCACAATATCTCTCTTCTTTTTCTGTGATTCGAAGTCCTTTGTGCTTGCTAATTTGCTGCCAAGTATCTGGATATTAGCTTTAATTTCTGAGTGTTGTCAACTGATTTCTAGTAAAGTATTGATTTGAGCAAAAGTCATTTGGCTGTTCCATGAGTTCATCATGGAACCTATTACCCATAAGCAGAATTGATCTTTGAGTACCTCATCTCTCCATGTACTCTCTGATTTACTCAGACTAGTCTACTCTCATTCCTTTCTTATCTCGTACCTCTCCCTTCAATATACTTTTGCTATGAGACCCCTTAATACTTGCCTCTCTACCCCTTTCTCCTATTGAATTTGTAAAATCTTTGAAAGTCAAATTTAGAAGTCAGTTGTCCCATGTTGTCCACCAAGACCTTTCTTCATTCTATTCAAATAAGTGAATGATTTATTCAGCCTCTGATTCAGGCCCTTCAATGAGGAAGAACTCATGGTCCCCTGAGGAAGCATGTATTACAATTCTAACTGTTGAGTTTTCTCTTACATTGTGCTGAATTCTGCTTCTCTGAAATTTGTAACTATTCCACCATTTTATTTTAGAATATGATATGGAGTTAGAGTGATAATTTGTATAATGCCTCCATTAAGAAATATATCTTGGACAGTTGCCATGGATAGACAAAGAACTTCAATCAGAGAAAATCAGTTGCATTGGTTTTAGGTTTTTTTTCAGAGACCCTCAGTATCTCCTTAAAACAAGTTCCTCTTTTTTTCTTTAAAGTTTTTAATCTTTTAGTAACTTTATAAAGCTACAAATCATGGAATCATAAAGAATCTGAAGAATTAAAATTGCATACCCTGCAAAGGTGCATGATGGGAATGAAGAGACTGCAACATATTGTCAATGCAGATGAATTAAAAGAAAATGACCTTTAGGTGCCTTGAAAGTCCTGGGTGACCAGCAAACATAGTTGTCCACTCATGATTCAAGTGTAAGGTGATTACCAGTGGACAGCATGTATATTCTGCATGTAATGTCAGGAGGTCTAGAGAAAGGCATATATCATATCAGATGCACTTGCTGTGAAGAATTAAGAAGAGGCTGCTCTGTGAGAGTTTAATGTATATTGCAGTATTGCTACCCTCACTCTCCATAGCCATGCATTTGCCCAGTCTGGTTGATTTTATCTCTATAACATCTTTCTCCTTCTCCTCATTTACACAACCACCACTGTGTTTGGGACCACATTACTTCTCATCTTCAATGTTGTCATGGTCTCCTAAGAAGTCTCCCTTCCTCTGATGTCTCCTTTCACCAATCCACACTCCACAGAGATGCCAAGGTGATATTTCTAAATCAAATATCTGACCAGGTTCCTTGTTTGCTCCACAAGCTCCAGTGACCTTCTATTCCCTGTAGGATCAACTGTAACATCTTCTACTTGGAATTTTCGATCTCTCCCCATCTGGCCACAGCCTAATTTTTCTAGGCTTTTTACTCCTTAGTCTTCACTTCACTTCATTCAATGATTGAGCACAACTTGCTGCTAGCTCTTTGTTACATGTGACATTCTAGTTCCCATCTCCTTGGCTTTGTCCAGATGCTCCCCACACCTAGAAGGCATTCTGTCTTCCACCATGAATTTATCCTATATTTTGAGTGACCAGGTGCTGCAGTAGATTGATCACTGAGCCTGGAATCAGGAAGACCTGAGTTCAAATCTGGATTCAGACATGTACTAACTCTGAGATTCTGAGCAAGTCACTGAAGCTCTGTGCCTCAGTTTCCTCATCTATAAAATGGGATTAATAATAACACCTACTTCCCAGCATTGTTAGAAAGGTTAAATGGGATACCTGTAAAACGCTTAGCACAGTGGATGGCGCGCAGTAAGCACTATATACATGCTGGCTATTGTTATCATTACCTTTACATACATCTTATATCTACTGATATATGCACATTTTCCTCCTTGATACAAGATAGATTCCTTGATGGCAGATCACATTTGATCCAACAAAGCTGGAGGGTAGGTACTACTATTATTCCCATTTTACAGATGAGAAAACTGAGGAATTATATTAAGCAATTATATTAACACACACACATACATAACAAACTCTTGGATAGGGAGAATCCCTCAGAGGAGGTTCTGTGTTCAGTTCAGGTCCTGCCTCAGACACATACGATGTGATGGTCAATCACTTAACCTCAACATTCTAGGCAACTGTCTATGACTATTAGTTGTAGTAAAGGTGCTAACCAACATTGGTAGAGAGAATTTTTCACTTAGGAATTCCCTCTACCAATGAAATTATAGGCCCCATCCCTAACCCTTTCCTGATCTTTATTTGATCACAAGGAACAGAATCAGGAATAATGAGTAAAATTTGCATAAAGGCCAACTTTGGGATGTTATCAGGGGAAAAACAAAGCAACTTCTTGACAGTGAGCTATTCCATATCTGGACTGGACTTTCCCCACTAGAGATGGTTTAGCCAAAGCTGGGTGAAAACTTTTTGGATGTGTTGGACTGGCATCTGTTTTTCTGAACTGTATTACATGGCTACTGAGTTTCCTCCCAGTTCTAAATGTCTGTGCCAAGGTGATGTGCATAGCTTTAGTTTTAATTTGGGTTCATCAGGTCTTGTGACAAACCCTGGTGACTTCTTCATTTAGACTTTCCTCTGAACTGAATTTTACTGTGTCCTGAGGGAATAGTCAACTGGACAGCTCCTATGGCAGGGTTAGTAAAAGGTTGAGGTTCTATTGACTTGTGGCAGAAGAGTGAGAATTGTTTTCCCCTCCCTCCCTTCTCCCAGATGCTAATTTGTCCAGGGTGGATGTGATGGTAATGGTGTGGGACATATGAACCTCTGGTAATGCTAGATCAAGATATTAAAGGAAAGAATATTTTTCTTTTCCCATTTAATCTTATTTTGTGTTCATTTGACAAGTTTGTCTTAATGCCTAGACATTGGGATGAGAAGTGATAAATAAATATACAGATATAGAGACTCTAGGTGGAAGGTCATTTGATTTGTGCTGGAGGGAGATCAATTAGATGGTTTGTAAATAACCCCATGATATATAGTAGTGTCCCAGACCCTCACCAACATTTAGGTATAGAACAAGTCTGAACAAAATCAAATTTCTTGCTTCAAATAAGCATAAATATGGCACTCAGATCTAGTACACTGCTCAGTCCTGTCTTTCTGGACCTGCCTCTCTTTTACCATATCTTTTGTGAGACTCACAATCTTCAGCGTTTACCAAGGCTGAATGAATGAATGAAGATTTACCTATGTGCAAAGCACTGTGCTATACACAAGTAAAAAATAAGTAGAAAGTACATATACAAAATATAAATACAAATATATATATATACAAATATATACAAGAAAATATATACAAGACAGACTTTGCTCTTAAGGAATTCACCTTTTAATGGGGGAAGTAATACATTTGGAAGGTTTTGACTACAAGTCAGATGAAATAATCTTATCAGTGGTCCTTAGGCTGCAATAATAAAGAAGATGGAAGACCTCTTTTTAATGTCGTTCCACTGATAAAATCATATCAGTTTCTGATACTGAATTATTTGACAATGACTTTGGTGGTAAAAAATTTGTTTTCTGGATCTTCAGTAGGTTATGGCTATAATAACTGCAGGATCAATTGACAGGCTGTATTTCCATTGAGTATAGGGCAATCTCCATGGCTATACTTCCATTGAATGGTTGTGAACATTGAGCTAGAAGCATTGCTATTCCCAAGGTTCTTGTGTTCAAGGTTCTAGACTATTTCCATTACAGTCTAATGAGGGATGGTGGTAGTAGTTTGACTCTCCCAGTGCAAACCGCCTCCTGTCTTCTTTTGTCTTCAGGATTCAATGCTCTAGATAACTGGATCCAATTTTCCATTTGGAGAGTCTTTCCAGCAATGAAGATTCCCACCTGTCCATGCTCTCTTGTCCTGAGAGTCTTATGAAGGGTTTCCCAGAAGATCCCCATAGGAGGTTCACCCAATGTATTGGGGACTGTTCTCGCTTTGTCCTAACATCTGAAAGATACTAACAGAGTAACCTGGTCATCCATTTGCTATCTTCTTCTTTACCACAGGATCTGCCCTTCTTCCCTTTCCCATGGCATTTTCACATTCCTGTTCTGCAAAGTTCTTATTACATGTAGCAGATTCTTTGGTAAATGTTTATTGGATTGTCCACTGAAATATCTTTTTATATTTTACCCTTATAGTGCAAAGGATTTTAGGATTTAGGGTGGCAAGAAACATTAGCTCATCTTGTCCAAATCCCTTGCTTTAGATATAAAGAAACTATAGCCTAGAGAGCTTTGCTGACTTGGTCAGCAACACACAGATCTTCTGCTTTCAAATTCAAAACTTTATAATATTCCAGGATGCCTCTCATCTGAAATGGCTTGCCAAGTCCTCTCCCTCTTACAGAATCCCACTCATTCTTGAAGGTTCAGTTCAGATCTCGCCTCCTTCAAGACTTTCTCCTTGACCAACATAACTTGCAGGTGAATGTTCTTGCTTGCACTTTATACTTACATAACTTTTCATAAATTGAATTTTATTTTTAGGCATATTTAATCCAGGGGTATGTTAGAGCCAGTTCAAACTGGCTTCAAAGAGTTGTCCATTAAATTTTCAGTGTAAGTCAGCATTTACACCTTAGAAATCTACAAGCACTACAAGTCAGGACCTGATTTGTTGTTTTGTTGATTATCCAGGTTCAAGAAAGTGATAGAAAAATGTAAGTATTGCAGATTACACTTTCATTTTTTCCCCAAAGAGCTAGTTGTTGAATGTTTCCCAGAATATTATTGGCTTTCTAACTTGATGGTTGCTCCTTGAGGGCAAGAATTATATCTTGTTTCTCCCTACATCATCAACAACAACATCCTTATATCCTTACAACATCCCCAGCAATTTTTGTTATTGTTTAGTCATTTTAGTCATGGACAACTGTTTCTGATACCATTTGGAATTTTCTTGGCAAAGATATTGGAATGGTTTGCCATTTCCTTCTGCAGCTGCTTTTACAGATGAGGAAACTGAGGACAGGGCTAAGTGACTTGCCCAAGGTCACACAGCTAGTAAGCATCTGAGGTCAAATTTGAATTCAGATCTTCCTGACTCTAGGTCTGATGCTCTATATACTATGACACGTAGATGCCCATCTAGACCAATTCTTTAATAATTGCCCCTTATGTAGCATTTAAACAATTTTCTTTTGCTTTATTTTAGCCTTTAAGATTTGCAAAGTGATTCATTATCCTTCTTGACTCCTACAATGGCACTGTGAGAAAGGTATCATGATCCCCTTTTGCAAATGAGGAAACTGAGTTTTCAAGTGAAGTGACTTGCACAGCTGGTAAGGAACTATGAGTTATGGAACCCTGAGCTCTTCATTGGTCCAAGTCCAGCTTTGATCCTATAACCCAGGAAAGGACTCTAAAGAGATATTTATCCATTTGTATCTGAAGCTCTCATTAAGTGGTAATAAATTGACTGATTTATTGTCGTTGTTGCTTTTCTTATAGTTGAACTAAAGATTATTGTGAGCCAAGAAATCAAGGTCATGTGAAAGTCAGATGTTTATCACCAATAACTCTGGAGATTGTCTCTTTTTGAAAAACAACTCAGACCATCCATGATCCAGTAACTCAGAGAAATTGAAATTGATGTAAAGAATTATGCTAAATGGTTATAAATAACATTATCTATTGCTTCCCCTAAATAGTATTCAGCGGTAATTTAAATGATAATCTGGTGGTATTCTCAGGGAGAAATTGACTATCTAATATTTAGAATGGGAAAAGGACATAGCTCCTCACATTGGTCATGAATATTCAAACTGGTGGGGTCATCACCAGGCTCCCAATTGGCTAGGTCAAAGCTTTTGAGTCATCCTATTCTCTTCTCCTTCATCCTTAACCTTTGCAAGTCATACATCATAAATGTAGGTCTGGAAGGGATCTCAGAGGTCATTTAGTTCAAAACCTTCATTTTACAGGTTAGGAAACTGAGGTCCAAGGAGATGATATGATTCAACCCAAACTCTTAGGGTTAGAAATCATTAGAGACAGGATTTGAACCTACGTTCTTGGTCTTCAAGGACAGCCTCCTTAAGGGTAGGGGCTACAGAAATGTAAAGTTTGCAACTACCATCTTTTCAGCTTCAAGGTGTAAGTTTCACAAGCATGCCAAGGGCAATAGAAGGACAGGATTATTCTGAATCCCAAGACACTCATCTGCTCAACTTCTAAGGTATTATAATGGCAGATGGATGGATTGTAAATTACCCCTATTAAAGTTAGCTTTTTAGCCTACATTCAAATTTGGGAAGACTAAACCCCTTTGAAAGATCTGGCTTCTGTCTCGGAGATCAGAACAGGCTCACCTGGTGCTTTTATGTTAATGTGGCCACCTGGGTGGTTTTCTTTTTTGCTTCTGAATAGATCAGAAGCTTCCTGGCTGCTGAGCCACTAGGAAACTTCCTAATCTAGCCCTACACAGAAACTGCAGGTTGGAAAGAGAGAGGGCTGTATCTTTCCTGAGCTGTGGGCCTACCTCTTGCTGTAAGCCTCAGAGGATAAAGCCATATCTCCCTTCTGCCCACTACATCTTGTCTTTAAAATAATGAGGGAAACAGAGAATGCAGATAACAGCCTGTGATCCACCTTCTAAGGTCCCTTTGCCAACCCCCATGCAATTTGGGCATAATCAGCCTCTCAATGCATATTCAAAAGAATGAACTCTTTTTCAAACTTTTTCATTGAGACAAGACTGTCCAAGTGTTCCCTGCTTTATTCTATGGGCCAGACTAGGAAAAGTTGGAAATGGCAAGGATTTGCAAATTAGCTTGGAAGTTGACTGCTGTGAATCCTCTGGTCAAGTAGATGATCATGACCCTTTCATTTATCTCTCTAGCTGAGTTAGGGTTTTATTACACAAACGGCCTTCCACTTTGGTATCTTCCTTAGGGAATCAAGTATCTTTCTTTACCAGGTTACCAAAAGACCCACCATCAAGTCCTGGATTGGAAATCTCAATACTTGGATTCTAATCTCATTTCTGCTACTTGTTAACTATATCACCTTGGGTAGATTACTTGCTTTTACTGTGCCTCAGTTTCCTCATCAGAAAAATGAGGGGAAGAGGAATGGGGAATAGGAGTGAGGTCACTTCCAGCTTTATGATCTTTTATATCGTTTAGTCTATTTTCCATTTTTGGGAGGTTTTTTTATTGTTATACATGGTTTTTGTGTCACTTTTAATTTCCCAATATAACTCTCTTTTCTCTCCTGCTCAGTAAGTCATCCCTGTAACAGAGAATAAAAAAGAGAGGAAAAAGCAGTTTAGCAAAACCAACCAACAAAAACAACCGAGCCTGACCATATGTGTATAACTTTTTTTCTTTATTTCCCTCCATCCAGGCCCCTTTCTCTGATACTTTTGGACCACCCCAGGTTATTTGCCACCCCCAGATCACATCCAGACCTTCCTGTCTTTCTGTGTAAAAATATCAGTTCCAGTCTCATAACAGCTAAAGTCTCCTTTTTCGTTATTGTTGAGGCATTTGAGTTACATCTGACTCTTTGTGACTCCATTTTTGGGTGTTCTTGATAAAAATATTAGATTGGGCTGCCATTTTCTTCTCTAGGTCATTTTACAGATTAAAAAAACTGAGGCAAACAGAGTTAAGTGACTTGCGTAGGATCACACAGCTACTCTGTGTCTCAAGCTGAATTTGAATTTGTAAAGATGGAGATTTCCTAGTTCTTAACCTAGTGTACCCTCCAACTCTACAAGCTTCCTACCTTAGCAAATAAAGGAGGTGATTATGCTTTTCTCAACTCCTCTCCTGGGCGAAATGGGGCATTATAATTACATACTATTTAGTTTCTTTTATCCCCATCCCCTATTTTTACAGATGATGAAATTGACCCCAAGGTGTTGAGTACACAGGTAGTATGTATCAGACCTTGGATTCAGACACATTTTCTGACCTCAAGTCCAGAGATCTTGGCCTCATGGGAAAGTCCTGAGGCTGTGTGTGTGTGTATGTGTGTGTGTGTGGGGGGTGTCAGTGCTTCATCATTTCTTTCTTTATCCAGCTTTCATGTGACATAAGGAGGGCAGAGTAAATACCTGAGCCACCTCTTTTCCCTAGGGGAGGAACCTACCTCCCACCTCCCCCCACTCATTGGTCACTCTTCCTAGCCTGATCCTGGTCTTCCTATTGTTCTGCCTACATCTCTGGCTTCCTCCATAGGTCTCTTTCTGCTCTTTATATCAGATCTGCAGATACTCTAATACTGGTTGTTCAATGAAATGCTCTCTCAATACATTTCTCAAGCTATTTTTTCAAAGATCATAGACTCAACTTCAAGAATCCTGCCTGGTATTGGGGGTTGAGTTCAGGGCTTAGTGTAAGATCTTCTTTCGAATATTGCTTTGGATGCTAACTAGCTTTGTGACCTTGGATAAGTCATTCTGCTGTTGTCTAGGGGTGCTAGGAACCCCAAAATGACAAGGCAAAGGGCACAAATCTGCCTTGAAACAATTTAACCATTCAAGCCTTCTTTCAGTAAGAGACAACGTTTATTTTGTTACCAATAGAACTGGGCATTGTTTTAAGAAGCTGTGCATTTGGTAGGAACAAGACTAACTCTTTTTACAAGACGAAAAGATTTGGGTGGGATCAAGCAGTGGCCAGCCTGGGGTGACCAGGAGGTAACAGACAATAGAGGACTGGGTTGGGTCAGAAGTAACAGAGAATTGAAGGTTGATCTGGGTCAAAGTCACAAGGAAAGGACAGTAGAAAGGATTATTGAATATTTAGAGGGGGATGTGTGGGAAGGTTCCAGAATTGGGTTGCATTTTGGGGGTTCACAGTCTCATACCTCATAAATTCTAACTCTGTGACCTCTGTGTGTATTTGTGCACAGTGTAGTATATGCCTTGTCTTGGTAATATGATGCTCAAATGAGATCACAGGTATCACTTTGCAAACCTCTAACAGCCATGGAAATGTCCTAAACAAGAACATACTAAGGGTGGTGGGGAGTAGGGGAACTTTAGGGTGTGCAAAGGCACCGAGGTGGAGAGAGGAATGCTAAGTGTGAAGAACAGTTTGGCTGGGCTGTGGAATGAATGAAAGAGAGTAGTGTGTAATAAGCCTGAGGAAGTCTTTAAATGCCAAACAGGAGGTTTTATTCCAGCCTGGGGGCAATATGGAGTCAGTCAACATCCATTTAATGGTGCCACTGGATTTAATGAGCAGGCTAGTTATGCAGTCATACCTGTGTTTGAAGAATGCTTCTTGGGCACTTGCATGGATGATGGATGGGAGGTGAAAGAAATATGAAGCAGGAAGGCTGTTGGGAGGATATTGCAACAGTCCAGGGAAGACATACTAAGAACTTGTCTGATGATGGTGACTGTGTGGCTAGAGAGAAGAGGGCAGATACAGAGATACTGTGGCAGGAGAAATGACAGTATTTGGCACCTGATTGGATGTGGGGTGAGTGGGAGAGAGAGGAATCAAGAATGACTCCAAGATTGCAAACCTGGGTCACTGGAAAGATGGTGATTTCATTGAGAGAAATAGGGAAGTTCAGGGAGAGTGGTAGGTTTGTGGGAAAAGATAATGAACGAATGTAGCTGTTATATGGCTCCAGGACACTTTAATGCCCATTGAACCTATATGAGCTGGGTACCCTGTAGGCTCACTGTAGAAACCAGATGAGTCGGTATGAGACAAATGGTACCGTGCTACAGAATTTCAGAGCTGGAAGAAACCTTCGAAGTCATCCAATTTCACCTGCACCTGAACAAGAATGCTCTATATAACACATCCAAGAAGAGATCATCCAGCCTTTGTCTGAAGACCTCTTACAATGGGAAACCCACTCTCTCCAGGCAGTCCTTTTCACAATGGAAAACCCACTCTCTCCAGGCAGTCCTTTTCATTTTTGGACAGTTTTAACTGTTGGGAAGATTTTCCTTTCTTGAAGTCTAGATTTGCCTCTTTGTAGCAACTGTCAACTGCTCTCAGTTCTGCCCTTTGGGGCCAAGTGGATCAAATCTCATCTCTCTTCTAGGAGATCCCAGGCCCTCCAAACCTTTTTCTTCCCAGTGAAGAACCTCATAGCATGATAGAGAACTGGTCTTGGAAGCAGGAAGAGATGGGTTCTAATCTTGTCTCTGACACATACTGCTACAGGACCCTAGGTTAGTTACTTCATTTTTGTTCTCAAGGGCAACTCTCTAAGACCTAAATTGCAGCGAGGGTGCAGAACTACTTTGGTAGAGGGAGTTACCTCATCAAGGAGTGCCCTAAACCAATGGAATCACAGGTCTGGGCTTCGTTCCTTTCTTCTCAACAACCTTGTTAATGTAACATCTCCCCACTTTATAGATGATAAAACTGAGGCTCAGGGAAATGAAATGGCCTTACATTTAGTAATATCAGAACTAGGTTTTGAGCCCAAATTTAAGATCTCAAATCCCAATTCCAAATGGATGACTAGTCCAACATTCACCACAAGAATAGACTTCTGATTGTAGTCTATCCTTAATCTGCTCCAATGTCTGATTCCCTGAGTATAGCTCATTGCAACTACTGTAGTCATATTAGTTCTAGGCTTCCAGGAAAGGTAGGGTAATATTTGTGTAGTAAGTAGTCCACTATTGAGAAAAGAAATCAGGGGAGGAGGGCCAGTTTGGTATTGAAAGAAATGGAACCATTTATTACATACACAATGTTTTTCTAAATTACATACTCTTTAGTTTCCATGGAAAATGCGGAGTACTTGAAAATAACAGATGTTCTCTTTGTTTTTACCTGTAGTTTCTAAGCATAAACTAAGTAAAGTAATGATGAGTTGACTTAATTTTAGTACTCTGAAGCACTTGTTGGATAGGGCAGTCAGTTCTCTATGGGCCACAATTTCTTCAGCTATAAAATCACAAAATCTAAGAGTCTGAAAAGACTTCAGAGGCCATCTGCTATAATCTATATCTTTACTTGGCTTCCTTCAAGTCACAGCTAAAAGCCCCATCTTCTTCAGGAAGTCATTTCTGATCCCCTTAAGTCTGGTGCCTTCTGATAATTATTTTCAATAAATCCTATAATTAACATACATAATTGTCTGTATGCTATCCCTCCCCTCACTCCCCTCTACTCCCAGCCTGTGAGCTCCCTGAGGGCAGGAACTGTCTTTAACCTTGTCTTTATCACTTAGCATAGTGTGCTTAGCATATATAGATGCTTAATAGATTGACTGACTGAACATGAATTCCCTTTATAACTCCCTTGGCATGAGGCACAATTTTAGTCTTTGCCCGAACAGTTCAAGTGGAAAGTGGCTATTGCCCCGTAGGTGGTCAATTTCCTTTTTGGATTTCACAAGTTCACCAAGATTGGCAAGAACCTTTTCCTTACATCAAACCTAAATTTTTCTTCTTCACAACTTTCACCCATCAGTTGGAAGTTTACCTAGTGGCCTTTGCTAGTTGTCTTGACCTATGTCATACCATTGGACTTCCATGACTCTGGAGGAGAGAGTGAAACTGATGACCCTTGCACAGCTCTGTCTTACTTAAAGTCAATTCACTTACAAGTCAAGATATCATCCTTCTGATGTCATTGGTCTTGTTCAAGAGTAAAGGATGAACAACAAGAGCTCTACTCTGGGTCAATCTGACCTAATTTCTCTTTCATATGAAAGCATTTCAAATCCTTAGAAACAACTATCATGTTTCTTTGAACCATCTCTTCTCCAGTCTCAATTTTTGTAGTTGCTTCAAAGAGGAGTTGGACTGCACAGGTCATCTCTAAATGATCCCTCTTTGCTCTAGACCTAATGATCCAAACACTGTTTCCTTTGTGACGGTTTTGAGTACATTTACAGATTTTTTTTGTTGTTTGTTGATTTTTTCAGTCATGTCTGACTCTTTGTGAGCACATTTGGGGTTTTCTTGGCAAACATACTGGAGTGGTTTGCCATTTTCTTCTCCAGTTCCTTTTACAGATGAGGAAATTGAAGCAAATAGAGGTAAGTGACTTGCCTGGGGTCACACAGTTAGTAAGCTTCTCAGGCCTCATTTGAACTCAGGTCTTCTTAATTCCGTGCCTGGCACCCCATCCATTGTGCTATCTAGTTGCCCCGAAATTTCCCACTAAATAGCATCAATTTAGACATAACATTGTTACCATAATAAATTGTTTCATTTCTTTCTCTACCAAACGGGCCCTCCTCCCTTGATTCCTTTCCTCAGTAGTGGATTAATTATTACCCAAACATTACCCTAGCTTTCCTGGAAGCTTAGAATCAAAGTGACTACAATGGGGGCACATTGTGCAACAGGGCACAATGGGAGTCTTGTAGAGAAGACATAGTCTAGAATTTGTCTTTCATCTTGAGGATATTATTTGTCATAGGCAGAATATCCAAAATGAGGAAAATTAATGCTGTTTCATTTGATTATTATGAATTAAATTAATTAATTAATATTAATTTGTAACATTCCCTTTTCTGTTTTAAATCTCCACTTTAGTCTAGCTCGCACAAAAGATCCATTTCTAGAAAGTGACTGAGGAATGTGATCATGTGCGAGCCCCAGACCAATTCAGGCTCTACTTACTGCCTGAATCAAAGCAATATTGCTGAACACTTTGTGTACATCCTTGGACCAAGAGAGTCTTTGAGCTGGCCAATGAGTGGTTTGATGGGGAATTCAAAATTTGGAAGGGTTAAGGGTTTGGATTGATCTGAACAAACTGTAGTCTTCCTGTAGCCTTACTTGGGAGCTACCCTTTTATTCAGGAGGAATGAATGTAGAAATTAACCAAAACTTTCCTGATTTCACAACAAATATTGTTGTGTTAAGGTGAGTATGTTTCTCACAGTTGGGGACTTGTTGGTTGGGTTCATTTCTGACATTGGGCATGTCAGTGTGATTGCTTTTTACACTTGGATTCATAGACTCATGGTAAACTCTTATTAATTTATCATAATTTATCTTATTTATCAGAAATTCCTCCCATCTCTTTGGGTTTAAAACCTTGGGGTCATCCTTGACTCTTTATCTTCAACCCTGCATTTAGTTTCCTAATCCTGTCATTTTGGTGACAACATTTCTCATATCTGTTCCCTCTTTACCTAACTAACCACTACCCCTGTTCAGGTCTCATCATTTCCCATTCTCTCAGGGTCTTGACTGGTCTCCCTACATGTAGTTTCCCTCTCCCCCTTACTTTGTCACCCTCCCAGCTCCCATTTTGATATTCCTAAAACATAAATCTGGCCAATATCACCCTCCTACTTAAAAGTCTTCTCTTTCCCACACCAATTGCTTTCAGGATAAAACACAAAATCCTCAAACCTGATATAGCCCTCCACAATTTGATTCCTACCTATTTTTCCAGCTTTATTTCATGATTCCCTTCACAGACTCTTCCAGGTTGGTCTTCTAGCTGTTTCCTGTGCATGCCACATTATCTGTCACTTCTATACTTTTGCATTAGGTCATACTCTATGTCTGGACCCCTCTCTATCATCAGTTGTCCTTCCTAGAATTCCTAGTCTATTTCAAAGCTTAGCTCGAGGGCTATCATCTTCTCTGGTTTCACTCTTCCCTTACCCCTACCCGTATGTTAGTTCATCTTCCTTCTGAAATAGTGATGTATTCACTTTGTATTCAAGAATTTCACCTCTCCCTCTCATCCTTCCTGAAGAATTCCAGATACCTGGGGGCAGGGGTTGTTTTGTTTCTTCCCTGGCATACAATAGGTTCTTAACAATATATTTTCACTTCACTTTTTAGCTTATATTAATTACAATAATAACTTTGATGTAGTGCTTTAAAGTTTGTGAAGCGTTTTACTTGTTTTCTTATCTGAGCCTTAAAGCTACTCTCGGAGATAGGTGCTGTTATTTTTGTCTCCATTTTACGTATAAGAAAACTGAGTTTTCAAGTTTGTTGAATTGAATGGTAAAAGAACTGGAATTTTGCACTGGAAAAGCAGCTACTATTGGAACTGGACTGTTCCAGTTATAAATGTAAGGTTATTTTTAGTAAAGGATATGAGAAAATTGAAATGGATACGAATCGCATTCTTTTCCGTCCACTCAGAGAGTAGTGTGATTTCCATAGGTGCATTTGACTAAAATGTTTCTGGCTAATGCTGGGATCTGTTGTTTTCACTCCCCTAAATCTAATGTGACTACTGTATAGCCCAAACTCCAAGCAACAGCAAGGTTAGTTTTCTGGTAGGTTTTTTTGGGGCTGCAGTTTGTGGAGACAGAATAGAAACCAAAAAGGAATTGTACTCCACCTGTCAGGGAGAGAAACTCCACATAGCTTTAGACTCTAACTTCTGATGGCTCACCTGCAGGTAAAGTTGTTGGGGTCTATAGAATCACAGCAGGAAAAGTGGGCAAAGGCCTTTGGATGCTCCATTCATTATTGAGGTCCAAATGCCTGGTTTCAAATTGCTTCCTGTCAAAGAATGATTTATTATTTTAATTTTCAGCACAGCATTTAAGGGTGTTAGGAAAGGTTCTTTGGCCAGACCCCATTTGGGTTTTTGTTTTCATTCTTTCTAACCTCATTTTAGCTGGAGGGTATTGGCTTCCATCAGAGGGAAGCCTGATCCGTCTGTTCCCTTCAGAAAGGAGCGATAACAGGTTCAGATTTCTTTAAAGCTCCTTAAGCCATTTGTGATAAGCTGTACATGTCCAGGGGTTTTGGAGAATGTTGAGAATGGAAGCACTCCTCCCATTAGAAATTTTCAGAGTAGAAAGAAGAATTCAAAGGAAGAGTTCAAGATCAAGACATGTAGTCAACAAGAATTCATCAAGTACGTATTGTATACAAGGCACTTTGATGGATACGATTGGGGAAAGAATGATGTAAGAAACATAGTTCCTGAATTCAAATTATATATAGAGGTGTAGGAGAGAGGAAATACATAAAAATTACAGAAACCTTATACAGATACAAAACAAAATAAAACAAATGGGCATCCCAAGAGGGAAATGAACAGTGTGACTTCAGAAGTAGGACAGGTGACTTCTATCTGGGGAGAGTCAGGGAAGGGCTCATGGAGGAAATGATTTTTAAAGTTAGCCTTGAAAGCTGTGAGGAACTGAATAGCTAATAGCTAATACTTAAGGTCCTTTGATGTAATCATGCGATTTTTAATTGTTTTTATTATCTAGTTTATTAGTTTAATAGTTTTCTTAGTATTGAAATAACCCTGCATTCCTGGCATAAATCCAACCTGGTCATAGTGTATAATCCTTTCAGTATTACAAAATAATAAAATTAAAAACTTTTAAAATGATATTTTACTGACAATAATAGCTACATTTAAGTGACACTTTATATTTTGCAAAATGTTTTACACATTATCTCACTTCAGCCTCAGTTACCTCTGAGATAGGTACTGTTATCATCCCCATTTTACAAATGAGAAAACCAAAGCTGAAGGACTTGTTAAGTTAGTGTTTTAGGCAGGATTTGAACTCAGAGATGAAGAGTACTTAATTCAGAGGAATGAATATCCTTTCTGAAGTGTATTTGAAAATACATATCCCCTAAAAGGATGGGATCAGACTGAACACTGATTAAAACAAAATTGCAGAAATATGCAGGGAACAGCAGGCAGTGGGGATGGCACAGGACAGGGGATGGTGATAACTGCCAGACCTCACTAACTTTGGATTAGCCTTGTTCTCACCATGCTAAAGTGCTGGAGGGATCTGTTGACTAATAACCCAGTGAATCTATCTGCCCATCAATTTGTATTTCCATTTATGAGAGTGATGTAAAGCCAAGCACATTGCCTCATTCCCTTTTAGCTACTGACTTCAGAATCTCCATATGTGTCCTCAATGAATGGTCTTCTAGACCTGACTTGAAGACTTGCAGTGAGTGAGAAGCCAGTACTTCCCAAGGCAGTCTCTTCCATTTCAAGGTATTTCTAATTGGTAGGAAATGTGTCCTTAAATCAAGCCTAAATTTGCCTCTTTCTAGCTTTTACCTTTTACTCTTGCTCTCCTGGCCAAATAGAACAAGTCTAGTCTCTCATCTGTGCATTAAATGTTTAAAGAAAGCTGACATACTCACCTTAATTCATCAAGGTAAATATCCTCATGTTTTTTCAGTTAATCTTCATGTGGGATGAACTCATCTCTTTACCATTCTTGGTTGTCCATTGCTAAGTGGTCTTCAGCTTATCCTCCTCCAAACATATGGCACCCAGAAGTGTACATCACAATCCATATACGAATTATGATCAGGGCAGGGAATATTAGTATATAACTTCCCAGTCTTGGACATCACAGAAGAGAATAACAGGTATTTGATCTGTGGTTTCATTAGTATACAAATGAGGGAATACTCTCTTATCAAAGCACGTAAATACCTTCTCTGTAATTTATAATCTTAGAGAGTTGCCTAGGGGGCCCCATGACTTGCCCTGGGTCCCACATTTAGTATTTGTTATATTTGGGACAAGAACCCAGGTCCTCCTCATTTTACAGGTGACTCTTTATCCACTACATTATGTATCATAGATCCCATTAGCTTTTTGGTTGCCAAACTATATATTATGTGTTTTCTAGTTTTATAAGTTTTTATTCATGTCTTTTGCTGATGTAGACTGTCTACATAATCATAGTTTTCCCCATTATCCTTCCCTCTTCCCCTTCAACACAGCCAACTCACATAACAAATAATATTGTTTAAAGGCAAAAGAAAAGGAAGAGGAAAAATCAGCACAATTGATTAATGCATTGAAAAAGTCCCAAAACAGATGAAATGTGCAATTCTGCCTCCAGGAAGGGCTTGATCAGGGTGTCCTCTCAGATTTCTTCATTTGAGTCATGCTTGGTCTTTATAATTTTGTTATATTCAATTTTGATTTTTTTGTGTGGTTGCAGCATTTAGATTGTTGTAGTTATTGTGTATATTATTTTTCTTGACTGCTTCATCTGCAACACTTTATACAGATCTTTCCATGTTTCTCTGTATTTATCACAATTATCTTTTCTTATAGCAGATTAATATTTCCTATAATCATGTATCACAGTTTGTTTAGCCATTCCATTCAGTGGGCATCCACTGTTTCCAATTCTTTGCTATCACAAAAAATGCTGCTATAAATATTTTTGTGTATATAGGAACTTCCTTCTTATTAATGGGTTCCTTAAGTTATAAACCCAGTAGTGGAATCTCTGGTTCAAAGAATATGGATATTTTAGTTACTTTATTTGCATAATTTCAATTGCTTTCTAAAATGGTTGTACATTTTCACAGCTCCACCAACGATGTATCGGTGTGACTATCATCCTGCAACTCCTCTGACTTCGACTTTTATCATTTCTTGTCATTTTTTGCCAGTTTGTAGGGTGAGAGGTGAAACCTCAGGACTATTTTAATTAGCACGTCTCTTATTAATAGTGAATTGGAGCATTCTGTCATGTTATCATAAATACTTTGCAATTCTTCTTTTGAGAACCCTTTGTTCATGACAATTTCGCCTCTTATTTATTGGGACATGACTGTCACATAATAGTGTCACCATTTTAAGTTTTGAGCTTATTTAAAGAGAAAATTTATCTAATACAGATATTCCCATGTTTCCTGTAAGAAAGGGTTGAGAAACATTGTCAAATGCTTTGCTGCCTCCTAAGTAAACTAAATTTGCACAGTTGCATTTATATATTATTTTGCGAATCCAGCAAAAAACAGTTCAGCTGACATAACCTACTCTTGCAAAGACATTTTGTTTTGTTGTGATCCCTGGTTTTTGTTTGTTTGTGGTTATTCACTATCTCTTTATTCATTGTTGGATTTGTTTGAGAATCAAAGGTAAGCTCGCTGGTGTATAACTTTCGATTCTAATCTTTTCTCTATTGTGAAAATAAAGATGTAGGCTCTTCTCCAATTATGTGATACCTTTTCTATTTGCCATGATCTCTGAAACATCACAGAGATTGACTCAACAATTGCATGTGTCAGCTTTTTAAGTATCCAAGCATGTAGTTCTGAGCCAGGTGAACTGAAGGCATCAATAGCAGCTAGACACTCTTACTATCTTCCCGTTATCATGCGTGTCCAGTCACTCAGCCATTATTGCTCCATCCTTTCTAGTTCAAAGATAATTTTCCTTGGTTGAGAAAATGGAAACAAAATTGAACAGCTCTACCTTCTCTCTCCTGTCTGTTATTAGCACCTTATTTACCCTGAGTAGCAAGCTGACCTCTTCTTTGATTCTCTTTTATTTCCCACTAGAATGCTAATGTAACTGAATGTATCTCTGCCCTTCAAGATGTTGGTTTTTGCAACAGTTTTCATGTAATGAGAACTTTAATAGGTTCTATAAGCTTGACCTGCACCAAGACTTTTGGGACATTCTGTATTTAAATCTATAATCTGACTATTTCCTTTTCCTTCTTTTAGTCTGTTATGTTTTTTAATACAGTACACCATTCATGGGCTAAATTTTAATCCTGGATCTCATTTCATAAGTCTTAGTGATATTTAGGGGGCTATATTTGCTTTCTTTCATTTAGAATTATAGTTCATATTGCTATTACTCATACCCTGTGCAGTCGTGTACAGATAACTGAGGTCATGGCTTTTAATTACTGGCTCCTTTATTGGATTTTTCTTCTATTAATTTCTGGACATTCCAGGTATCTTCTATTAATTTCTTTCTTCTGTCTAGCATGGTGGAGACCTAGGCAGTTTTCTTTCTTCCCTTTCCTTATAGTTTTAAAATTCTTTTCTTTTTATGAGCTCTTCCAGGTAGGTATACTCTGACCAATCCTTTTGAGCTGAACTCCTTCCTTGGTCAGCAGCCCTTTCTTTCCTTATATATTGACCTATAGTCTACAAATTTAAGTCTTTTCTCAGTTGCCATATTTTTATCCACTCTTTCTTTTCCCAAATGTTATCGAGTTTTGATAGCTCAGAGTGTAAAGAGCAATTGTTTCTGTTCTGGCCAGAAACTCTCAGTCTTTCCTTCCCAAACTGATTTTTTTATGAGAGCAAACTAGGCCATTAATTCTTACCTCACCTTTCATTACTGAATGGGTATGACTTCAGATAAACTGAGACCTGGGAAAGATCTTCACTAATTAAAGGCCAAGGTGTCTCACTGAATCCAGAACTAAATCACCAGTTATCTTGACCTAGGTCTTGCCACTGGACTCTGATGATTGTAGAGGAGAGAGTGAGGCTGATGACTTTGCCTAGCCCTGCCTCACTTAAATCCAATTCACTTGCAAGTTAAGACATCACCCTTCCAATATCATTAGTTCTTTTTGAGAGTGAAGGTTAAAAAGCAATTTCATTTGCCTTTGGTAGCTATGAAAAAAATATCAGCAACAGGAAATCTTGAGCTTCAATCCTATCTCAGTCACCTGTGGCACTGGGCTAGCCCCTTAATCTTTTTTCAATTTCAGTTTCTTCTATAAAATGGAGATAATCATGCCCGTAACTGCTACCTTACAGGGGTCTTATGTATCAAATAAGATAGTGCTTCATCTATTTTAATATGTAATTCATATATCCATTTGGTACTGGTACTAGATGTAATACTAGCAGTGTTATTCCTTCATCCTTAGTTTATGGCCTGAGACTTCATAATTTTGAGCTAACTGTTCTATATACCTTCTGGTAGGATTATTTGTGCCCATGTGAATCATCAGATGTGGGTATCAGAGGCCTAATTTAAAAAGTCTTGGGATAATTGGTCGCTTGCTGAAGAATACATGACTTAGGAAGATGGCAGACCTCTCCATTGTTAATGTCAGATTGACAAGTTGCTGCCTCAGTAACCATTGGCAAGGAGTCTCCAACCACCCCTATCTGTCTTCCTTTCCTCTGACTCTTACTGGATGATTTTGTATTTTTTCAACTTCCTTCCTTCCTTCTTTCTTTCTCTCTTTCCCTCCCTCCCTCCCTCCCTCCAAACCAAACCAGCACATCAATTATTCTGCACAAAAGGACAATACAAAATATCACCATAGAAAAATAGAAAACTAAGGGCAGCAGAGTCACAGAAATATTTACACATATCACTAGACCAGGGAGCACCAACACCTGAATACCTGTTCAAAGCCAGGGGTCCCTCGAGTCCCTAGTCTGGGAAAGAGGCATACTTCCTGTGAGTGTGCACCAAGGCAATATCAATCTCTCAGGTTATATACAGTTTTTGTACAAAGTCTTAGCACCTGATTGGCTTAGCGCAGAAAAGCTTGAAAGCCTCTGTGGCCCAGCACCTGATTGGCTCAATGCCGAAGGGTACAGAAAGCCCATATGACTCAATGCCCAACTGACTCTATTGTATTCAGCACAAGGATGTGTTACAGCTGTGAACTGGACCAGAGTTCAAAGGAGTAAGACATCCATGACTGATAAAGCAAAATACCTGTGTATCTTTTGACCGGGAAACACAACCCTTGTTCCAAGGAGTAAAAGGGGACATATGTCACCACATGGGCCTATAAATGTACAGGAAAGAACTTCATATTCTACTAACCCTTCAGTGTAGGACTCAGTATTGTGTGACATCTGAGGGGAAAGCAGAGGTAAGGAAAAGCTCCCTGAGGGAGGTGACATTCAAGTTTAGCTTGAAGAAATTTCATCATGCAAAGAGGAGGGCCAGCATTCCAGGAGGAGGGAACAGCTTGAGCAAAGGCATGGAACGCTGAAGGCACAAAGGGTACCTATTTGGTTGTTCAATTTGACTGGAGGAGAGTACTATAGGATAAAGCTAGAAAGCCAGTGGACCCCAGACCATGATGACAGTGCTTCTAGGCCTGGCCTAGGACATCTGTGGAGCTATTCTAACTTTAGGGGGCTAACATAGAGAGTGTCTGATATTTAAAGAGAAGCAGCAGATAGCTCTCAGACTCTGTGATTTGGGAAATGCTGTTCAAATCAAATAAATGCCTTTGACACTGATCTAAGATACACTGGATTTCCTGATGATCTTAAGCTCTTATTCAGTTTTTTTCCAGAAAGATTATGAGATTTTAAGATTTTATTTTATTTCATTTTATCAAATCTTTTATGATTATTTGTGTAACTGTAAAGACAAGGAGAGCTCCAACTGTATCAAGTATTCAACCTGGTATGACTACTGATCCCGATCACATGAATTATCTGAGAATCATACCTGGGACTCCAAAAAGTGCAAGGAACTTTCATGCCAATTTGTAATGGAGTAAAATTGTCCTTAAAGACAATCAAAGAAATAGTGGACAAATTACAGAAAGGACACATCCCAAATGCCATCTTCTATAACTTTGTAATGTGGTTTCTTTATCTCTGTCTAGGGCTGAGTTTGTTACACTTCTCCCTCCTCCATACCCTGAGGGACTTGGGAAGTTTTTATTCTGCTATTGTTGGCTCAAACCCGTACTGATCATTGTGTTCTCCATGTTTTTAGGGGCCAACTAACTGGTACTTAAGTTCTACTAACTGCTTCCTTATCAGATGAACTTTTATAAGGGAACAAATATTTAAAGTGCCTACTATGTGACAGCCATTGTTCTAAGTGCTTTACAAATATTATGTCATTACCAAGGAATATTTTTTCCAAAGGCATAGCAAGAACAAATATACAAACATTCCTTCACCTCCTCTCCCCAAAATTTGGAGGCATAATTCCTCCTACACTACTGAGGTCCCTGGGGATTAGACTTCATAATTTAAATTAGTTTCTACACAACATTTGTCCCACTCAGTTTAAGTCTAAAGCCCCATTAGGCTACTAGGCTAGCTTCTACAAGCTTGCTTCTTGGTCAACTGAGATATTCTGGAGGGATCTCCATGGCTCAAACTTATGGTCAGAGACACTCCTCACAACACCTAGAACTGACAAGAACCAATGAAATAAACCAACACTCCATTCTCATTTCTTGATACTACAAGAACTAAGTGGGGAGGAGCATAGCTCTACATCTAATGGAAAAAGACTGCTCCCAATCCCATGATGGGCCATGGTAGGCCATGGTAGGGCATGGTGAGCCATGGTGGGCCATGGTGGGCCAAGGCAGAATGTTCACCCATGTACTGCTTCTGCTGTCTCCTAATAGATCCCCAGCTTCTTCCATGATGTCATTTTAGGCGATATGGACTTGGGCCAAATCTCCTTCAAACCTCTACTGCACAATTCCTCTTCTTTTATAGCTCTAATGCAATGTCACCTCCTGATTTTTACCTCCAGTCTCAGTCATTAACTGCTTCTCTCCTTGGACCCTCCCAGAGAACTTTTATCTGCTTCTCTCTAATATCCCAATCTTGTAATAGGACACATTTGTGTCTTCTCTCTATTAGACAATGAGTACCTGGAGGGCAGAGGTAGCCTCTTATCTTTGTAGTAATTCAGTTCAATAAATAATAGCTAACATTTACTTGCAGCATTAAGGTTTGCAAAGAATTTCAAATACCTGATTTCATTTGAGCACAGCAACTCTGTGAAGTAGGTGCTGTTTTGTATAATTTTACAGAGGAGGTAGCTGAGGCTGGGAGAAGTCACTTCACATCTCTTGTCCTCAGGTTGCACTCAGCTTGACTTCAAAGCCACTGTTCTAGCCACCACCTTGCTGCCTCTTGAATCCATGCCTGGTGTGGTACCACCTGTCCACTGGCCTATATCAAAGAGGATGTGAACTTCTTAAGAGCTCCCTTAAGAACTAAAGGAGTATTAATTTGTTTTTCTTTGTCTTTGTGTCTTTAGGACCTAATTCAAGACCCGGCACACAGAAGGCCTTTAAAATGCTCTTTTTTTTAAATTGAATTCACTTGCTTTGCCCAATGACAAATAGGTGCTTGTTCAGTGTTTGTTCTGTTATGTTACATTGTGTGACAATTATATATTTCTTTAACCCAGGAAAACGATTATTTCAGTGATCCAGGAGAGAAATACAAGAGTCTAAGGTAAATTATTCCTTCACCTTGTCTTTAGTAGGGTCCCAGGAATGCATCTTACAAATGATAGGATCCACCTTGTGTACTTAGAGGCAGATAGGTGGCACAGTGGATAGAGTGCTGGGCCTGGAGTCAGAGAGACTTGAGGTTAAATCTGGCCTAATTTACTTCCTAGCTATGTGACCCTGAGAAAGCCCCTTAACTTCTGTTTGCCTCAGTTTCCTCAACTGTAAAATGGGGGTAATAACAGCACGTATCTTGCAAGGTTGTTGTGAGGATCCAATGAGATATTTGTAAAGTGCCTGGCACATAGTAAGTACTATATAAATGTTAGTTATAATTATGTTTTCTTGGATTGGATTCATGGATCTATGGTTTCACTGGTCTAGAAACTCTCTCTACTGTTGCAAATAATTACATTTTCAAAGTTGGCTTATACCAGTAAGATAAGATGATTCTGGGGTTTTTGATGGGGAAAAAATGGTGGATTTCCTACAGTACTACATACAATGGGTGTTTAATAAAGGTTTATTGAATTAATTATCATCCTAGAAGGAGGCTAGAGTGGGAAACCATTCGCCATTCAGCTTGGTTTATTTGGAGGATGGTCAACATAGAAAGTAATGAATTTGGACTCAGAACACCTGGATTCTGCTACTTATTTCTTATATGACTACTGTTGACTAATTAATGGAAGCTAGGAAACCTAAGAGGTGGAGGTAAAGTGGGAGTAAATTTTAGGCATGGCAGAAATGAGGGATTACAGCTTTTGCAAAGGCCCAGAAACTGGAGATGGAATGTTGAGTTTGAGAACTATCAAGAAAGACAGTTTAGCAGGAACATGAAGCAATGAACAGGGAACAGTATATGATAAGCCCCTAAAAGCAAGTTGGAGATAGATTGTGAAGGGTTCTAAATGTCAAACTGAGGAGTTTGTGTTTTTTCCTAGAACCTAATAGGGAGTCATTGAAGGCTGTTGAGCATAGTAGTGACATAATTTGACTTACACTTTGGGCAGCTTATTTTGGCACCTATATGGAATATCAGTTAGAGGGAGAAGAGATATTGGATGCTGGAGTCATTTACAAGGCTGTAGTAATAGTCCAGCAAGAGAGTTTTAAGGACTCAAAATAAGGTTGTATCTATATCAATGAGGAAATTAGGAAATATAATTTTACCCTGTCAGGGAATTCCTGGATCATAGATATTGAAGTGAAAGGGACTCAGAAAGCCATCTGGTCATACTTGCTAATTTTCCAGATGATAGAACCAAGGAACAGGAAAGTTAACTGTCCAAAGTCACATAGATACAATATTGAGTGTTCCAGGTAGGATTTGATCAACTGGCTCAATTAGTGAGCCAGTGTACTTTCTATCAGAGTATCCTGGGAATAAAGATCATGTGTGATGAAACCTGTTCACCTTTTAGAAAATGAAATACACTGCTAACATCAACCATTTGTTAACAATATTCTGTAGCAGAAGTCACATGCATGTCTCCTTTGTGGGACTGGGGTTGCAGGCAAGCCCTCCAACCTTAGACTCAATGTACTGTTAAAAAATGAAATGAAAAAAACAAAAAAACCCAAACAGATGTGAAAATATGAAAAGACAGAAGGTCAAGGAACACAGACAGGGCTAATTCACTGTAATTCCCATGCTCACTGCAGATGAATATCTTCCTCATGCACTGGGACAAAATTGGAAGTTGTCCAAGTATTTGGAAGACTGCACACATGGCTGATGTTTCCCAGGGTAGCAACGTAAGATGAAGATGGCTAAAGATTAAATGATTTATGAACATTGGGCAACTAAGCAAAATAATTCAGTAAAGACAAAACAGCCCGGAAACAAACTAGAATTTCTTGGTAACTCCTAGGTCCAGAAATTGACTAAAAACACCCCTCCAAGTCAGGAACAGAGCAGACCAACAAGGTCACCTTGTTCTTCCCCTGATAAAGTACTTTTTTAGCCTCACCACCTGCCTCCATGGGAGACAGATAGGGCTGGATAGGGAATCACAGCAATTGGATTTGCAACTTAGTTCTTTCTCTTGTCTCTTGGGTGAAGAGAAGCAACTCACAATATTTTTGGGCCTCAGTTTATTTAACAGAAAAAATGAGGGGTTGGAATAAATGTCTCTGAAGGCCCCTTCCATCAGGAGACCTCTGACTATGATAAGAGCAACACTACCCTTTGTGATCCATTCTCAACTTTTTGATCAATATTGTTTTCAATGTCCCAATGGATGGAGTTTCAATCATCCCTTGGGGGAGGGGAAGAATGTATCTTCTTCAGATTTGTGGTTCTTAACCATCTGACTAATCAATACATTTACATATCTCCTCTTTTTGTTTACATAACATTTTAGTCATACTCTTTGACAAGAGGTTATACTTCACATTTTGGAGTTTAGGCTTTCCTTCTTGTCAAAGAAGGCATTTGACAGGGATGGCTAACCCTTAGATAAACTTGATAGCAACTAGGAATGTTTTATGCAGTATAATAGGGGTCTTGGTAGGCTGAATAAACATATTTTGTTCAAGATATATATATATAAAGAGAACTTTATAAACACAGGGATTTTTAGGGACATTTCTAGCTCAGGGCAAAAATCCATCAAAATGACTTCTATAAGTTAGAATGCAAGTCTTAGCTATCACACCAAACATGCGAGACACAGTTACTCTAGCAAACGTGACAGGATTTGAAGGGCTCACTTTTTCTGAACCCAGCCATATACACCTTGATGTATAAGGCCAAGCTTTTTAATTCCAAGACAGAGCTCAATCAATCAATGGACAAGCATTTATTAAGCATCTCCTGGTATCTGGCAATGTACAGAGCAGGTTACACAAAGACAAAAGCAAAACATTTCCCATCCTCAAGACCTTAGTTGTAGTTGTTTGTCCTGTCATTCCATGAATTCTAGGACATCAGGGAAGTGATGCCATGACTTGCAAGTGAGTTGAATTTAAGTGAAGGGAGAGCTGTGCCAAGTCACCAACCTCACTATCTCCTCTGGAGTCTAAGATCTTTACATTTCTAAGAGAAGACAGTAAGTAAGTTTATGGATATAAGTTGATGGATGAGGGTAGGGTAGGGCAGTAGTATCATAAGGGAGACTCATTGAATTGAGTCTTGAAGGAAGTTAGGGCTTCTGAGAGTCAGAGGTGAGGAGGGTGTGAAATCCAGGCATGGGGAACAGCTTGTATAAGATCACAGAAAAGAGAGATGGAATGACATTTATGAGGAAGAGGAAGATGGCTAATTTGACTGGACAATAATGTCCAGGAAGTGGTATAATGGATAATAAAGGAAAAGTTGTTGAGATCTAGGTCACAAAGGAGCAGAAGTGCCACATGGACGAATTTATGTTTGATCCTAGTGGGAGCCTTGAGGTTATTGAACAGAAAAGTGAGATATTCCTACTTGTGGTTTGAGAATATCTCTGCTAACTAAATGGCAGTGCCCTGTAATGTAGCTGAACCCAGCTTCTTGCTCTTCCTCACATAGGGTATTCCATCTTGCACCTCCAAACTTTTGTGCAGAAGTGCCTGAAATGCGTTCCTTTTTCACCCCTGCCTCTAAGATTCTCTGATTTCCTTCAAGGTTGGATCAGCGGCTCTCTTCTAAATGAGGAAATCTTCCCTAATCCTCCTGATTCCTCCTATCTCCCCTGTTTCCATTTTCTATATATTTGTATGGTTCTACATGGTTTTTCCTAGAGTAAGCTACCTGAGGACAGGGACATTCTCATTTTTTGTCCCTAAAACCAGTACCTGGCACATAGTAGGTACATAATAAATGCTGTCAAAAATCAGTCAAAATGGTTTGACTGATCAAAATGGGCATTTCTCTCACCAATAGAGGTCATAGGCAGTCTTTGAGGAGTCCTGTGACAGATAACATTCATCACAATTTTACAGAAGTAGAAACCGTAGCTCGGAAAGATGGAGTTTCTAGCAGCAGATCCAGGACTGAATATATATGGTCTTGAGCGATGAGGTTTCAGGCCAAAATTTCATTCCTATTCTTTTTTTAATACCAGACCCAGGTCACTTTTCACTGGACAATCCTGCCTATGTGAATGGCTATGACCAATTTCCTAGAAACTCCTGGATCATCCAGTGCTCCTAACAAAAGACTGGGGAAGCCACTCATAGAGGCAGTATTGGGGGACAATTAATCCAATCACTTAGGGCTGCCTGGAAATGGGGTGAGAGCCCAATCAATATTGTCTCTTTGATTGTAGGTGTAATATTTTGGTAAGTGTGTCTTGAACTGAGGTCAAACCAAATAGACGAATAATGGGCCCTATGAGAACGATGCTCCATTATTAAATTTTCTCTTTTCGTTATGAACTAAACAGTTATAGATGAGTATTGCAGTTTGGAGAGTGTATTACTAACTTTTTTGATGTTATCACATTTTATTCCTATTGTAATCTTGTGAAGTAGGCGCTACTATTACCCTTGTTTTACAGAGGAGGGAACTGAGGCTGAGTGAACTCCTTACTTGACTGGGGTCACATAAGCAGTGTCTTTGAGGTCAAGCTTCAATTCAGATCTTCCTGATGCTAAGTTCATCATTCTATCCACTGCCCTGCTTAACTGTTAAATTTAAAAAAAATTAAATTAAACAATTAAATTAAATTAAACACAGTAGTAAGAGTATTCCTCTGCTGGTGTCCCTTTGTGGGTGTGTTTGTATACTTTAAATGTTTTGTTGATGTTTCCTTCCTTTCTTCCTTCCTTCTTTTCTTTCTTCCTTCCCTCTCTTTCTATCTCCCTCCTTTACTTCATTTTTCTTTCTGTCTTTTTCTTACTTTCTCTCTCCCTCCTTTCCTTCCTTCCTTTCTTTTTCTGTCTCCCTCCTTTCCTTCTTTTTCTTGCTTCCTCCCTCCCTCCCTCTCTTCCTTCCTTCCTTCCTTCCTTCTTTCCTTCCTCTCTTAATATCCACTAACACTCTCCTCATGGAAGTCATTCCCTGTAACAATTATATTTCTTATTATGAACAAATAGAATTAAAGAGCTAAGCACTAAACCAGCCCATCAAGAAGAGCCATCTCTAACTTGAACATTTATAATGTTGCCTTAATCTTTTCCCCTCAGGCAGTCTTAACCCAGCACGAAGTGAAAGTAAGATTTAATATTTAGTCCAAACCGATAATTCAGGAGGTTTGGAACATGGTCTGGATAATTTAGGCAAATAAATAATTTTTGAGAGAGGAATTTGCTTGATCAAATTCACCAAGAAAATGTCAAATGCAGAGCCTATAAAATATGGGACACATGTTTCCATCTGGGCTTTTCTGCTCATAATAACAACTTATCTTTATGGCACTTTAGGGTCTATGGCATACTTAATAACTGATATTTCTATAATGCTTTTAAGTTTGAAAAGAGTTTTAAGGATGTTATGTCATTTCAAACATATAACAATCCCCAAGGTGGGTATTACAGGTATGATAATCCCTACTTTTCAGATGAGGAAGCAAAGACTTGGAAAGGATCTTCCCCAAGGTCATGTAGCTAGTGTCAAAGACCCAAGGTCTTGAACCCAAGACCTTTCTGTCTCCAAGTCCAGAATGTTTTTCACTTTGCCATGTTGGTTCACAATAACCCTACACTATACTAGGACAAAAATGGGACAGAAACTCAGAGGGGCTGAGTGACTTTCTTATCCATGGCTATACAATTCATGATCCCATGTTTTAGTATAATTAAGTGCCTCTGATTGAATAATGTTTCCTTCCTTCCTTCTGTCTTTTCTTTCTTCCTTCCCTCTCTTTCTATCTCCCTCCTTTACTTCATTTTTCTTTCTTTCTTTTTCTTACTTTCTCTCTCCCTCTTTTCCTTCCTTCCTTTCTTTTTCTGTCTCCCTCTTTCCTTCTTTTTCTTGCTTTCTCTCTCTCTCCTTCCTTCCTTCCTCTCATCAAGCAATTGACTTGATGTCTAATCCCCACCCATTAATGGGCCTAGGAAGATTTGTTTGAAGGCCTATACCTTTTGTTAATGAGGCACTGGTTCTTGAGGGTTGTGATGCCTTCTGGCTCTAAAAAGTGTATAAATATGCTGAGGGTGAGGTTTTATTTTGGGGATTACTGACTGGAAGTGTTTGTTTGGCCAGATAAGACTCTGGGAAGCCACTAAAGAGCCCCCTGGCTTTGAAAACCCAAATTTTGGTGCTTCCCTCTCTGATAACTATATGTAGTGCTTACGTCAGACATTTGGAAGTATGTCTGTTGATTTTGATTTCTCTGTATTTTCTCTAAAGTTAGGGTGCTGACTTTTTCCCCTGAACTGAATGATTGTTGACCATGCAAAAGCTTCCTTTTGAGGATCTAAGAACTTATGATAGCAGGCTTCCTGTGTATGTTGGGATGCTTCCTGATATAGAACCCTCTTCTAAGGACAACATTGGCTTTGCCAGGCTGCCAATGAACTTCATGGTATCAACTCTTTCTCTCGACCAATATCCCCTACTTTTATAGAGGAGTAAACTGAGTGCACTAAAGTCTATTTAGCTCTAGAAAGCATCTTCTGTAATACCTTCCTCATTTGTTAAATAATAGGGTTTATTAAAGTCCTTTGAAGTCCTTTCTTAGCTCTAGATTGAAATACTAGGTAAGGTTTAGTGTGATATTGAAAATGCCAAAGCAAATGCTAGTGAATGTGAAGTGGATAGTATCACCACAAAGCTGGCTGTTCAAGTCAGAAGGGACCTTGGAGATCATCTCCATAGATAGATTTCAGAGGGAAAAAAATGACATCTTTATTTTCACTAACCTCTGACTGAAAGTTAGCATTTCCTTCAGTAATTCTGTAACATTATTCTGAAAAGTGCTCTGTATGCTTCAGAGTGCCAAAGAGAAGCCTGATACAAAAATGGTGAAGAATTCTTGATTTAGTTTCACACCCTCTGCTTTTCCAGAAGGGAAAACTGAGGAACAGAGGACTAAGTCCTTTCCCAAGAACAGATATCAGGTAAGTGGTAACATCTGGACCCTGGAATTTGGGGACTAGCATGATTATATGGTCTAGAGAATGAATCATTTGGAATCTATTTGGAAAACTATCCTTAAAAACAGTTAACTTTACCATTGAAGTGTTTCTTATTGGCCTCCATGATGTAGCTATAGGAGCTGCTGTATAATCCCTCAATTACAAAGCTGCTCTCACATCCTAACTAGGAAACATTTCCTCAGTTATGTGCAGGTGCAAGTGATTAGACACCCTGTTGGGTTCATTTGAAAGGGCCCAGAGGAAGGGAAACAAGGAAAAGGACTGGATTCAGGCCATTGTGGACTGTGTTATTGGCCCAGATGTGAGCAGACTGAGCTGGAGAGAGGGGATATATTACACTGCATTGAATTAGGGAAGATGTAAGTGAGGCTCCTAAATGCTGGGATGCCTTTGGATTGGAAGTACATCCACCTGTTAACAAGAGATGAGACTTCTCTAGCTTGGGGGCCTCATTATACTTCCTGACTATTTGCATGAAGGCTGAGATGTTGAAATGAAGCAAAATGACTTGATGTCTAAGGCCCCAAACACCCACATATCTTCATGTGAATTGTTTTAAGGGGGAAAAAACCTCTTCATCTTCCTGAATCTCCTACTACCTCTGAGGACCTTTTGTCAGGTACTTTTCCCCATCTTCCTTATTCTTAGTTCCTTCCCTTTGAGACTACTTCCCCTGTATTTAGCTTCTTTGTACATAGTTATTTGCATGTTGTCCCCAGTATTAGATTGCTAACTCCTCCTCAAGATCAGGGACTTCCTTTTGCCTTTCTTTATATGCTCAATGCTTAGCATAATAAAAGATTAGCTGTTGTGTTTGTCCTTCATTGCTCGAAGAAGACCATGCCATCAGAGAAATGATGACATGACTTGCACTTGTTTTGAGTGAGGGAGGACTGTGCAGGTCACCAGCCTCACTTCTCTTCTAGAGCTATCTGAATTCAGTGACCAGATATTCATCAAGATAAGGGAATTATTCTGAGAAGTGCTCCATATGCTTCAGAGCGCCAAAGAGAAGCCTGATACAAAAATGGTGAAGAATTCTTGATTTAGTTTCACACCCTCTGCTTTTCCAGAAGGGAAAACTGAGGAACAGAGGACTAAGTCATTTCCCAAGAACAGATATCAGGTAAGTGGTAACATCTGGACCCTGGAATTTGGGAACTAGCATGATTATATGGTTTAGAGAATGAATCATTTGGTGAAATGGATAGAGTACCTGGCCTGGAGTCAGGAAGACTAATCTTCCTGAGTTCAAATGTGACCTCAGATGCTTATTCACTGTATGACCTTGAATAAGTCACTGTCTCAGTTTCCTCATCTGTAAAAGGAGTTGGAAAATGAAATGGCAAACTATTCCACCATCTTTGACAAGAAAACCTGAAATGAGGTCATGAAGAGTCAGACAGGATTGAAATGACTCACTACTACCACCAAAAATGTTGTAGACTAATTGACTCACATCTTCAGCTTTTCATTCTTTTTTTCCCCCTGGATCATCATTTGTCTCCCACCCTTTATAACATGATCTCTTTCTACCTTTCCAGTTTTGTTAGATTTTACTTCCTCCTCTCCTCACCCCCACTTTGAAGCCCAGTGATACTGATCTTTCTCTTGCTTCTCATATGTAACATTCCCAGCATTTTCACTGGTTATTCCCATGCCTGAAATGCTCTCCAACTTCTGCAAGAAGACTTTCCTAATCTCCCTCAATCTTGGTGTCTTCCCTCCAAGATTACTACTAATTCATCCTATCACCGTTTTTTTGTATGTAGTTGTTTACATGTTGTCTCCCCCATTATACTGCAAGTTCCTTGAGAAAAGTAACTTTTCTTAGCCTTTCTCTGTAAGCCCAGTGATTAGCATAGCTCCTAGTACATAGCAGGTGCTTAATATATACTTGTTGATTTCACTTGACTGCTTAGAGAGCATGGGCTCCCTAGGAATCAGTCCTGGGTATACTTATCTTCTTTTTCTTGGTGACTCATTGGTTTCCATGGAATCAAGTATTATATATACTCTAATAGCCCTTGACCCTGGATTCCAGGGTAGCATAGTCCATTTTTAAATTTAATTAGCTTTTGGACTTTCCAGTTCCCTAGTAACTGAAGAGACTGGAGAGCACAGCATATATTGATCTGTACAAGGATCTGGGAATATTTAACTTAGAGAGAAGAAGGGTCTGGAGACATGATAACTGTCTTTAAAAGTATGAAGGATTCTAATGGGGAAGGGGGATTGGTCCCATAGAGCAGAATAGTACTGGATGCTAAAGAGAAGCAAATTTGCATTTTATAGTAGAAAATGTTACCCAAATGGAAACTGAGTTAGAATTGGAGGAAAGGTACTCTCTTCACCCTCCAGAAAATTGATATTGAACATGGGATGTAATGGCAAGGATTTTTGGTGGGATATGGATTAGAGTCGACTAAATGGCCTCATTTCAAAACTGAGAATCTATGATTTGGCCATTCAGCTGATCTGATATCCTTGCTGTCTATACAGGAAACTTCATCTTTCTACTATATCATCTGGATTTGAGATTGCAAAAGTATTTTGACCACATTTTCTCATAGGGGAGCCGTGGTATAGTAGAGTGGTATAGTAGAGTGCCAATCCTGGAATCAGGTAGACTCATCTTTGTGAGTTCAAGTGTGGCCTCAGACACTTATTAGCTGTGTGACCTTGGCCAATCATTTCATCTTATTTGCCTCAGTTTCCTCATCTGTAAAATGAGTTGGAGAAGGAAATGGCAAATCATTCCACTATTTTTGTTAAGAAAATCCCTAATGGAATCACAAAGAGTTGGACACAACTAAAATGACTTAAAACTTAAAAATGACTTAACAACAACCTCTTTTGTCAATAACATTTAAAACTGGTTCAAACTGTTTTCAACTGACTTAAACTAATTAGAATTAGCTTAAACTGCTCCTCTGGACTTTGTATCACTTCCCTTCCAGGTGGATTTTCTATCCCCCTCCCCTTTCTGCCTCCTTTTGTATGTTATCTTCCCCCATTAGATTGTAAAGTCCTTGAGGGCAAGGACTTTTTTTTTTTAACCTTTCTATATATCACCAGCACTTAGCACAATGCCCAGCATGTAGTAGGTGCTGAAGAAACATTTATTGATGTTTTGACTACAGCAGTAGAAACCATTCAGAATTCATTCTGGTTCAAAATATGTTTCATTAGTTCTAAACCATGATTACTGGTTCAATTTGGTTGCCCATTCTGATCATTTTGTAGGATCATAGACTTAGACCTAGAAAGGACCTCAAAAGAGTGACTAGATGAATCTAACATGCTCATTTTATAGATGAATAAACTGACAGTTATGGAAGTCAAGTGATTTGCCCAAGGTCATACAGTTAGTAAAACTCAGATATGGATTTTGAACCTCTGACTTTGGAGGCAGTATTCATTTTTTTGTTTTACACTTCAAGTTTACTCAGATTATTAGCAAACAAATTTCAACCCAGGGCTTCTGAAATGGAATTTAGTCTTCTTTCCACACTACCAACTGCATCAAAAAATTCCAGTTTTTTAGAAACAGTTAACAAATATAACAAGAAGCATAGGTAAAGGTAAAGCTTACCCTCCCCATCCCATTTCTGAAGATAGACTGAGAAACAGGCAGTGGAAGGGATTTGTAGGAACTAAAACTTGAGACCTAGTTGAGTGCCTCAATTGTTAGACTAAGGACATTGGATTCTTTTCTGTAGGTAACGAGAGATTGGAATTATTGGAAATTTTAGTTGACTTGAAGAGGTGTTGATATTTCTTAATGTTCTAATAGTAATAATATCCTTTTGTATAATGAGACTCAAAGCTAGAAGAGACTTTGGAGATTTAATCCCCTCATTTTACAAATAAGGAAACTCAGACCAAGATAAGTGTGGTGACTTGGTGAAGGCCCTCTTACACCAGAAATACCCTCTACCTCTTCACATTTTCCTCTGATTGATTGGCTCCCCCTACAACCTTGACTTTAAGGAAAAGACCCAGACCAGTTATGTCTTCATCTTCTCCAGTCTCCCCTCCTCATTTTTAGGATTTCCCCCTGCCGTTAATTTCTCATCCTCACCTTCCTTTCAACTCCTTTTATGTATGCTCTTCTCTCTTACATTAGAATGTAAGTTTCTTGAGGATAGGTTTTTTACCTCCTGCTTGTGCTTGTATGCCCAGGGCTTAGTTTTGGCACAAAGTGACTGGTACATAGTAAGCACTTGACCATTGCTGTTGACTTGGTTTAAATAGGATAGCTAGGATTTGAACTCAAGTCATGTGACATGACTACAGTGCCCTTTTTTCTATCCCACATGGTGCTTTTTACTTATATAGCTTTCCATATGATGGAATTATGTCATCCCAATAGGCGGCTCCCTGGTTTACCTCCATGCGTGGCTGGTCTTGCTTGTTCCTAGTAGCTACATGAACAAAAACATAATTTTAAATTTATGACAGTCATTATCACTTAAGAGGCAGTAAGATGACGCTTGCACAGAACTAATAAACAGATATGAAATCTGGCTCCTCGTCCTGTACATATTATGAAGATAAACATTATGGAGTCCCAGGTAGTGTTTGGCTGCCAGGGACTAGATTGTTCATTAAGTAATTAGAAAACAATAAGGCTGCAAATCTTTGTAGTCTGTGTACACAGGGGAGCCAAAATGGAACACAGGAGTGGAGAAAGAGATGGCCCAACAAGACTTCTTGGAGAACCTAGTGACAAAATTCAGAGAGGTTTAGTGAGGAAACAAGGAAATATGGGAAGGACAATGGACTCTAGATTTAGAAGTGACCTTGGAAACCATCTATTGAGGTCCGTAGAGGGGAAAAGGCTTACTCAATGTCATTTGAATAGCATGTGACAGAAGCAGAATTTAAACACATGGTCTCTGAATCCAAGGTGTTCTTTCCACTGAAGCCAAGGAACTTGGGTTTGAATCTTACCACAGACACTTCCTAGCTCTGTGGCCATAAGCAAACTCCTTCTTACTCTGGTGGTCATGTTCCTCACCTGCAAAGTGGCACAACAATTCTCTCTACCCTATGGAATTATAAAGGCATACATAGCACTTAGTGTGCTATGTAAAAATGGAATTTTCATTCTCATAATCTTAAATGTCTTGATGGGTATATGGACTTAGTGATGGGGGTAACCTCTTAAGGGATGAAGGTCACAAGTGCCTTGTATGTAGTAGATAGTGGAGTTAGGAAGTGTCCTCAATTCAAAGTCTTCCTCAAATCTTACTAGCTATATGACTTTGGGTAAGTCACTTAACTCCTCTATACCTCAGTTTTTTCAACTAGGACTCAATATTCTCTGGCAGAGGTGTCAGACTCATGGCTTGCAGTACAATTTAGAGACTATTAATTTGTGGTTAACAGGAATTCATTTGTCTTAGAGTTTGGCATCATTGTTCTATGGTTCTTCAAACCTAAATCTATGTTTTCACGATTCCTGACCTGCTGTGTGAATCTTTTCTTTGTCCTCTTTTGAGACCTAAAGGGTTGGTGGCATCCAATGTTTTGGAGTGGGGGTGGGGCTTCCTTTGGTTTTCTCTTTCATATATCTTTCCACAGGATGTAAAATAAAATTAAAACTCACTTTGACCTAGAGGTCCTCAAGGTTGGGTAAGCTTTCTACATGGCATAGCCTTTCTTGAATTCTCTTCCAATGAGTATGTTCATGAGAAAACATCCCCTCCTTCAATATTATTAATATCTTTAAAAATCACAAATGTGAATGGAAAGACAAAACAGGAATTGCTTGTACAGGAGAGTATCATGGAATGCTCTGAATCTGAACTTCACTTTCAATGTTTCTTTTCCCTTTCATGAACGAGTCACACTAAGAATTTACTAAGCACTTACTGTGTGTCAGGTACAGAACTACACACTGGAAATTCAGGGCCAGAGACAGAATCCTCCCTGACCTCTAGCAGCTTATCTTCTACATGCTCTCAGGATGTTGAGGCAGTAAAAGTCGATACACTGTGCTCATTCTGTACTTACTAGGAAGGGCTAGTTGACAAAATATAGCTGGCTTTTAGATGCTCTGATGTTCTGGTGTAGAAGGAATGGGGGCTTGACCATCCCCTCTGTGATCTCTAGTTTTCCTTTTGAATTACATTGCCTCTTCTCACCATGGTGATGTATCTTAGGAAACTTGACATTTTGTTATGAAGAAATGTTGAATGCATTATGCAAATGAGGAAGGTCAGGCTGTTCTCATCTATAATGATTCCAAAACAGCTAAATCCACCCAAAACCAGCTCTGTTCCTCACTTGCAAAGTTACCTTAGCAAATTATTTAGCTTCTCTGTGTTCCATTTCCCTTAGATCATTTATTTAGAACTATAACGAACCTTAGAGGTCATTTACATCCTTCCTCCTCATTTAAAGATGACCAAGTAAGAACTAGGGAAGGGAAAATTGCTGCTCAGGTTTGCTTGGGTAAAAACAGTAGACCTGGTCTAATGACTCCAGGCTATAGTTTGCCTTAGGTTGCACTATGTTTCTCCAACTATGCTATTGGTAGAAGAACATGTAACCTATCTTTGCTTCTCCTCGCCTGAATTGCCTGACACTGCATAGGGCATATATGAGGTTGGAGATATGGCCCTGGACTTGGGAATTTTTCAATAAGCATTTATTAAGTCTGCTATGTGTCAGGTGCTGTGCTGGTGATACAAAAAGAGACAAAAGATAGTTGTTGCCCTCAAGGAACTCACAATCTAACATGCAAACAAATATATAAAAGTAAACTTTATACAAGATAAATAGGAAATAATTGAGAGGGAAGGCACTAGAATTAAGAGGAATTGGGAAACTCTTTCTGTAGAAGGTAGAATTTTAGTTGGGCCCTAGAGGAAACAAAGGAAACCAATAGGGAAAGATAAAGAGGGAGTGTATTTCAGGCATGGAGGACAGTTAGGGAAGTTAAGGAAGACCTGAATTTGCATCTTGCCTCCGATGCTTAACAGCTGTGTGGTCTTAGATCTGGGCTTTTTGTAGATGGCAAGCTTAACATAAGGGAACAGTGTGACACAGCTGCCTTCAAAACTAATGGGATCTCTGGTTGCATTAAGAGGGGCAAGAGCTTCCAGGAATAGGGCAATGAGAGTCCTATTGTTTTCTGCCCCACTCAGGCTTCATATGGAATATCACATGTACTTCTGGGCACCATGGTTTAATAAGGTTGGCAAGTAGCTAGAGAGTATCCAGATGAAGGCAAAGAAGTTTGTCAAATGCCTTGAGTTTATGCAATATTAATTCCACCTGAAGGAAATGGGAATGTTTAGTCTCGAGAATACTTGTTTGAGATTATACTCAATTTTTCTGAGAAGGTTATTCTTGGTTGAATTCCTAGCTTCTTTGCCTGCTAGAATATCCTATTTCAAGTCTTCTGCTCCTTTGTGGAAATTTCTAAATCTTGTGTGATGCTGACTGTGGCTGGGAGCTCTGGAATTTGGCTATAATATTCCTGGGAGTTTTCACTTACGATTTAGATTCTTGAATTTCTCTTTTACCCTCTGTATCTAAGATATCAGGGCAGTTTTCTTCAATAATTTCTCGAAATATGATGTCTGATCTTTATTTTAAGTCATGGCTTTAATTCTTAAACTATTTCTTCTTGATCTATTTTCCAGGTCAGCTGTTTTTTTCAATAAGATATTTCAATTTTCTTCTATATTTTTATTCTTTTAACTTTGTCTTATTGCTTATTGATGTCTCAGGGAGTTGTTATCTTCCATTTGTCCAATTCTTATTTTTAAGGAGTTTTTTTTTTCAGTGAGCTTTTGTACCTCTTTTCCTGTTAGCTCTCCTTTTCTTTTTAAGTTTTTTTTCCCTTGGTCAATTTTGTGCCTCTTTTTACCATTAGGTCAATTCTATTTTTTAAGGTATTATTTTCTTCAGTATTTTTTGTTCCTCTTTTACTCAGCTGTTAGTTCTCTTTTCATAACATTCTCGCATCACCCTCATTTCTTTTCTCAACTTTTCTTCTACTACTCATTTCTTTCTTTAACTCTTTTAGGAAATATTGTTGGACTTGAGTCCAATTTGCACATTGTTTTTATCTTCTGAGTTTGTGTCTTGGGCTTCCCTGCCACTGTAGTAGCTTTTTATGGGCAAGTTATTATTTTTTTGCTCACTTTTTCCAGTCTATTTTTTATGTTAAAGTTGGGCTCTGTTCACCTGAGGATGGGATGGTATTGTCCCAAGCTCCAAGCTCTTTTGTGTTGCTATTTTTCAGAGCTAGCTCTGGGAGTCTGCAAATTTATGAAACTTCTAAGGTGTTGTGGTGCTTGGAAAAAAGTGGTAATTACTCTCCTGGTCTCCGCTCTGTTTTTTTTCTTTTACTCAGGAAGGGCCTTTGCTCCTTTGTAGCTGCAAGAAGTAGCACTCCTCTCTGCATTGGAACTATGATCAGAGGCCCTGTTCTCTTGTGATGCATCATGAATGCTCCTCTCTGCCCTTTAACTGTGACTTAGAACTGCTTACAGGCAATAGAGTTGCCAGTCAGTGACAACTGCACCCAGTGCCTGCAAAGAATCCTCTGTAATCTTTTTCTGATCAGTTGTCTGACCGTCTCTGAATTGAGAGCTCCCAAAGCTCCTACTGCTGCTCCACCTATCCCAGCATCCAAGGCCCCCTGCTAGTACTGCTGGTATTAGAGACCTCTCCTGATGTTCTGTTAAGTTGTCTTGGACTGTAAAAATGTCTCACTCTGATGTTTTGTTGGCTCTGCAGCTCCAAAATTTGATTTGAGGAATTATTTTAAAGTTATTTGGAGGAAAATGTTGGGAGAGTTTAGTTGAGTTGCTTCCTATACTCTATATCTTGGCTTTGACCCTCAGGAAAATTTTAAATAGCAGAAGTTGCAGAAGAGTTGCCAATCTGCATTGGTAAAAGGAGTTTTCTCACTGGGATGTCCTTACATGGATGGAAGCACAGGTCTAAACCAAAAACCAAATCATTGCATCATATACAGCTGGAATAATATCCTCATGTCCTTCAGTATTCTCATTTCCATCACTTTGATCAATAAATCAAATAAAGCTAAAATGACATAATTCTGGTATTTTTTTTTTTTGTAACGGGCATAGAATCCATTTGCCCAGTACTTCAATATTTTGTTTACTACAGCTCCTGGAAAGGGGTGGTGATGTTGGGGAGGCTGAATGACTGCCATGGATTTTTGGTAGAGGGTTGTCTCTCAATCCTACTGATCTGCTCCTCATCTCTTTCCTTCTCTTTTCCTCCTCCCCTCCCCTTACATTCCTAATGAAAGGAAAATTTAATAGAAAGGCAAACATTTCTTGGCTCCAAGTTTTAATAGCTTTGCATTTTATCTCATTTCCATGTAAAACACACATCAGACATTGCATTCAATAAACACTCTGAGGATGGTGGGGGAAGTGCTTTAGCTAGTTGCTTAAGTGATAAACTTGAAAAAATGAGTATTCAACTGAAATTTAGTTGGGAAAAAAGTGCCAGGTATATATTTAGAGATATATACCAAAACCTAGGAAAAACAAAATTGTTTTCTCTGGATAAATAATTTAGAGAACAAATATATAGAGAAGACAAAGAGAAAAGGACCCTAGATAGTAGCTAGAGTCCCCTGCCTAGTACTTTGAATATATTTTGTATATTCTTCTTATGGTATACCATTCAAGAGAACATGAGTTCTTTGTAGATAGGAAGGGTTTTATTTTTGTTCTCTTTACTTGTACCCCTAACCCAGTACCTGGTAGGCAGAAGGAGTCTAGTAAATGCTAGTTAATTGATTGCCTAAATTAAATGTCTCTGGGTAATGCAACCCATGACTCTACTGTGCTACTGGATCAACACCTATTTTTAATAATTGATTTTGAAAAAGATTGAAATAAAACTTGGAACAATTAATTACATACTTTCTGAGCTGAAATGTAGTTTCTTTTAAAAATTACCTAAGTAGAAAATGCTAATATAATATCTAACTGAAATTAGATTTCCATGCTTTGGAATTTTAAGGCATTACATATTGTTACCTCAGGGACAAGGGAAATGCAATTTTAAAAAGATAAAGTTCAAGTCAGTGGCCTTGACACTTTCTCAAAGAGCTATCCAAAAGTAATGACTTTTTATTTTATTTTATTATTTTTGAGAGAGTTTTGCTCTGTTTACCTTTGTTTTGCTTCATTTAAAAATTTTAAAAACATTTCTGATTTTTCCTCTCTCCCCTCCTTGCCAAATCTCCCTTCTTTACATTGAACTTAGAGAAAGAAAACCATCATGACAAATCTGCATTATACAGCAAAACAAATTCCCACAATACCCATTTCCTTTGTTTCTTACTTAGAATTAATCAATCAACAATGATTTATTATTTACCATGTGTATACAGACAAAAACATGAAAGACTCCCTGCCTTCAGTGAGCTTATGTTCTAATGCAGAAGACAACTCATACATGAAGAAAAGAAATCTGCCCCATTTCGATCTCAGAGTGACTTCTAACCTTCACACTTCACCTTTGGATGTTGGCAATTTCAACTTTCTTCTTGTGTTTTCTAATCCCTTTGGAATCTTTCCTTCCCCCACCCTTTCCCTCTGATTAGTTTTATTTTTTTTTCTAGTCTCTGGAAGGAGATGCTGTAAGATGAATTTCTTAAGCCACGTTGGGTCTTGATGATGAAAGTATCTCTTCTGAAAAAAAAAATTATCTGAAAAACCAAGAAAAATATAAGGATGAAGGAGAAGCAGGTGGTCAACAGGGTCAAAAACTACAGACAGGTCAAGAAGAATGAGGGTTGAAAAACGGCCACTGGATTTGGCAATTGGTAATTTTTAGAGAGAGCACTTTTGGATAAACACTGAGGTCAGAAGCCAGATTGTAGAGAGTTAGGGGGAAAGGGGGAGGAGAGGAAGATCACATTTCTCTCCTACATACTCGCTTACCTGAGGGTGTCCCACAGGATTCTGTTCTGGATATTCTTCTCCTTCTCACTATTTCACTTGAGGGCTTCTCCAGAATATGAACCCGGGACCTTTCCCACCCCAAGTGATAATCGCTACTAGACCAACATGTTCAGATAGGATTAGCACCTCTGGTGTGAAGGCCTGCCAAACTCTTTTCAGGGCTGCTCACCCACCTTTGGTATCTAACTCTCACCCAATTCTCATGTGTGGTTCCAAGAAGCTATGGCACATGCAGTGGCCAATCCCTCGACATCTGTCTCTGCAGATGGGCTGGACCAGGGGGAAGGTAACTGATCATCCTCCAACCCATTGGTAAATTAGGGGGTATCTACCTCAGGCATGTGAAGACTTCCTCCAGGGAATGGGCAGATGAGAACATTTTGTTACCATGGCCATGAAGACAGCTAAAGCAGGTACTGTGGAGCACTTAGAGCTTGGTCAGATGTCAAAGATGCCAAGGCTGTCTTGATTTTTGTCTTGCTACTGGACTTCAATGACGCAGGAAGAGACAGTAGAGCTGATGACTATTTGCAACTCTGCCTCACTTATATCTAATTCATGTGCAAAACAAGACATCAAGAAGACCATGATGTCATTGGTCCTCTTCAAAAATTGAAGGACAAACAACAGTATCTCATATCCAATTCATGTACATCACAGGCAACATATCCTAGGACTATTTAAGGTTTCTGATTCTGAGTGTCTATACCTGAATATTTACTTTTCCCAGTCTTAGTCAACAAACTTGTGCTCCCAGCTTGGCCCTTCCTACTATTGACAGAGATGAGCTGACATACACCCTAGAGTCAAAAGGGATGAGATAATATTTCTTTTTCTCATCGTTGGCCCCTGAAGGTAGATCCTGAGGACCACGTATTTTTATAATTTACAAACAACATGGTACCATGGAAATAGCACTGGTTTTAGAGTCAGAGGCTCTGAGTTCATATCTCTTCTCTGAGGCTTATTATTTTTGAGATCAGGGGCAAGTCACTTGACTTTCTAAAACCTCAGTTTACTCTTCTGTAAAATGAGGGGTTTGTCTACTTTCTTGGAGGTATTGTGTTATTCTAGGTTCTCAGGCACAGTTCAAGTTGGGGACCTACAAGCTTTCAGTGCCCTCAGAGTGATTTGATCCAAAGCAAATCTTTACTGATGCCTCCCTAGTCTGAGTTCTGTAAGTGCTTGTTCTGGTTTTGGGTCTGAGTAACACAATCCTATGGAGTTGCCCCATCTGGAGTTCCAGTAGAGTGCTGCTGAACTTGGCTGCTGTCAATACCACTGAAAAGCTCTCCTGGTTTGGAGTCATGGAATTATAGGTTGCTCTTTGGTCTGGGATTCCTACCCGGGCTATTACCATGCAGGTTTCAGTCTGTGCTAGAAGCCAAAATTGTGACTCTACTGTGTTCTTAGGGTCTGAACCACACAGCTTCTGCTGGCTCCTGAACTTATTTGGTACAGAAGATAAGGTACTCACCCTGGAAAGCCACCCCCTAGGCACAAAGCCACTCCTCAGTCCATGTTGTATCTATGACTAAGAATTGTGTAGGGATGCCAGATGGCACCTGTTTCTATAGCTTACACAAGTGTAAGCCCCTCTATGCTAGACTGGGGACCTTTTCTTTCTTTGTTATATAGCCTCTCCTTGTGCTAGAATGCTCCTGACCAGATCCTTGGACACAGACATTTCCGTTTGTCTCCTTATGCCAACTTGGGCTGGAAAAAAATGACAAGATTTTTCTTGGATTTCCTGATCAGGCTTTTTTCTATACATTTTCTAGATCTATTTGGAGAAGTCAGGGATAAGGGATATGCTTACTCTCTTTCCTGCTACTCCACAGTCTTGACTTCCTATTTCCTCATGCCCTTTCAAAATGCAATATTGTTATTGTGAGGACATATGCTTTATTATTAATTTTTTTTACATTTACATGTGCTTTAGCTGTCCTATGCTCATGGCCACATAAAGACTGGAGGGGGAAAGGGTACAAGTCTTCCTTTCTTTCATCACTCTACCTCCCCTTTCCTGAGAAAGCAGCTCTGCCAAGATTCACAGCTAGAAGGAAGAGAGACTGAGGCAGCTGTTATACATTCATCAAGTTGTCATCTCTGGCACTGCATCCAATAAAGGACTCATCATCTCAAACTTTGAATGCTTTAACACTGAGGCACACAGGGCCAGAAGAAGGCCTCAAAGCTTCCATATGGTTTGAATGGAGAATGGCAACTCAGAATATGTTCTACAGGATGAATAAACGCTTGACTGATGAGGATTCAAAGAAATACAAAATAGTTCCCGTCCTCAAGGAGTTCCTGTTTTAATGGAGAAGAAAGACAGCATGGAAATAACTAGGTTCAATACTGGCATGGTGAATAGATGCCGATTCAGGCTTTCTATTATGCTTTTGATTATTTTTATTTGCAAATGAGTTAACTCAGTTTAGCAACTGAAAAATTCTTTTCTTGTCATTGAACAGAAATTTTCTTTTGCTTAAATCCATCTTACTATTTAGACATAAACACTGCCAAAATCTCTAAAAAATTTCAGTAGACTTTAAACGGACAGCACCTTGTCAAAATGAATGGTACGGAGTAGCTATTCCCAGTCTACACAGTTTATTGTAATGAATGCTAATTCTGATGAATGGAAATTCTCTGACCTGTGGGCAGCTTTTACTTGAAAGAATGTTGAATTTGGAATCCGGTGATGTGGATCCAGAGCCTGACTGCCACTTACTGTCTCTATGATGTTAGCCAAGTCCCTTAACATCTCTGGGGCTCAGTTTCCTCATCTATAAAATGACTAGGCTAGACTACATGGCCTCTGTTGTCCTTTCTAAACATGAATATTCAAGTCTGTAATACAGTGATCTCTAAAGTGTTCCTAGTGTGACCTCTTAAGTCTTCTATCTGGAATCCACAACAATTTTCCAGATTTCTTACCTTTACTCCCCTTTTAAGATGCTATGATTACTGCTCTAGGGTACTACTTACCTACTCTTCAAACATAATAATCCATTCTCCACCTTCCATGCCTTTGTACTGGGCATTTCCTGTGCCTGGAATGCTCTACTTCCTTACCTGTGCCTTTTAGTTTCTTTACCTTTTTTCAAGAATCATGTTTGTAGGAGGCCCTTCCCAGATGCCCCCAGATCCTCAGGCCTTTTCAGTACCTGTCAGTAGGGGCAACTAAGTGGTGCAGTAGATAGAGCACCAGTCCTAGAGTCAGGAGGGCCTGAGTTCAAATCTCACCTCAGACATTTGACACTCACTAGCTGTGTGACCTTGGGCAAGTCACTTGACCCCAATTGCCTCATCCTGGATCATCTCCAGTCATCTTGATGAATATCTGGTCACTGGATTCAGATGACTCTGGAGGAGAAGTGCCCAGTCCTCTCTCATTCAAAACTAAGTCAAAGGCAAGTCATATCATTATTTCTCTGATGGCAAGGTCTTCTTTGGCAACAAAGGATGAACACACACACACACACTCACACTCACACACCTGTCAGTATTTCCCATCTGCTTTCTCGGTATCTTGTATATACCTAATTTTATGTGCCTAGTCAATACCTGGTATGCACCTAATTTCCATATTGTCTTCCCCATTTAAATGTGAACTCCTTGAGGCTGGGAACTATTTTGCCTTTCTATGTGTTCTAGTCTGTCAAATATTTATTAAGCACTTGCAATGTTCTAGGCATGATACTCAGCACTGAGGAGGGAAAGAAAAGCAAAAATATGATCTATGCCCTCAAATAGTTTATATTATAATGGAGGCACCAACATGCAAATAACTACACATATGTATATATAATTGTATATGCACACATTTACACCTACATATATATATATAGACAGATATCTACAGATAAAGCTACCTCTCTATAGACATAGATTATGTATATATAATCTTGATTTCTTGATCTATCTAGAGAGAATAGATAGGTTATAATCTCAGAGCAAAAGGCAGTAGGGTTGAAGGTTGGTTTGAGAAAATACTCTTTAAGATGATGGGTTAAAGAAAGCCAGGAGAGCTAAGATACAGAGGTGAGGAGAGGAGAACATTCTAGGCCTCGGGATAAAATGCAAAGCATAAAGCAGAGAGATGGTTTGGCATGTGTGAGGATGAATAAATAAATAGTATAGAATACATGAAAGGGTATAAAGTGTAAGAGTTGCTTACTATTGCAAGAATATTTGATGTTCTCTTGGAGAGAGAGAGAGAGAGAGAGAGAGAGAGAGAGAGAGAGAGAGAGAGAGAGAGAGAGAGAGAGAGAGAGGCATAGATAGACACAGAGGTCTTTAACCTCTGATAGGAGCAAGTTGTTCCACATCTATCCACAACTTACATCATGTCCCAAGGTCTGGGTTATGTTTTTAATTATTGAGATGACCTGAAGCCTGGCAAGTTGCCTGGTTTACTACCTCCATACTAATTGATTTGCAGTGATATTATTTCTTTGAGAAATGACCTCCAGAACCATTTGCTTTATGCATTGTCCTATAGTGAAAATTCCATAGCAGTTATTTTTCCTTCATCTAAAGGCACTTGTTTTTGGCATCTCCTTCTGTCTTCTCATCGTTGTAGGTGCAGAGACCTTACCTATTCTATAATTTCAGGAAATGGTCACATTTCACATGATAGTCACTTAAAGCTCTATTGCTGTCTTCTAATCCTATGGGGACATTTTCTAATTTTCAATAATAACCCTGTGCAGCAAGTACTTGAATACCACCATTTACTCTAGGAAAGGTTGTTACTGTTAATAACATCATTTGTTATTTCCATGGGACCTGGTTTCTAAGCAGCTCTAAATTTTCATCATTTCTAAGCTTTCCTGATTTCACAGCAGAAAAAAAGTGGTCAGTTCAGTCATTCCCACTGTAATACATTAGAGGCAGCTTGTTATTGTTTATAGTGTACTGGGCTTGGCACCAGGAAGATTTATGGTTCAAATATTGCCCCAGACATTTATTGACCAATAGAGTCCCCACCTCTCTCCATTCTTCCCCATCTTTGACTATCCCCAACTTGGACCGCTCCTGTGCCTTTCTGATTCATGGGTGAGGTATCAAGGCAGAGTGAATAGACAGTTAGATTGTTGATAGGGAATGCCTGGGTTCCAACCCAATCTTAGACATTTGCTTGCTATGTGACCCAGGGCAAGTCACTTAAATTCTTTTGGTCACATTTCTCTTCCCATTTTCATGGACCTTTCCTACTTGTGGGGGACAAAGAGATGTTATTCCTTTTGCTCCTTTAAACAATCTCTTGGCATGGCCTCCTATTGTGGATTGGAAAAAAATGTTATTCCATCAGCCTCCCTTCACTGGTCTCCTCAAATCCTGTGACAACTAGAACCTATTCTTCAGTGACTACCAAATTCTCACCCTGCCATACCCTCCTCATCCTAGTGAGTCTGAACCTTCTACTGTCATTCAAACCTCATTTTCTATCCCTCCCATGCCCATATTTTATTGTACCACTCTCAACCTAGCTCTTTCAGTGTTCCACTTTAAAGCTACCCATCCCCTCCATTATACTCCCTGGGATGCTGGCTCCAATGGTAACAAATTTATTTTCATCTTAAATATTTTACTTTCAATCCATCCATCTTCTGACGCTTACTGAGTCTTGACTGCCTCACGAGTACACAGCCTTCTTGGATACCCTTTAAAGCACTGGTTGCACTTTCACTCATTTCTCTGACTCATTGTTTGGGATGGGAGAGTTGAAATACTTCTTGCTTCCCATTGCCATTTCTAAGCTCACCTTGTACCATCATCATTCAGTAAACTCTCTCTTTCTTTGAGGTACACTCCAGCCATGTTCACCACTTAACCAAGATTCTGGTTCAGTTGTCTGCCAGTCTCCAGGACACTCCCTTTCTTTCCTTACTGAGTTCAGCATCTGGCTCACGGTGTTTTTCTATTCCACAACTCCTGCTCTCCTAATAGGGGACTTCAGCAGATATAGTGATTGTCCCTCAAATACTTTAACCTCCCAGGTCCTCAATTTACTCATTTCCCATGTTTTTCCTCTACCTCCCTATCCTTGATCATCCCATTACCTGCAAATACACAACTTCCATATTCATGAGCTCTGAAATTCCCTGATCTGATCACAATCTATGGTCATTCTACCTCTCCCTCTGACTTGAAACTATACATAAATGCATCAACCTCAAATGTTTTTTCAATTTTTAAAAACACTTTTAGTCACAGTTTTGAGTTTCAAATTCTCTCTCCCTCTCTCCCTTCCCTCCCTCTCCCTGAGATGGTAAACAATCAGATACAGGTAAAGCATGTGCAATTATGTAAAATATTTCATATTAGACATTTTGTACAAGAAGATGAATAAAAGAAAAAATAAAAGAATGAAAGGAAAAACTAGCCTGCTTCAGTCTTTATTCAAACAATGTCAGTTCTTTCTCTAGAGGCAGATAGTATGTATGCTTCATCATGAGTCCTTTGGAATTGTCTTGGATCATTATATAGCTTAGAATAGCTAAGTCATCTCCAGATAATCATTGAACAATATTGCCGTTAACTGTGTACAACATTCTCCTGGTTCTCTTCACTTTGCTATGTATCAGTTCATGTAAATCTTTGCAGGTTTTTACGAAAGCATCCGGCTTGCCATTTCTTTTTTTTTTTTCAAATAAAATGACGTTAATAATTTAAGATTAAAAACACATAAGAATAAAAATGGCCTTCCCACAGTAAGAACAAAAACCAAAACTAAACAAAACAAACACCAAGGAGCATGCAATATGAACTCGAGAAAATATTTCTCACAGCTTTTCTGACCACCAGGCCAATCTTTTGTAATTCAAACCATGAGGCTTACAAAGTACCAGGTTGGGTGGGGAGAATGATGAATCGTAGCTGCAATGGCTGCCCCAAGAGCCTACCCAAATTCCCACCCTGGGAGGATTCAATTTTCAATTCTTCTTTATATCTAAATGTTAATTTTTGACGTTTGCCAAGTTAATAAAAACAAATATATTAATATATATTTCATATATCACTTTAAAATTTTAAATGTTTTAAAATTATATATAATATAATATATAATATACAAAATTATATATTATATTTTTCCTATTTTCTATATATATATGTATGTACATATATATTATATATAATATATAAAATTATATATTATATTTTTTCTATTTTCTATATATATATAATATGTATGTACATACATGTGTGTAGATAGATAGATGATAGCTACATAGCTAGCTACATAGCTAAATAGATATGTTAAAAGTGAGCCCATTTAACAAGTCCCCAACAGGGAGAAACATGCTTGCCTCAAATAAAGAACAATACCTGTTGTGAAATCAGGAAGGCCTTTATAAATCTTTATGTCCATTCCCCCTGAATGGACAGATAGCCTCCCCAGTAAGGTTATAGGAAGACTGCCTGTCATGTCTTATATCACAATAATATAATAGAATCACACATCATGGCCTGTTTAGTTATACCCCAATTGATGTGCAACAAATGTTTTGTAGACATGTGCTTCCAGGCTCACTTCTGGAAGAAGACCCAACTTTGGGATGAGGTAGAGGCAAATGCAGACATGTGGTCCACCTTGCTGAAGTATTCCCCATTTCCTTTCTATTTTTAAAAATAAATTTATTTATTTAACTTTTTACATTCATTTTCACAAAATTTTGGGTTCCAAATTTTCTCCCCATTTGTCCCCTCCTCCCACCCCAATACACCGAGCATTCTAATTTCCCCTATCACCAATCTGCCCTCTCTTCTATCATCCCTCCCTTCCCTTGTCCCCATCTTCTCTTTTGTCCTGTAGGGCCAGATAACTTTCTATTCCCCATTACCTGTATTTCTTATTTCCTAGTAGCAAGAACAATACTCAACAGTTGTTCCTAAAACTTTGAGTTCCAACTTCTCCCCATCCCTCCCTCCCCACCCATTCCCTTTGGGAAGACAGGAAATTCAATATAGGCCATATCTGTGTAGTTTTGCAAATGATTTCCATAA
>CM053769.1:476093486-476116148 GCA_028658325.1 Potorous gilbertii | reverse complement strand
GAGTTTCTCTTTTTGGATCTCTTTCAGGCAGTGATTGGTGGATTCCTTGAATACTTATTTTGTTCTCCTTTAGCATGGTGTGGACCTGCTTTTCATGCTTTTCTTGCATCTCTCTCATTTTTCTTCCCAGTTTTTCCTCCACCTGTATAACTTGATTTTCAAAATCCTTTTTGAGCTCTTCCATGGCCTGAGCCCATTGAATATTTGTATTGGATATTTGGGATACAGAGGCCTTGACTTCTATGTCTTTCCCTGATGGTAAGCATTGTTCTTCTTCATCTGAAAAGAAAGGAGGAAACATCTGGTCACCAAGAAAGTAACCTTCTATGGTCTTATTTTTTTTCCCTTTTCTGGGCATTTTCCCAGCTAGTTACTTGACTTCTGAGATTCCTCTCCACACCCACCTCACCTCCAGATCTGCCCAGCTAATGCTTGGGGCCTGAGATTCAAATGCTGTTTCCCAGGCTCAGGGCTTTCAGCAGGGGGTGGGGCTTCTAATCAATGTAAGATTAAATTCAGGTGCTCAGGTGTGGGCAGGGTCACCTCACAGGGCTCAGTTCCTTCAGGGGGTTTATGTGGAGACCTTCAACAATGGACCTGAGCTCCTGCCAGCTTTGGGAGCCCCTGACCACTTCCCCCACTGCTATCTCCCGATGAGGCCTGAGTTATGGAGACAACCAGCTCCCCTCTCAGCCAGTCCCGAAGGCTCTCTCACTGACCTGTAGCGCTTGTAGGTTGAGGGACCTTTGCAGCTGCCAGAGATTCTGTCCCTGAAGCCTGCTTGTATCTGGTCCTCTAGGTGCCACGTGGCCAAGGCAGGGCTGGGCTCTGCTCCAGGTCCAGTGCACGATGGACCTTTGGTGTCAGTTTTTCAGAGCCCACTATAACAGAAATCTCCTCCACTCCATTGTTGTGTGGCTTCCACTGCTCCAGAATTTGTTGGGAGTTCCTCTTTATAGGTAATTTATGGGCTGTGGGTTCGGAGCTAGCATATGTGAATCTTTCTAGTCCACCATCTTGGCTCCTCTTCCCCCATTTTCTAATGTGGCAAGCTGAAAATTAGGGACTTGTCTAGGTGCTGGCTCCCCTCCATATCAATTTCTTTCTCATATTTTTTTCCCTCTAGGGTCCTCTTCTTGAAGAAAGCCTGGAATCCCATGTTCTCTCTGTAAGCCAGAAACACAGCTGTTCTTCCCAAATTTCTGCTCCATTCCTGCTCTCTGTTGTTTTCCAAAAGGATCAATCACTTGGGTGATGTCTTGACTTGTGCCTGGATTGTGTTTAAGTGAGGCACAGTTGCTTAAAGTCATCAGCCTCACTCTCTCTTCCAGTCATTGAAGTCAAGTGGCAAGACAAAAGTCAAGACACTTGGTGATGGACCAGGATGCGAGGGATGACTTTGGCATCTTTGATGTCTGACTTAGCTCCAAGTAATCAGTAGCACTTACTTCAGTTGCCTTTATGGTCATGATAACAAATTGTTCTCATCTGCCTTTTCCACTGAGAGAAGTCTTCCCATGCTTGGGATAAATATCCTCCTAACTAATTGATGGGTAGAGGCCTGTCAGTTACCCTTAACCTAGGCTAGTCTGTCTGCTGAGACATTTTTTTTTTTTACCATGGTGTGGCTGCTGTGCATACCTCAGCTTCTTTGAGCCATAGGTGAGAGCGAGATCATGAAGACATGTAAAACCTAATGCAAATGCTGAGAATTGAGTCCTAAGGGCTCATTTACTGTCTGATTGTATTGGAAACTAGTGTTAGTACACTGGAAGCTTCTTGGGGAGACAAAGCATGTTTTATTTCCCTATATCCTTCATCTCCCCTAATCCAGTGCTAACTAAATGGTAATAAGTCAATAAATATTTGTTAATTGATTGCAAATTTAATGAATTTAAACATTTCTATTTTCTTTGAAAAATGTATTCTTTGATTTCTACAAAGATGATGGTGTAAGAAGTTGCAAGAGAGGCAATATCCATTGTTTTTATCAGGCCTTAGAGCTTGCCATTAAGAACAACTTCTAATACAATTCAGTACTGGTCCAACAACATAGTCACAGAGAGTTGCCTGGAGAACACTGGATCACACAACCACCTTGAACGCAGTAGTAATCAATGTCTGATTAATTCACTTTGATTGAATATGATAGAATATTTAGAAGTATCAAGTCTCATCAATAAAAGTAATTAAGATAATAGAAATTACTTTTAGGCAGCCTTACTCTTCAGGTTGCTTTAATATTAAGTCCTGAATGACTGCCCAAGAGCCCTCAGCAGCAAGGACTGAAGTACTTAGAAAAATGATGGGGCCCAGTCAAGTTGACATTTGCATTTTTTTTGCAATTTTTTTTTACAAGCATATCATGGTCTTCTCCTAGGACATGGCCACATCAACTACTAATAAAAAATGGATGATGATGCGATCCACTTAGAGGGTTCATCTTGATGTGAACATTATTTTCCCCCTTTTTGAGCAAGTTGGTAACTTGAATAGATGTTTTACTTCCTAATATTTTTCAAGGCTCCATCCAGATCAAAATGTAAAAGTTCTTTTCTCATAAAAAAATGCACAATTATGACAGTCCCCTTCCCCACTCCCCAGGTTTACTTGACTAACATGGGGAAAGAGTGGCAACTATTTGGAAATGTTCAGGAAAGTGTTCATAGTCATAGACTTAGAGCCCAAAGGGACTGTGATGGGTTTGCTCTCTGTAACAGGGATGCCAAAAAAAAAGTGCCCCAGAAATCGGGTCTTGGTCCTGTGCTGCTAGACATTCTTGTTAATGACTTGAATAAAAATGTAGATGATTTGCTTGTCAGATTTTCAGGTGATCCAAATCTGGGAGTGTCCTTAGCTTCATTTATTGAACTTGCAGTCCACTAAAACCCCCCAATTATATTATTTCAGATGCTCTGATGTTTAGTGGTATCTCCCTTGCTTGTACTTGTAACATTGATTTTTTTGAACCTTAGTGTGAATCTTTATATTTTCTTTTATATTTATATTTATTCTTATATTAATTAGTTTGAAATTCCTCCCTGATGAGATCTTTTTGAATTCTGAATCTGCCTCTCCCAGCTTTTTGACATTTTCAAATTTGATAAGCATGGCATCTATGGTTTCTTAATTGAAGTTACTAATAATTAACACTATAATTAAGTTAACACTATAATACCAAGCACAGATCCCTGGAGTACTCTGCTGGCTTTCAACTTACAATTGAATATTTGATGACTACGTTTTCATGTGGCCAGTCAGTCAGTTCAGAATCCATCTAAGGGTACTGTCTTCATGAGGTTTCACAGCTTGGCATCATCCTTCACTTCCCCTGTCTAGTCAATTGTAGAGATTTGTCCATTCCATCTCCTCATTGTCTCTGGAATTTACCCCCTCTCTACTCTCACAGCCACCACTCTAACTTAAGCCTTTATCCCTTCATTATTTTATTCAATGTTTTACTGCCATGGAATACAAAAAGAAATGATAAGCACAAGGACAAGTAAACATAATCAAGAAATTGGACAATATAAAGATAAGATTGGTTAGTTATGGGGCAAATGGTGGTAGATGGACAGTCAGAGTGTTGTACTGGCATCCCAACAATGCCAAATGAAAGAAAGGAAAGCTTTTGGCAGATTGAGAAGACCACTTGTGATGTACTTATAGGAGGACATGGACAAAAATCACTCAGGATGGCCAGGTATGTATAGGTTGCCATCTGTACTGTTGGAGGGAACTTCCATATCTACAAGATCACAAATCCCTTTGGGTATTTGAGTATCCCCTTTGATCTGGACAGCTACGATAACTTCTGAATGAGTATCCTTAATTTTTACCTCTCATCTCTAATCCATCTACCACATAACTGCCCACATAGTTTTTCTAAAGCATTGATATTGCTGTAGAATTAATCAGCTAAAAATACCTCAGTGATTCCTTATTACCTTTAGGACAAAATACAGACTCTTCAATATGACACAAGGTCATTAAAATCTTTGTCCAATCTTCCTTTCTAGAATTTTTCACATTACTCCCCTCCATTATCTTTATATTCAAGTTCATCTTGCCTACACACTGTTCCTTGAATGCAGAATTCCACCTCTTGACTTTTTGCCTTTGCATGGGGCTATTCCCCCATTAAAAGAATGAATGCCATCCTTTCTCCTCTCTCTGTCTCTGTTCTTATCTCTGGTTCTCCTTGTCTCCTTGTCTCTTTCTATTTCTGTCTTTTTTGCAATCCTTCCTTCCTTCCTTCCTTCCTTCCTTCCTTCCTCTCTCCCTCCCTTCCTTCCTTCCTCTCTCCCTCCCTCCATCCCTTCCTCCCTTCTTCCTTCCCTTTCTCCCTCTCCCCTTCTCCTCTCTTTCCTCTCTCTCCCCTTAACTTTTGTCAACCTTTAGTTAGCTCAAGTGATAACTTCTACCAGGAAGGCTTTAGGATCTTCCCTAATTATTAGAAATTTCTCCCTTCTCCAGTTAATTTGTGTTTACTCATTTGTGAAGATGCTGTTTCTTCCCAGTAGAAGGTAATTTCCTTGAGGACTGGAACTATTTTTTTTTTTTTGTCTTTTTATTCCTAGCACCTAGCACCGAGTCTGGCACATAGTAGATTCTTTGTAAACTCTTGCTGAATCAGACTGAGGTGGAGCTATTGCTTATGAGACAGAAGAAATAAGTTGAATAAGGTGGATTTTAATACAAATGAATGTTTAGCAAAGTAAACCCTTGAACCTTTTTCTCAATAGTAGACAATTGCATCTTCAAAGGTAACGGCTTATTTTCTATTTGTTAGTAATGTATAATATTTTTACTGACCTCTAGGAAATCTGGGGCAAAAAACATTTCTGTTGTATACATACAGACATGTATAGCTATTGATCTAGAGAGAGGTATGCAATATATGTTCGTATGTAGACACACAATTTGCATGCATGTATATGTGTGTATGTATGTGCCCATTCTCCTACCTGCTTATTTGTTTTAGAAAGTGATATATGCATTCCTTCAGAAATGGGGGATGTAGCAGAAAGTTATTCTGGAGATTGGTTCCTAGTTCTTAGTTCTATTGTGTATAAGGTGACCAGGTATACTGGTCAATCAAGTAACTTCTCTTGGTTCCTCAGTTTTTAAAGCATAATATGAGGGGGATGAGTTAGACATCACCTGAGGTTTCTTTTTGGACACTTAAAATTTATTTTTTTAAATTTATTGAATAAAACAAGCAGTTCCATAACATAGAAGAATTTTTAAAAGATGATTGCAATAAAACTGCAAATTTGTTATGTACAGCTTGCTATTCCTTTTAAATATATAATAAACTTATCATGTAAATTTCTTCCCCCCTTTTTTCTACCTCTCTCCCTTCTTTTAGTCTCTATGATTCCTATATAGCATTAAAATTCTGTAATGCTAGTAATTTCTAATAAGAATTTCTCTCTTGATGTGATATTTCTATTAAGCTTTGTAGAAAAACATGTATGAGAAACATTAATACCCTCAATTGTCTAGACCCATACTTTTATTGATTTGGGGTACTCCCAGAATGGAAACTCCTTCCATAATGATAATATTTTTTGGTGGTCCAAACTTATGATTTCTTCTGTGTGATGCAACTTCACTCTGCTAAAGTGAATCAGCAACTATTGTGTAGCTTGGATTCTTTAAAACAGTTGCCTGGGGCTACTGGGAACTGATGTGACATTGGAATGAGAGAATGAAATGCTAAAAGCCTGAATAAGAAAGGTGGCCATGGGAGCAGAGAGGAGACTTATTCTAGAGACACTGGGGAATTGGGAATGGACAAATCTCAGCAATTGTCTAGATAGGGAAAGTGAAGGATGATGTCAAATTGTGAAACCTCATGAAGACAGTACCCTTACATGGAGTGAGAACTGACTGATTGGCCAGATGCAATATAATGTAATATAATGATATGTTATAAAGTGATGTTTATTTTTACATATTTGCCAAACAATTTACATACATTATCTGACTCAATCCTTACAACAACCCTGTATGGTACATGTTTTTATTACTCCCATTTTACAGTTAAAGAAACTAAGACTCAGATTGTGTCTTCTCCAGCATCATACAATCAGCAAATAGATCATGTCTTCCTGACTCTAAGGTCAGTCCTCTATTTATTACAGATTATTATTTTAGCCACTTAAAAGCCACTTGATGGGTGGAGAGGTGTGTGTGGATCAACATAAATACAAAGGTTGGTTCCTGACATCAAGCTTTGAAAAATCTCGTTGGACTCCAGTGTTATCATGTACAGTTTTGCTTTTGATTTCCATAGTCCTGATGGAGGCTGAGAGAGAAAGTAATTTGGGGAGATGACTTTACCTACATTTCCTTCAAGATTCAGGTCATAGATTGTAGATCTCGAGTTGGAAGGGATGTCAGAGGAATGTAGTTCAGCCCCCTTATTTAACCAATGAAGAAACTGAGGTCTAGGAGGTTAAGTGACTTGTCATAGGTGACACTGCGGATAAGCATCAAAGGTGGGATACATTTCAGCAAGAAACTGAGATTTTCCTTTCAAGAGTAAGAATGGCTACATTCTTTTTCATCAATTGTTGCTTGCACGGCAGGTGTCAGAGGATCCTCTGAGAAGACCATACGAATGTGATCATGAGCTTCCTCCTGTAAAAGGGGCTGTGTTGCAGATTGAATTTGTCTTCTTTCGGCATGTCTCAGAGGAGGAAAAAAACGTGGTTGCCAAGTCTTACAAAGGTGTCATCAATCATTCATAGACCATCAGAAGAAGTGAGAATCTTTCAAGTAATTCCAATCACCAGGAAGCTTGTTAGTAGGAAGAAAAAAATGTCCTGCTGTTATGTAATTGAACACATCATTTTGGTTTTCTGTTATTGTCATCTGGTTTGTTTATTCTTGAGCACTCTCAGATCGTTATTCCCTGAAGAGATGTTCCTTGACTGAAGACCTGGAATTGTAGAAGCTCATGGAATTACAATGTAATGAAGTAAATAAACCCATCATTTTAGGAGCAGAATGGCTTCTGGCCATCCACAAATAAAGCATGGCTGTCTTCTCTTTGAGGCCCAGGGAAGTTTCTTGGATGTCCTCAGCAGGCTACACATTATACAACATTGCAATTAACCAGAGCTTATCTCAAGGAGAGGCAAGATTCTCTTGACAAATTATAATAATTTAACTAATGAGCTAGATGAGGTGTACATGAATGCTGATCTAGAAGCTAATTTTGTTATGGATAGAAACTGACGAAATAATATAGTCTGAACACACTTGCTACGAACAGAAGTCAGACACGAGTTTTGCAATTAACATAATTTTAACATTTTGCAAATGATCATTTTCAGTTCTAGGACGGGTGATGAATATAGAAGTTTCTTTGGTTTTCTTAGTATTTGTTTAATAAGAAAAAGCCTGCATTAGGAGAGGCATGTTGTTGTTGCTGTTTCATCATTTTAGTCGTGTCTCACCCTTTGGGACCTCCTTCTGGATTTGTTGGCAAGATACTGGAGTTGTTTGCCATTTCCTTCTCTAACTCATTTTATAGATGGGGAAACTGAAGCAAACAGGTTAAGTGATTTGCCCAGGTTCACACAGCTAATAAGTGTCTGAGGTCATATTTGAACTCATGAAGATGAGTCTTCCTGATTCCAAGTTCAATACTCTGTCTAAGGCTGCCCAAGGTGAAGCACAGTTTACATTCATGGTGATAGGTGACAGTCCCGTTGCACCAAGCTCAGGTCAGACTGTATCTAGAGTGTTATGTTCAGTTCTGGGAGTTGTGGTTTAAGGAAGACATTGCTAAACTGGAGTGTTCAGGAGAAGGCAAGTAAGATGGGTAAAGGTCTTGAGTTCAAGCCACATGAAAACTGATTGAAAGAAATGGACAAGCTTACCTTAGAGAAGAGAAGGCCCATGTGGAACATATTGTTTCCAAATACTGTCATGGGAAAGAAGGATAGATATGTTCTGTTTGGTCCAAAAGGACAAAACTGTGAGCAAAGAAAGAGAAAAGAGACAAATCTGGGTAAAAACTCATCATGAATAGAGTTGTCCAAAAGTAGAAGGTGGTGCCATGAGAAGTGGTTGATTCTATCTCCTTGGAGAGTTTGGCACAGAGTTGGGATGACCTTGTTTCATATGTCCCAGAGAGGGGACTATTTTTCAGAAATGCGGTGGATTAGATGGCTGCTGACATCCCTCTTAGTGCTGATATTCCAGGATTATTTCTAGTAAGATGGAATTAATTAATTCAAAAGCAATGGCAGATTCACACAAGTGTTTCATGGTGTATGTGATGTGTCCCATCAATTAAGCAATTCTGCCATGGCTCCGGCAAGCAGTGACAATGAATCTCTCTCCTTGAAGTTCTCAGAGCCCTTCACTGCTTCTTCATCTATGTACATGTCCCATTGGAAACTTGTAAGGGCGTTGCTATCCTACACCTTAAACATAGTAGACACTTTAGACATGTTTGTACAATTGAAGTAGGATTTGAACAATTACTTTCTGATACTGGTTCTAGAAGAGAGACATTAGTGAGAATAAAGAAATGTAATCCAGAGAAATGTCCATGTTCAAGTAGGATCACAGGTTTTTATAATGTGTTAGAATCACTTCAAATGTACAACCCTTTCCATTTTTAAATGTCTACTTTTGTGTAATCTCCATGTTGACTGAGGCTAAGGGAAGGTGACAGAGTAGCCAAACCATATAGCACAGATTGAGTAGCTAGGGGATCTATTTTGGGAAGAAACACCCTCCCCCAAGCCCCAATATCAGTGCAAGTCCTCTTTGCTATGTTCTTGTTACAGCTATGAATCAGGTCACCTTCTTTCTCCATTCAAAAATCTTCAATGACTCCCCATTTCATAGAGAATAAATGATAAAACCCTCAGTTATTTCTAATTCTTCTTCTTTGTGTTTTATGCCCCAGTCAAATTGGACCACTTTCTGTTCCTTGGACATATATCAGACTTGTTTTCTGTGCTTTTCCTTATGTCACTCTTTCCTAAGATGCCTTTCCTTTGCAAAAAATTCCCAGTTCAATGTCCAATCAATCAATAAGTTAACAAGCACTTATTATTTATTAAATACCTATTAAGTGCCAGGAACTCTTTGTGAAAAAATCCCTTGTTGCAAAGAATTTACATTTTAAGTTTAAGCAAGTGACCCAGCTTCAAACTGAAGAACTGCATAATTCTGGGTAATCTACTTCAAGTCTTGAGCCTCAGTTTCCTCATTTATAAAACGGGAATAATCATCCTTGTAGTCTCTGTCTCATAGGCTTGATTTGAGGGAAGCACTTTGTCATCCTTAAATGGTGACTTCAGTCTATGTTCAATCTATTATTTCTCTTCAAGAACTACCTTAAATGTTACTCATTACATAAAATCTTCCTTGATTCTCTGCTCCCAGTCCTCCTCACATAATGTCGCTCTTCTCTGAATCTCTATCCTATTTATATAGGAACTTAAAGTTGGAAAAGCATTTTCTGTATGTTATCTCAGTTAAGCCTCATCACAGCCCTGGGGTGCAGAGACCTTGAGTGACCTTCCCTTGGTCACCAAGTGAGCGTCAGGATGGATTCCAACCTCCCTAATCAGGCTTCTGCTGGCCACCACTGACCTTGCTCTAGTAAAGTAGCATCCTGGAAGGAGAGAAGCCAAGGGGCAAAGTTGTATCACCTTTCTCAAACTCAGTTTCCTCCTTGGGGAATGAAAATAAAAATATTTGTTTTAGCCAAACACAGGCCTGGCATCAGAACTAAATGAATGAATTTGTTTAGAGCATGGAATAAATGCTTGGGAGAGGAAAAAATGTGGGATATAGAATGAAATGACCCAAACTTGAGTCCCATCTCTCCAACTTGGACTCCTTATGTGGCTACTATAGTCCTCAGTTTCCTCATCTGCTAAATGAAATAGTTGGGCTAGATAACTAGTGAGGTCCTCCCAGCTCTAAACCTACACACTCATGACCTTTTATGAGAAGACATGTTCAGGTTGGGAAGTAGGGGAGCAAGCAGATTGGAGTAGGCCAGCTGTAAGGGTCTCCTAGATCTAATCATTTTTGTCTATTTTGTCTGTTGTCTATCTTAATAATAGAGATGGTTATTGGATTTATGATTTCATTGGTAGAGTTCCAGATGAGGAAAATCTTTCTTCCAATGAAGTCTGGTGCCTTCTCTGTAGTTTGTAGTTTCATAGAGCTGCCTAGCGTTTTGAGGGGCTGAGTGGTTTGTGTAGCCAGTCCATGCCAGAGATGGGACCTGAATCAAGGTTTTCCTGGAAGCTAGGGGTGGGGTGGATGTCCAAAACAGGACCTGGAGATAAGATACTTACTTAACCTGTGTGACCCTGGACAAGGTGCTTAAGCACTCTGGGATGTAACTTTGTCACTTGCAAAATGGGCGTGATAATAGCACTTGCCCCATAGAGTTATTGTGAAGACCTAATTAGATAATGTTAAATCTTTAGCAAACTTTAACGTGCCTTATGAATATATTATTATTAAATTGTTGTTAATGGTGGTTGTGGTGGTCCTGAGGCCAATTCTATTCTCTTACTATATCATAAAAATGGTGTTGTTTTTCAGTTGTTTTCAGTCATGTCCGACTCCTCATGACCCCATCTAGGGTTTTCTTGGCAAAGATATAGAGGGGTTTGCATTTCCTTCTCCAGCTCATTTGCCAGATGAGTAAACTGAGGTAAACAGGAATAAGTGACTTGCTCAGGGTTACATAGCTAGTAAGTGTCTGAGGCCAGATTTGAACTCAGGACAACCCCAGGTCCTACATTCTATCCTAGGCTGCACCTTACTGCCCTAGTAACAGTGGTAATAACTGATTACTTTATAGTTTTAACATGTTTTCATAACCATTGTCTCATTTTAGCCTAATGTCAATCCCACAAAGCACATATGGCAGATATTTTTGGCCTCAGTTTACAGGTGAGGAAACTAAGATTGTGGATGCTTAAGTGACCTGATGGCCATAGAGCTGGGGACTGTCTGAGGAGGAATTTGAATCCGTTTACTTTAATTCCAAGTTCAGTATATTTTCTCTTTGGTGAAACCATTTCTTTGGGTAAGAGGAGACAGGGATGAGTTCATCGGTTTTGTTCAAATTAATTTCTTTGTGTTAATGCACCTTTACTGAGAGCCTCCAAGCATTTGGGAAATGGGTGAATTTAAAAATAATTACTGTATTTGATAATCAGGGCAGATCAATACCCCACATTGACTTCTTTAATTTTGCTGCCAGGGATAGAAGTACCAGTTTAAGTCATGACTCAAGTTTACTTGGCTAGTATTAGATTTGGTCTTTGGCTCCCATTTTAATCAATATTGGAAATGTTTGAATTACAAGTTCTTATCTCAGATGGCGTCTCATGTCCTCAGTCCCTGATAGGCTTGAGACTGGGATCTGACAGTAAGAGAATTAATTTCAGAATGCCTGCTGTGCAGATATTGGCAGCCCTGGATATTCTGAACAAAAACAGAGGGATGGGATCTGACAGCAGCTTTCCAGTTTGCACCTGGCATGTGCCATGGGGAGTTTGGCAGCAGGAAACTTCCCATGGATTCTTGTAGTTTAGAAAGCATTGGCAAGAGGAAGAGAATGGCATAGTGTCAGGGTCTCTGATATGGGCAGGTCTAGGAGAATTGGGAAAGGTTTGGGAGGTTTTGTAAGGGCCACCTATTGCTAAGCTTATGAGAAGGAATTATCATCACTCCATCCTTCTACTGTTTTCTGGACTTGAGACTTTAAATAGTTCCCAGTGCAGCTCAACGTGGAGGAACTTTCCCTAATCCATTCATGGCACAAACAAAAATGAAAGATGAATGTCACCCAGTTAATGAATGAATGAATATGGTTTTTATTAAGCACTTACTATATGCAAATCATGGGCATCCAAGTGGCACAGAGAATAGAGTGCTGGGCCTGGAGTAAGGAAGACACCTTCCTGAGTTCAAATCTGGCCTCAACCACTTACTATCTGTGTGACCCTGGGCATTTAACCCTCTTTGTCTCAGTTTCTTCATCTGCAAAATGAGCTAGAGAAGAAATGGCAAACTACTTCAGTATCGTTGCCAAGAAAACTCCATATGAGGTCACGAAGAGTCAGGCATGACTGAAAACAATTGGACAACAAAAATATGCAAATCACTGTGCTAAATACCAGGGATATACATACAAAAACACGACCATTTTTGCTATGTAAGCGTTCCCATTCTTATAGTTGAAGTCAATATATATGAGTGCAAAGTATATGGTAGTAAATCTTCTTCAGTGTTATTTCTATAGATAAAACAATAAGCAATTTCTTTTGCAAAAGTAACACTGGTTTATTATGTAACTTTTATCAAATCATAATGAAAAGTGTAGTGGAAGATTATGGACATTATCACCTCATGCATCATCAACATACAATGGAACGAAAAGCAAGCTTAAAGAAAGTTTGGCAAGAGACAACTAGTAAAAACTATTCCATGGGCTTTTAAAGATGAAATTGGAAGAAGGACACCATGCCATTGAAAAATGGAAAATGTCTGACAAGGTTCCGTGGTAAACAAACATTTTCTCTAACAATAGAGTTACCGTCTTTTGATCATAAAATTATTATAGAACCAGTAGACAGTGTGAGGACATAGGATTTTCACTAAATAAAATAAAGGTTAAAAATAAAAACTGGATTGGGCTAATTATATATAAGGGATATTTGTCCTGGAGGTGACATAATGGATACCCAGAAGGTGACTATTACCTAAGATAACTGAAAGTGAGGAGATAATGAAAAATCAGAAGCCTAGTGGGGAGAAGGGGGGACAACTAAGAAAAATATCATTAACTATCTATGTATTTGCCTAGTTAATCATGGAATTTAAAATTTCCTTTCAATTTATTATTTATTTATATTAAACATTCTTTAAAAAAAACTTTTGAGTTCCAAATACTCGCCCTCCCTATAGCCCCTCTCCCAGCTATTGAGAAGGCAATATATGAATTATACAGGTGAAATAATACAACACATATTTCCATATTAGCAAAGACTGCAAAAAGAAAAGCAAGGAAAATAAAGGAAAAAAATTATACTTCAGTATATACTCAGAGTTCATTAGCTCTCTCTCTGGAGGTAGATAGCATTTTTCTTTTCTTTTCAATTAATTAATTAATTTTTAATTTTTAACATTTACTTCCACAAGATTTTGAGTTCCAAATTTTCTTGCCATTTCTCTCCTCTGCCCACCTCAAGAGATCATTCGTTCCAATTATCCCTTCCCCCAACCTGCCCTCCCTTCTATCACCCCTCTCCATTTTCTCATCCCCTTCCTCTCTGTTCTCTTATAGGGCAAGATAGATGCCCATACCCCATTTCCTGTATATCTTATTTCCAAGTTGCATGTAAAAATAATTTTTTGATTTTAAAACTTTGAGTTTCAACTTCTCTCCCTTCCTCCCTCCTCACCAGCAATCCCCACTGAGAAATCATGCAATTCTATATAACTTATACTTGTGTAGTCATGAAAAAAACTTTCATAACAGTCATGTTGTGAAAGACTAACTATATTTCCCTCCATCCTATCCTGTCTCCCCATTTATTCTATTCTCTCTTTTGATCCTGTTCCTCCTTAAAAGTATTTGCTTCTAATTATCCCCTTCTCCCATTTGCCCTCCCTTTTATCCTCCCACCCTCCATTTATCCCCTTACTCCCTATTTTCCTGTAACATAAGATAGATATTCATGCCAAATTTAGTGTGCATGTTATTCCCTCCAAAAGGCAAATCTGATGAAAGTAAGTTTACTCTTTCCCTCTCATATCTCACCTCCCCCTTTCCCCTCCATTGAAAAACTTGTTCTTGCTTCTTTTATGTAAGAGATACTTACCCCATTCTATTTGTTTCTTTCTCCTTCTCCCAATATATTCCTCTCTCATCCCTTGATTTTAACTTTTGAAGATATCATTCCTTCATATTCAACTCACCCTATATCTTCTGTCTATAAATATAATCACTCTAATTACCCTAATACTGAAAAAAGTCTCAAGAGTTATAAATATTATCTTTCCATGCAGGAATGTAAATAGTTCAACGTTAGTAAGTCCTTTATGATTTCTCTTTCCTGTTTACTTTTTCATGCTTCTTTTGATTCTTATATTTGAAAGTCATGTTTTCTATTCAACTCTGGTCTTTTCATCAAGAATGCTTGAAAGTTCTCTATTTCATTGAATAATAATTTCCCCCCTGAAGTATTATACTCAGTTTTGCTAAGTAGGTGATTCTTGGTTTTAATCCTAGTTCCTCTGACCTCTGAAATATCATATTCCAAGCCCTTCAATCTCTTACTGTAGAAGCTGCTAGATCTCGTGTTATCCTGATTGTGTTTTCACAGTATTCAAAATGTGTCTTTCTGACTGCTTGCAATATTTTCTCCTTGATCTGGGAACTCTGGAATTTGGGTGCAATATTCCTAGGAGTTTTCCTTTTGGGATCTCTTTCAGGAGGCAATCAGTAAATTCTTTCACTATCTATTTTGCCCTCTGGTTCTAGAACATCAGGGCAGTTTTCCTCAATAATTTCTTGAAAGATAATATCTAAACTGTTTTTTGATCATAGTCTTTAGGTAGTCCAATCATTTAAAAATTGTTTCTTCTGGATTTATTTTCCAGATCAGTTGTTTTTCCAATGAGATATTTACGTTGTCTGCTATTTTTTCATTTCTTTGGTTTTGTTTTATAACTTCTTGATTTTTCATAAAGTCATTAGCTTCCATATGTTCCATTCTAATACTTAAGGAATTATTTTTTTCAGTGAGCTTTTGGACCTCCTTTTCCATCTAGTCAGTTCTGCCTTTTAAGGCATTCTTCTCCTTGTTGGCTTTTTGGATCTCTTTTGCCATTTGGGTTAGTCTATTTTTAAGGTGTTATTTCCTCCAGCATTTTGGGTTCCCTTTAGAAAGAAGTTGACTAAATTTTTACGATTTTTCTTGCATTACTTTCCTTTCTCTTCACAAATTTTGCTCTACTTCTCTTACTTGATTTTCAAAATCCTTTTTGAGCTCTTCTGTGGCCTGAGACCAATTCATATTTTTCTTGAAGGCTTTGGATGCAGGAGTTTTGACTTTGTTGTTTCCTTCTATATGTATGTTTTGATCTTCCTTGTCACCAAACTAAGAATCTATAGTCTTATTCTTTTTCTGTTTTTGCTCATTTCCCCAGCCATTTACTTGACTTTTGAGCTCTTTGTCAAGGTAGTTCTCTGTTTCTAGTGGGGTGTACTGTCAGCTGCTCAATCCCCCCACATTTTGTGGGCCCAGAACTCTAAAAACAGCCTCTGCTTCTGCCTCAATAATCGTGTATTAAACACTTAGTGTTTGCTAGGTGCCATGCTAAGTGGCAGGGACACATATATAAATAAAAACCCCTGATCTTAAGTAGCTTAGATTAGGGGATGGGGGAGAAAACACATACAAGGTCACTAAAAGGGGGAGGGGAGGAGAAGATGCTGTGCTAGGAGATGGTGACAAAGTCTGGAGTGTCAGAAGCATGGAAAGCCTGTAGTAATTCTCACAATAGAAGCCCTGGGAGAAACTCACTAATGGCAAAAGACACATGATGCTCTATGGAAATATCCATTTTTCACAGTGAACCATTTGATTGTGCCATGGACTTTGGGGGTGATAACATTCTCTTCTAGGTCTTCAGTAGCTGAGTATGCTGAGAATATAATGAGTTCATGCTACCTCGTGTTTCAGTAGCTGTCACAAAGACATCCCCCTGAATCTTTTTCTCTCTATCCTTCCAACCAGATCTGTTTTAGAGCCACACTATGAAGAATAATTTAGGTCATAATTATATTTTTACAGCTTATGTGTTATCATCAATGGAAACTTATAATGGGAATCACAATTCAGTGAATTCATTTAGCATTTAAAGGATCAGAAGGAGAAAATAATCTTCTACTGGCTAAAATTCACCTTTGAAGCCTGGTTCACTTAATTATGCATAAGCAAATAAAAGGGAATCATGCAAAGAGTATCTCTGCCAATAGATGATCAGACTTATGCTCTCCACTGGGTGTACTGAGGTCACTAGGAACCCTGAAGATTTAGTCAATTTCTAAAAGGAAAAAAATTTGGTAGTACTACAGAAAAAGCTATTTATTATAACTTTAAATGACCCACATAATACAAGCTGTCTCTTAAGCCTAGGACATCCTCTTTCTTGCCTCCACCTTCTAGGACCTTTAAGATTCTGCTCATGCACAGTTCCTCTCTGAATCCCTTCTTGATCTTGAATCAGCAATTAAGCATTTGTCTCTGCAATTGCATGATGCTGCAGTGAATGATGCCCCAGGCCTGGAGTCAGGAAGATTCATCTTCATGAGTTCAAATCCAGCCTCAGACACTTACTAGCTGTGTGACCCTGGATAAATCACTTACCCCTATTTGCCTCAGTTTCCTCAGCTGTTAAATGAGCTAAAGAGGGAAATGGCAAGCTACTCCAGTACCTTTGCCAAGAAAACCCCAAAAGGAGGTCATGGAGAGTTGACCATGATTGAAATGACCAAATAACAAATACCAAAAGCATATTGGTAGTAGGGATATAGATGCAAAAATAAATCTACTCCATTATTAGTGCTCTCTTTCTCCTCCTTTGGATTCATTATTTTCCTATGTACAGTTATATCCTGCAAGGTAAGTTTCTTGGTGGTAGGGATGATTTTTCATTTTTATCTTTGTCCCTTCAGTGCCTAGCATTTTGCCTTACCTCCATCTACTGGCTTCCTTCAAGACTCAGCTCAAATCCCAGCTTCTTCAGGAGCTGCATGGCTGGTGGAAATTCTCTATTTACTCTGTACATATCTTGTTTGTACCTAGCGATCTACATACCTTCTCTCTTTAGAATGTAAGTTTTTTGTTTTTCTTTTGATCCCTGACACTTATCACAGCACCTGATATGTGATAAGCACTTTTTAATTGATTCAAAATCATGGAACTTGAGAATTGGAAGGGTCCTCACTGACTATTTAGTGAAAGAAATTTCCACTATTACATATCCGACAAATGGTCATCCAGCTTCTATGTGATGCCCTCAAAGGAGGAAAAACCATTGGTAGTATATTATACTTTGGAATAGCTTGCATTGTTAAGAAGGTGTTTTGTGACATAAAGCAGGAATTTGTCTCATTGGAACCTTATCTACTGTTCCTGGTTCTGTCCTCTGAACTGAAAGGAAGAAATCTAGTTGATTACCCACTTCAAAATACTTCAATACTTGAGATCTCTCCTGAGTCTCCTCTTCCTTAGTTAATCATCCCTAAATTCTCCAACTGATCTCTGCATGCCTCAACTGGAGGTCCTTCATCATCCTGCTTGTTACCCTCCAGCTTATCAACATGTTTGGAATCATCATCTAATCATCATCGAGAGTTAGAGATGAAAGAGATCCTTGAGTAAATCCAGCCCATCTTCACAGGTGAGGTAACTGTGGTCAGAGATTTAAGTGACAGCTAAGTTCTCACATGGCAAAGACAGGACTTGAATCCAGGTCATCTGACTCTAATTCTTCACTCTTTTCATAGCACCATGTCATTCCCAGAACTAAGCACAGCTCTCCATTATGGCCTGAATAGGGCAGAGTCAGGATGTCCATCAATTCCTTATTTCTGGAAGCTTTGTCTCTCTTAATAGAGTGCAAGATTTCTTTAGGTTTTTTTGACAGTCACATAACCCTGAAGACTGATATTAACCTTTTGACACATGAATCCCTCTTGAACTTTTTGGGACAGGCTGACTCATTTCTCACCCATACCAAACTTGTGAAGTTAATTTTTTTTTGCACCCAAGTGTTGGACTTTATTTCTGTCGAACTGCATCTTATCAGGTTTAGTCCACTTCTTTGTCCAATCAAGATCGTCTTGGATTCCAAATCTATCTTCTACAAATTTGATTATCTTTCCATCTATGCTTTCATGTACATCATTATAGAAACACCAAGCAGTCCAAAGCCAACCACAGATCTCTGCGGTACCCCATTGCAGATTTCCTGTGACACTGACATTTAGCTAATAATTATTATTAGATAGATTAATATTAATTTAAAGTTATTGTTCCATTATAATTATTAGTATTCTCTTGTGAATCTATTTTTTTGATAAATTATAAATTAAATAAATAAATCATATTTTCATCTAGTCCCTATTTTTCTATTTCCTCCAGCAGAAGAGTAAGAGGCATATTATGAACTGTTTGACTACAATATAAGTAAATTTTATCTGTATACTATTGTCCAGGCCTACTTGTTTAGGAATCTTATTAAAAATACTTATTCTGTGCTTAATTAATGTTGAATTGACTTGTAAGAGATAATTTATTATACTATAAACTACTCAGCTTGAAGTTGCATGAGGATAGGAATCTTCTTATCTCCCATAATACGGGCTTTGTTTATATTGGTGGAATGGAATTTTAATATTAGCCTAGGTACCCTTGCTTTGTCATGTAAGAGTCCTGCCATCTTGGTTAGTTAATGTCAATGGGCCTCAGCCTCCATATCTATGAATAATAGTGCTAATAGTGTCTGTTCTGCATATCTCATTGATGACCATATTAATCAAATTAGATCATGTATGTAATGCTTTAAAAGGGAGTATGACATAGGGTATAGAGAGCTGGCTTTGATGTCTGAAAGAAACAGGAACGATGACACATACCATGTAACCCTGGGAAAATCACTTCCAATTTTTTTTTTACTTCCCAGATATCTCTCTAAGACTTCCAATTGCAGTAGAGTTGTTGATCTGCATTGAGAGGGGAAGTTTTCTCACAGGAGTTCTATACACTGATGAAATCACAGATCTGGTAAAAAATGTGAAAATACTTAGTAAACTGCAAACTGCAAAGTTTTATTATATTTTATGAGCATCATTCTAAATCTACCAAATCTTTAAAAATTATATTAGTTTTTCAAATGTGCATTATTGGCTGAGATTTCAGAGTCTTAAAAATATACTATACTCCTAATAATGCACACATGGGATAAATATCCATGTAAGCGGTTTACATGCTTAGCTTTCCTTTTTCCAGTGTAAGGTCTTATATTTCTTTGTTCCACACCTCTAACATTAGAGAGCTCCTTGTTGGGCACTCTTTCATTGAGTATTTGAGCAAAATGCAAGAATACAATGGAAAATTCTGTCTTTTTTAAAGAGAAAGTATAGAAAGGTAGTATTAGAGCAATAAAATGGGGAGAAGAGAGATAAGGGAAGCTACTCAAATGTAATTTCGGATCATAAAATTAAGAGCTGGAAGTTGACCTTGGGGATCATTGTCAATCCCCCTCATTTAATAGATGAGCAAGCAACGACTCAAGATTAAGTAACTTGTTAAAGATTTACATACTTAGTAAAGAGTAGAGCAGGGAGTTAAATTCCAGTTCTCTTTAGTGGCTCTTTCTCTTCTCTTTATGGTTTTTTTCTGAGTGACCTCAGTTTACATGTCTTTCATTATCTCTCTATAGCTGACTTCCTTATTTAAATATCCATCCCTAATTTGTTCCTTGCCTCCAGTCCTATACCACTACCTCCTTATGTGGCATCTGAAACTGGGCATATCCAAAGACATTTCAATCTCAACCTGTCTCAAATAGGACTTGTTATCTTTCCTCCCAAACTTTTTTGACAAATTTCCCTATTTCTGTGAAGGGCAAGGACATTTTCCTAGTGTCCCAGTTTTGTAAACTTACAGTCCTTTATTCTTCATTCTCCCTTACCCCACAGACTCACACAGTTGCCAAAACTTGCTTTTTCTACCTCAACAATATTTTTCAAAAAAATTCCTCTTTCAATATTCATCCAGCCACCATTTCAGTTCAGCCCTCCTCACCTGGACTGCCATGACAGCCTCCTATCCATGTATGTTCCATGTATACATCTAGGTATATGAATTGTATGTGTTGTTTTCATCATGGTATAGGAGCTCTTTGTGGGCAGGAATTATTCCATTCTTGTTTCTGTATCTCCAGTACTTAGCACAGCACCAGGTCTGTGGTATTTACTTAATAGATGATTAATTAATTAATTAGTCCAGTTCTTCACCCATCATCATACTGCTCCCCAACTGGGAAGCCCATGGCTTGGCTTTCCACCTTGTCCAAGATGCTTCCTTTACAAGAAATTTCCAAAGCTCCTCATTACAGTATGGTGTTTCCCATGGAATGATCTCATAGCATGAAGCTGGAGGGCAATGCTTTGGTCACTAAGCAACCTTAATTAGTGAACTTACCTCTTATACATACAATGGACTGTACAATTCCTCATTGTAATTTCTCTATTCAAAATTTTACAACAGCTTCCTATTTCTTTTCTGTTTATTACCCAAACTCCTCTCTTTTCTCTACCCTGAGTAATTTGGCCTTTGGCTTTTTAATATTTTTTAAAATCAATGATTTGGCAAAAATTACAGACAAAATGCTTATCAAATTTGTAGATAACACAAAGGCTGGGAAGGATAACAACTCACTAGTTCATATGATCATAGATTTAGGATTGGCAGGGACCTTACAGGTCATATAGTTGAAACTTATCATTCTATAGATGAGAAAATTGAGGTTAAAAGAAGTTAAATGAACTGTCCAAGGTCATAAAATAGCAAATGACAAACAAAGTCTGAACTCAGGACCCCTGTCTTCAAAGTGAATACTCTTTCCATCACACTGTTGTGAAATTGGGTACTATCATTATTTCTATTTTATAGATGATGAGAAAATTGAACCTCAGAGAGGTTGTTATTTGTCCAAGTTTACAGAACTAGTAAATGTCTGAAGAGAGATTTGAACACAGGTCTTCCTGACTCCAAATATGAGCTGGAAAAGGAAATGGCAAACTACCTTAATATGTTTGCTAAGAAAACCTCAAATGAGTCAGGAATGACTATAATGACTGAACAATGAGAACAAGAACCCTAGTGAGCCAAAATGGTTGAATGGTAGATGAAATAGATATGTGTTTGTGTTCTGAAATGTCTCCACTTTCCATTTGCTCCAAGAGAAGATGGTGTGTTTCCCTGGGAGAGAAGGAGAGGGAAGAGATCATCTCTTGTGGTAATTGTCCTTAATCTATCAAAGGACATAGCACATAGGACCATCTTCTTTTTCCTAAGGCCCCTTTGATGAAAAGTTGAATTTATGTTTTCTACCTTCACTGCTCATTTCTCGCTTCAGGATCATATAACCAGCAGATGTCTCTAAAACCATATTCTCTCATAAACATTTTATTGGCTTCAAAGATGCTGAGGCTTTGGGATTTATAATACTATCACATTCCTCTACCCAGGATAACATTGCCATATTGCAATTACTCCAAGAACAAAAAAAAACCTACACCAAGATGATGGAGAAAAGATGCTTCAAATTTGTCCCAAAAGTTCTTCTTTTTGCAAGTGATTTGGTGAGTTTTAATCACTTTGCCTTCTTTAGAGAACAATTCTAAGAGGTACATTTTTCTAGGCACAAGAAAAAAAAAGTTTTATGAATGAGCTTCCTTTCCTGAAGCATTTCTCTATACAAATGGCTCTTTTCTAATTACATTTTCCCTTCTTTTTCACAGCTAAAGCTTGGCAACCTCAATTTGAGTGGCTGGATTTAACAAGGATACTGGAATCTGGAAGAAAGAAATATGCAAATAGAATGGAAAGAAGTCAAGCAGCAGGGCATTTTTTCTCAAGAGCTAGCATTCACCCAAAACTTTGGAAAGAATGTGAGAAAGAGATGTGAGGACAAAAATACACCCTCTCCTCTTCTTTCAACCCATGAGGAAATTCTACTTTCCCTACTCAGGTGAGGCTTTACAAAGTTTGATAATTGACTTGGTAGCTCAGCTGAATTCAACCTTACAACTCAGCCCAGCAAACATCGGCTAAGCAGTGACTGACAAAAAATGTTCCCTGTCCTCAGGAAGCTTATATTCTACTGAAGAGATGCAACACATACACAGATAAGTGAATTCAGGGTATAAGTAAAGTAGCTATGTGTTTTAAGTAAATTTAAAATGTACAAAAACCTAATAATTGTAGTAATCAAGAAAGGACTTGGGCATCTGAGATCTGCTTAAAAGGAAGTAGGAGATTCTTTAAAAAAATAATACATTTGTATTTTTGATGCCATTTGTGCATCAAACATTTTCCTACTTCATTTCTCTCTAGACTGAATCCTCCATTTTAACAATGAAAAATGATTAAGCAAAAGCATCTAATACTATCTGACAATAGACAGGGTGCTTTGCTCTGGCAATCCACCACTTCATTTCCATGAGGTGGAGGTATATTTCACCATTGGTTCTCCAGAAATTTTATTGGTTTTTCTATTCCTTAGGGTTCAACTTCCATTTGGTGACACTTTCGTTCATACCATTGTAATCATGCATATTCAGGGACTGAGATTGGACAATTAGGGAGAGTACAGAAAATTTTTTTGTTTTGTTTTTTTTTATTTTTTTAAAATTTTTTTCAATATAAATTTATTTTTTTAACTTTTTACATTAATTTCCACAAAATTTTGGGTTCCAAATTTTCTCCCCATTTGTCCCCTCCCCCCACCCCAATACACAGCATTCTAATTTCCCCTATCACCAATCTGCCCTCTCTTCTATCATCCCTCCCTTCT
>CM053769.1:476055482-476092986 GCA_028658325.1 Potorous gilbertii | reverse complement strand
TGTGTAATGTCATCATAAGTAGCATATGATGTAGTACACGGGATATCTCATTGTAGGATCTGAATTCAAATTTGTGACCTCACACATCACTTAGTGTCTCTCAGCTTTAGTTTCCTCATATGTAAAATGAAAGGTTCTCAGACTTTTGAGGATCCCTGTCACCTTTTTGGGGGTCTGCGAGATCAAAACTATTTTTATAATAATATTAAGGCATTTTAATTTCTAACTTGAAAAATATTGATAGATGTAGCTTAGAGAAACAAAAACAAAATCTCTCTTGGGGAGGGTCCTCCATAATTTTTAAGTGGATGCAGGTGACCTGAAACCCCAAAGTCTGAGAACCACTAAGCTAGATGATCCCTGAGGTTTTTTCAGTTCTGGTTTTGAGGAGCAAGTCTTTTTTCTAGTGCACCAAAAATTGTCCTTACTATGTCACAATTCTTTACCTTGTGTGTAGTCAGCACTAACTCTATCATTTAAGAAGGAAAGTTAGTCTCCAAACCAAGAGGAATGATGACTACCTTCCTTCTATCCTCTAAATGGATTAACTGTTCTACCCAGGGTGTTTTTCAGAGCTCTACTCTAAAGCTCAGACATAGGGATCTCTCTAGGATCTCAGCACAGGCAAGAGTGCAGAGGCTGCCAAAGAGGCAGGAAGCTTGTGGAATGGATAGAGCAGGTAAACTTTATCAGATTCGTGTACCTCACTGTGCCTGGTGATGGCAGATTCCTGCATTCTGTAAACAAATTCTTTGATTGTGGATAAGAAGGAAAGTCTAAAGATGCTTTATGTTCCAGTTCAAGGTAAAGAACACACCTACAAGCAGGGCTTATTTGGAAATTCAGGGAGCAAGCTATTCAGGAATCATATCTATAACCTAGGAGAGGGAATAGGGCTTTGCTTCAGAAGGGTAGCAAAATGCTGAGCAGCAGGCAAAAATCGGATATAGGTAGTCCATCAGTAGAAAAGGCAGTACAGAAAGTACTGATTACCAGGATCTGTACTAATTAGTTTTTATGTTATTTTCACATTTTCAATTACAAAGTTGATTTCATGGTTCTTTGTGTTCCATGCCCCCAGTACAAAGATGACTAGTTACGACCCTATGGGGAGAGAATTGATAGCAGACGGATGACAATCACTTCTCTGTCTGCCTCCTTCCTTCTGGCCTTCTGTAAGTTAGTGATAGATAATGAAGCCAGATAATATCTGGGAGACTGTGGGAGGCATGCTTGTGGTCCCATTTTGCTTTGGGTCTGGGAGACATACTAAGACTCCCTTTAGTTTAAGTTCTGGGGCTACCCTTCCAGAAATTACTAATGTCTCTTCTGTCAATGGCCCTCTTCCCCTAAGTCACATATGATGACTTACTGACTTGACTACAGGTATTTTGCTTATTGTTTTACAAGGATGAGAACTAGCCTTTACATTGTGAGCATACAGATACAAAAATACTGTAGCTGACATAGAGTTGAGATTTCAAATATCTGCCTTTTATAGGTTCATTTCAGCTGCATTGGGGGACTTAAGAGAATTCTACAGAAGAGGTAAACCAGCCAACGATGCCAAGAGTACTTTATTTGGTACATTTTAGCACACACAGAGGCTCTTCGATTGAGCCATCTAGAAGTAGAGAGATAAAAGAAGTCAGGCAGGCCAAAGATCTGTGCAGATCACAGCCATCTAAGAGACAGGACGCAACTATGACTTGGTCATTGAAGAACACAACAGGACTTAGATTAAGATGATCTTGGGGATTATAAGAGTCTTATTTTAGACTGTCCCTCACTTTCCATATCTGTAAAATGAGGACATTGTATTCAGTGAAACCTAAAGTTCATTTCAGCTCTAAATCTATAACCCTATGTATGACTCCATGAACGTAGGTTATTCCTGGACCTGCCTCCTCTGCCCTTTTCATTATGGGCACAGCTGGGTTGTCCCATACAAAAATGTTGTGGAAGAGGTCCAGGTGTTTTCTAAAGAGTGGCAGGATCTTGCTTAGATATGTCTGATTTGATATTTTTCCTCCTGATGTCACTGGCAGGTAAGTATTAATGAACTGTGAAGTTGCAAGTTTCCAATTAAGACAGATTTCAGAGATGAGCAGTTCCAGAGACTTGGCCAGATGGGAAAAGCGGGCAGGGAACAGGACATATCTGGTACAGAGAGATTCTGTAAAGAGAAACACAGAGGTTTTTCAGACTACCACACTGACTAAACATGGATGCCCATTCATTTTTCCACTTAAGTCTGAATCATTGCATGATGTAGGGAAAAGAGAACTAGATTTGGAACCAGGCAACCTTGGGAGGAGGGCTGACTCTGTTCTGCCCCTGATGCCTGAGATTCATTCTTTCATCACTTTTCCCCCTCCCCTAGAATTCTCCTCCTTCAAGACACAGTTTTGTGACCTTACTATTCAGATCCCCCAGCTTCTAGAACCCACTCTAGTTACCTTATATTTAACTATCTTGTATTTACTTTTATTCTATGAATGTTTATATATGTACAAAGTTTCTCAAGAATGCCAAATCTTTGTGTGTGGATATTATTTCATTTTGCTTGTATTCCTCATACCTAGGGTACCCCTGGTGGTTAAGAGGTGCTTAAAAAGTAATTGATGATTGATTTAGCTGTGACCTTGGGCCAGTCACTTTCCATCTCTAATACTCAGTTGTCTCACTGATGAACTGAGGGCACTGGATGTCAGAAGCCTCCAAATCTCTTCCAGATCTAACCTTTAATGATGTTCACTTTTGAGATGCTGTCATTATCTCCAAGTACATCTCTCATTCTCTTCCCACTGATGACCTGATTCTGCTCAGCCGCTTCATGGGTCCTGTTTGACCAACACTGGTCTGTCTTGGAGTCCATGCTTTACATTCATGAAGTATCTGGTGTTGAGAATTTAAGTTGTTTCACGCTCTATTTGGTTCTTCCTATCTCCCAAAGAGCTTCTGTGCAGCTACAGATAGGGTCATAACGAAGCCATAAAGATGCAGATGCCAAACTGATTTATTTTTCAAACTCTGTCCTCTTTAAATACATTGAGTGAATCCGATTTCTACAGATATTTGACTACTGTACTGGAAATGATAAGATGCGCAAGAGTTATTCAGGCACAGGCACTGCTAGAGGCTCGGATACTTGGGCTAGCTTCTTACCTTCTCTGGGAGTGACACGATATAAGTGTGGGAATGTGTGTGTGTGTGTGTGTGTGTGTGTGTGTGTGTGTGTGTGTGGAGGGGGTCTAGGGAAGGCGAAAAAAAGTAAATATGTCATGAATGTTTAGTTTTTGGGTCTTGTGCAAGTTGGATTTTATAACATTCTCATTATGATAGGATCATAGTACTAGACCCTCAGAGGGCATCTGGTCCAGCTCCCTAATTTTACAGGTGAGGAAACAGAGGCTCAAAGAGATGAAGAGATTTGCCAAGTAAAGGTCACCCAGATCATAAATGGCAGAGTTCGGATGTCAGCCCAGGACATCTGGCTCCCAATCTGGCATATTCTTCACTCTACTTTCCTTTCTAGCTTGGAGATCTGGAAAGGGAATTAGATGGCTTGTGAACAGAACTTACCTCAGGGTAATTGCATTTTATTTTCTGATATGAGAAGAAGTACAACTATTCACAAATCCTGCAACTTTGACAAGCCTCATCTGCTTGGCTTTATCCAGTCCTTATTGAAGAGACATTGTTTGAGATAAGGAAGACTGAGTTTCAGAATTGGATCTGGGAAAAGTGATGAGGGCCCCAGTTTGACTTTTGGGTCCCCCCAGGACGTTTTCTTTGTCTTCCACCATCCCATGCAAACCATGTAGGTGACTCATTATGCCCTCTCTGTACCATCCTTCCTATCTTCATGGAGGCATCATATAATGCCATTCCACTGCCTAGAGAAAGAATTGTCTACATTCCTTCCTGTAACTTCTTTCTTTACTCACATCAGAACCCTTCAACATCTGGCTTCTAATTTCATTATTCTACTGAACTGGTTGTCTCTTGAGATTCCTGATTGGCCTCCCCTGCCTGCCCTCCCCTCTTCTATCTCCTTACTTTGTTCTCTAACAGCATGAGTTTTCTTTGTGGAATTATGAGTTACATTTTATTTATTTCCATGAATAAAAATGGATTTTCTCCCCCACAATTAAAAAACAAGAAAACAAAATCCTTGTAGCAAATATGCACAGTCAAGCAAAATAAATTCATTCCTTGAATGCATCCAAAAATATACACTATATTTTACCCTCTAGGCAATCAACCATTCCTCTGTCAGGAGGTACGTAGTAGGACTGCATTTCATCCCAGATGTCTGAAAGTATGGTTGATCATTGCATTGATCAAAATTCTTATGACTTTCAAAGTTGTTTGTTTGTACAGTACTAATATTATTGCAAAATTATTTTCTTTGGCTTCTCACCTCCTAGGTGAGAATCAAATGTAAATATGAGAATCAAATGTAATAATTAAAAAGTATTTTGCAAATTTTAAAGCTCTGCTTAAATAATGCTAGTTACTATTCATTCATTCAATTATGTTATTTTATAGCATACTTTATAGCATACTATAGTATAATAGATACCATTATATAATTATCATATATAATTATAATACAATTGTTATTTAATTAATGGAGAATTAAATATATTATTATGGTTATTAAGACAAGAGTAATTTAGAAATGCTACTTGGTTTGTTAATGACATTGTGAAATTTTGTTTTAAGGTCATACAGCATGTCCTTAATGGAATAAAAGGGAATGTTAAGCCTTTGGTCCCAACAATCTGCCAGAGTTCAGAAAGTGGCATCACAGATAGAATTCAGGACCAATAACAGGAATAGGGAATAGTTGAGGTTAACCCCTGATTCTGATGCTACCTAGTTGTGTGGACTATGGGCAAGTCACTGAGCCCCACTTGCTTCTTTTGTAAAATGAGAATAACAAAAATTGTAGTATTTGCCTCCTAGTTAATTAGTTAAAAACTAATCAGTAGGGAAGCATATCTTAAGCACCTACTGTATACCAGGAACTGGAGAAACAAGACAAAAATGATTCAGTCCTTCCCTCGATATATTTTCAAGCTTTATTTCTTTTGTTCCACTGACTTTGCCAGTGTGGTGAACTCCCGGTATGGAAAGTCTTTCCACTGATGCAAGTGCGCAACTCCTTGGTAATGTATGGTTTCAGAGAGTTGCTTGGGGACTTTGAGAGCTTAAGTCCTCACTGAGGGTCTCACAGCCAGTAGGTGTCAGAGGTGGAATTGGAACCCAGTTCCACTTGCCTTAACAGTCTGGCGCTCTTTCCCCAATTCCATTATCTTGCTGCACTGTCTGGGCCCATGTGAATGTCAGTAGCTGCTTTTTGAAATGTAATGTCTCCTGAGACTGATGGAACCCTGCCTGTGACCTTTTGGGAGGTAAATGATTCTCCTTCTGTCCAAAGAGCCTCAGAAAGCACACATGTTGAGGCTTGCCAGGGCTGCTGGGGTTTACTAGATTTGGGATAGCCAAGTGGAGCTTGGCTGTCTGTAGTTAAGGCACGGTGATAGATATCCACCTCTAAATCAAGAGAACTTGGGCCTGAGCCCTGCCTATGATCATGTCACTTAAAGCAGGACAAGAGCGGGGTCCATATGGAAAGCACAATCCTAGAACCCCCCAAAATAGTAGTAAGTACTGAATGTACAGAAGTAGGCAATGCTTTATGCTCTAGTAAGAATAGAAATGTGGTGGCTAGGGTACTAGACTTGGAGGCAGGAAGATTTGGGTTGGAATTCAACCTCAGATACTGTGAGGCCCTGGGCCTTTGTAACATGAGGGGGTTGAACTCAGTGACGTCTAAAGGTTCTCCTGGATGTCAATTTAAGATTCAATGAGGTGATCCATATTTACAAAGCATCTGGAGGATTAGGTTTCTCCTAATTTTCATGTGGGGACATTGGGATGTTCAAAATTATACTTCTGTCTTCTTCACCAGCCTGTCAATATGACATTTGCTTTGGAGATTGGTATTCTCTGAAACTGACCTGCTCTGGAAAATCTGTGAATTTGACCTTCTTTTGGAGTTTCTTTTAATATTGATTGTCAGTCTCTAATCACTTTATGAAAAGACTTCTTTTCAACTTTGACAGATAATTTGAATTTTCTTCTTTTATTATTAACTTCATTGGAAATAATCTACTCTATTTCATATCAGCTTTCCATTTTTTTTCTCTTTGACAAGACTTCTCTTGAAATATCTCAAGAATCAAGTTCAGAAGGGTAATTTGCATGAGGCAGAGCAACTTTCTGTTTCTTCTCAGGAGACATTTGCAAATATTCCGGAGTGGCTGGTATTCCTTCATACAACTTTTGTTGCTGCTTAAGAATTGTCCAGCCACACGGTGACATTCAGCTGTGGTCAGTAGAGTTATGTCAAATGTAACAGGAGAGTTGAACATTATTGATTGTAGTTTAAATGCTGAATCAGAAAAAAAATGGAGGAAGTGGGAGGATAAGCACACAGATGATGAATCGTAACTGAGATTTAGTTGGTCAATAAGTCAGTCAAAAAAGCACTAATTAAATGCTTACTATATGCCAGGCACTGTTCTAAGCACCAACAATATAAATGAAAGCAGGTAAGATGGGCCTGCCCTTAAGGAGCTCAAAGACTAATGAGAGAGAAAACTAGCCAACAACTGCATACATACAAGATATTTATGAAATGGACGGAGAGTTATCTCAGAGGGAAGACACCAATGATTGGAGTATATTGGGGAAGGGTAATGGGAAAAGCCTCCGCACTAAGAATGAAGAGGGTTAGGCTTAGAAAGGTACAGTAAGAGAGGATATATTAAAAGATCATAGTTGTTTAAAAGAATTTCAGAGTCCTTGATCTTGGAAACAGAATGCTCATAGGTGATCAGAAGAAAAAGGAAATGACCATTCCTATATATCCCTGAAGTAGAGTGGAAGTCTAGGTCATTGGAGGTGAGCAGATTTAGGAATTGAGAAGTTAGGAAACCTCAAAACAAATGTTCAGTTTCCTTAGTGTGAGAGTAGGAAGTGGATAGAGGGAAATACTAGGTACTGAACTCATCAAAAAAGGAGACAAAATGTCCCAGGGGTTGAGCTAAGAAGTCACAAGCATCTGGATGTGTTGATGTATTTGAATAGAGTGAAACTCACAGGAGTAATGGTTGCTTAGTGAAGGAGGGAGAGGAGAAGTCTAGATGCGGCAATGGAGAGTGAAGACCACCCCAACTCCTCCATCAGAACCAGTGAGTGAGGGGCAGGAGAACATGAGCAAGGAGAATTTTCGGAAAGCTGACGGCCTATTTCTTAGACAGTCCTTAAAGCCTTTTTCAGATTTCAGATGCTTGAACTTTGCCACTCTAGTGGTTCATCTTTGTACATGAGAAGGAATCAGAAGATAAACTTAATGGAAAAAAATAAGTGGCAACTTTGGGTACTGAAATCATGGTATAATCAATAAATAATCATTTATTAAGTACCTACTGTGGTCACTGGTAATTCTGCACCATGGTAAAGGAGAAAATCAGGTATAGTGGTGATTATCCTGGATTTGAGATCAAAGGACTTGGGTCTCACTCTCAGTTCTGCTCTTAGGGAAAGGCTACACATTATAGAAGAAGGATTACTTGGCTTTAGCATTAGAGAAGCTGGGTTCAAATCCTACCTCTGAGACTTGTTATCTCAGTGTCTTTAAGCATGTGATTAAACCTCCCTGGGCATATTTCTTCATCCCAATAACCATATATTGGGGATATCACAGAGGGGACTCTGTCAGTTATATATAGATTACGTGATTTCAGGTATCCCTTCCAACTCTTAGGTGCTATGAAAAAATGCTCCCTTTCATTGACTACAAACCATCAGTCTAATCTATTTCTCAGATTACTGACAGATGCTAAATGCTCTTGTAGCCTAATGTTTCATAGGAACATTTAATGGCCAGAAAGTCTTAATTCTCTTAAGGCCTTATTGAACCATACATTGGTGGTTGTCCTTTGTCTTCAAAGAGAACCAAAATGACATCACCATTGTAAAGTGAAATTTCAGTGTGTCTGACTGTGGCTGATCAGACCAATATGAGCTTGAAATGCTCTACCACAGATTGGGCACAGATAGTCCATTTGAATATTTGGGATGGATATCCCAAATTTGCGTATCCTGCGTTTACTTTGTGCTGTCTCAATTCTGCTTTGCTCAAAGAGCACAGTACCTTTTCTTATGTGGGCACACTATGCTGAGTGGTCCTGTGCCAGTGTCTCCCATGTTGCATAGTCAAATCCAAAGTTGTTGAGAGAGATCTTGAGAATGTCTTTCTATTGTTTCTTCTGGCCACCATGTGATTGCCTGCCCTATGCATGTTCTCCATAAAATAGACTTTTTCTCAAGCATACATTTTGCATTTGAACAACATGGCCAGCCCATTGGAGCTGCACTCTCTGAAGTATAGTTTGAATACTTGATAGTTCATCTCCAGCAAGGACTTCAGTGTCTGGTACCTTATCCTGCCAGCTTATCCTCAGAATCTTCCTAAGACAGTTCAAATGGTAGTAATTCAGTTTCTTGGCATGGCACTGGTAGACTGTCCGTGTTTCACAAGCATATAACAATGAGGTCAACACAGTGACTCTGTAGACCTTCAGTTTGGTAGTTCTTTGGAGCCTCCCAAACACTGAGCTAGCTCTGGCAATGTGTGCATCAACCTCACTGTCAATGTGTACATCTTTAGAAAGTACACTACCAAGGTAAGTGAACTTATCCACAGTATTCAGAACTTCTCCATTTGTTGTAATTGATGGTTCCATGTATGGATGGTGTGGTGGTGGTTGATGGAGCATCTGTGTTTTTTGGTGTTAATTATTAGACCAAAATTAGCACAGGCAGCAGAGAATTGATCCATACTTTGTTGCATCTCAGCTTCAGAGGCTGCACTGAGTGCACAATCATCTTCAAACAGAAAATCATACACCAACACTCTTTCCACTTTGGTCTTGGCTGGTAACCTTTTCAGACTGAAGAATTTACCATTGTTACGGCAGTTGACTTTGATGCCATGTTCATCCTCATTGATAGCATTTGTCAACATGGCTGAAAATATCATACTAAAAAGCATGGGAGCAAGTACACAGACCTGTTTCACTCCACTGGTGACTGGGAAGGCACGAGAGCTTTGTCCATTATCCAGAACTTGGGCAAACATGCCATCATGAAAGTGACATACAATAGAGATGAATTTCTTTGGGCAACCAAATTTTGACATAATTTTCGATAGGTCCTCATGACTAACAGTGTCAAAGGCCTTGGTCATATCAACAAATGTTGTGTACAGACCTTTGTTCTACTCCTGGCATTTCTCCTGGAGTTGTTGGGCAACCAACACCATATCTATTGTTTGTCAGCCCTTCCTGAAGCCACGCTGACTCTCAGGTATATGCCCATCTTCCAGGTGAAGGATCAACCTATTAAGGAGGACTCTAGCAAGAATTTTACCAGCAATGACTAAGAGAGAGCTCCCATCTGTGATTGTCGCAGGACAATCTATTCCATTTACTCTTGTAGAGATGGACAACGGAAGCATCCTTGAACTCCTGGGGGATACCTTCTCTTGCCACATAACCTGGAAAATTTCAGTCAGCTTTTGTATGAACAATGGTCCCCCATCCTAACTCTTAGGAGCTATGAAAAAAATGCCCCCTTTCATTGACTACAAACCATCAGTCTAATCCATTTCTCAGATTACTGACAGATGCTAAATGCTCCTGTAGTGTAATGTTCCATGGGGACATTTCATGGGTAGAAAGTCTTAATTCTCTTAAGGCCTTATTGAACCATATAATGCTAATACACATTGATGGATAATTCAAGGTCTAATGCTACATCAACTGTTTATAATCCTAGAGGCTCAAACAACAGGGGGTAAATAATCAATAGCTCGAACATTACATTTTATGTAGGTCCTAAAGACATTTAGATTTGGTTTATAGAATGTGTTCCCCTTTTATCATCGTAAAAATCAATATGTGGATATGGAATTAATTTGATTCCATTTTAAACTTAAATAAGGATGAGATGGGACCATAACTTGGATAGAGTAGGCCCCATAGCACCAGTTTTGGGGGAATAAGCAGATGGGAGCACCAAGGGGACATATAAAAGGTTTTTTTTAATGGTACTGAACATGATGGTGTATATCTGCCATCTCTGCTATGGGGGAGGCTGAAACAAATGTATCACTTGAGTTCAGGAATTCTGATCTGTAGCAGAGCTAAAGTCAATAAGGTGTCCACAATGAGTCTAGCATCAGTGTGGTGAAGTCCTAGGAGTGGTAGCCACCAGGGTGCCTAAGGAGGGGGGCCTCTGCACTGGAAATGGAGCAGGTTAAAGATTTTGTCCTTATGAGTAAGACTTGTGAGTTGCATTTCACTGTTAGACCAGATGAAATTAGGAGGCCTAATCTCAAACAAAACAAAAACAAAATGATACAGAAGAAAATATTTTTCAAAAATAATGACATGACTCTAATTGCAGAGAACCCTGGAAATGCTGCCTCACCTTCTCAATGATATCTGAAGTGATGTGAGTTTTGCCTAAACATTCACAGTGGGGAAAGTAGATGTGATGTCTATCAAATGCAAATGGGTGAATAGTTCATACATTTTATGATTTTTATACAATTGATTAATTTACCTATATCTTGGAGAAGTATCTTATTTATTCACATACTACAATCATGCAATATACATATCATTGAATTTCACAATTGTCCAAAATCAATAGATATTAATGAACTAACTTCAGTGCCACAGAGTACTTAGGATTAGTTTTCTACTGTGGTTAGATATGATTCCCCCCCCTGAAATATTAAATTTAACTTGAAAGAAATTTAATGAAATAATTTACATGTATAGACCTAAGAAAACACACAGGCCAACAATATTATCCATGTAGCCTAATGTTTCAAGCCATCTGTTTCTTTCATTCAACTCTTGGTAGTTTGACACACAAATTAGAAATTTAAATAAATTTAGAAAAAAGGGCATTCAGCTGGGATTAGAACTGAGTAACAGAAAGACATTAGGCTGCATTATATTTGGGAAATAATTCAGGGTTTTCTGTGATACCCAACTGCTCACTGCCACACAGTTTCATCTCTTTAAGCCCACTATTCAGGGTCATATAGCTAGTAAGCGTCTGAGGTTGGATTTGAACTCAAGTCTTCCTGACTCCAGATCTGGCTCTCTATCTGTTGCTCCACCTAGCTGTCCCAATTACTGGCACACAGAAGTATACCTGATTCTTTCTGTCTCTGTCTCTCTGTCTCTCTTTCTCTTTCTCCATATATATATATATATATATATATGTGTATATATATATATATATATATATATATATATGTATATGTATATGTATATATACATACATGTATATATGTATATCTTACTACAGAGAAGGACACTGCAGACAAGGGAAGTTAAGTAACCTGTTTATTTAGCAAATATATATAGCAAAGCTGGCATTTGGACAAGGGTCTCCTACTTCAAACTCAGCTCTCTTCCTATCTTTTTGATGAGAGAAAGTCTTAAAGATGATACCTAAGCTTTCTTCACAGTCATACCTGGCACATATCTCTTTCAAGAAAATGACTCATTTTTCACATTTCTTTGGACCAATCACTTATTTCTAATGGGAGACACAGAGAGAAAATTGAATTTTTCTATTGTTTTTCTAGGAAAAGTTCAAAAAATTTGGGGGACATAGTTATAAGTGCATTAGTACTAGCCACATCTTAGAATTGGAGATGTAGTCCCTCAGTCAATCAACAAGCATTTATTAAACACTTGCTATGTTACAGGATCTGTAAAAAGAGCAAAATATTCAAAGAAGGACAGCAATCTCTCCCAGCAGACTTTACAGTCAAATGAGAAGACTCTACATGTGAATGACTGGGATATCAAGAGGCAGTCAGGCAGACAGAGAGAGAGAGAGAGAGAGAGACAGAGAGACAGAGAGACAAGAGACAGAGAAAGACAGAGAGGAAGAGATAGAGACAAAGAGAGACAGAGACAGAAAGACAGAGAGAGAGAGGGAGGGAGGGAGAGAGAGACACAGAGACAGAGATAGAGAGACAGAGACAGAGACACATACTAGTTGGATTTTTCTGGAAGGGACTTCAGAAGACATCCAGTCTAGCCCCTTCATTTGGTCTTTTAGAAAACTGCAGTTAAATGAGTTCTTCAAGTTCCCTCAGGGGAGTTAAGGTAAGGGGCAAGATCTGAATAAAACTCCTTTGATGCAAGGGCTAGTGTTTTTTAAAAGACACTACGAACTATCTCTTGGAGACAAATAGAGGCACATAGAGCATAACTCAACGGATCAGTTAGACTGTAAATTTCTTGAGTTTAGGGTCTATGGTCTATACTTTTTGGAGATCATCTATAGTGCCTAACTCAGGGCTGTGCACCTAGTAGGTGGTCATTTCATAGATATTCCAGAAAGAAATGTGGACTCAAATCTACTCAGTTGCTTCTTTGAATCACATAATTAATCTCTCTTTAAGAAAGAGTAATGAGAACTTATCTTGCCATTACAGAAGATGACACAGGACTGTACTTATTGGCCTGAAGTGTCACTCTGTTTGTTTTCTCCATCTCCTGCTTTTCTCTTCATCAGAGAAGGGATAACATTCCTTAGTCAGGAAGGAGTATTCCTTTTTCTAAGTGAAGGTGATGCATCCAAGAGGAATTTCTGTTTCAATGATGGTGTTTAAATGGCCCCAGCCAAACTTTAAAAATAAAGGGTTCATAGAAAAGACTAGATGAGGAGGGATATTGACCACCTTTCCTATGGTTTTGACTTTGCTGGACAGAGTTTCGTACCAGGCAGGGTTGGCAGAAGGACACTTGGATCTGGGATGGTTTCAGTGGTAGAATAGGATATCTCAAGGGAAGATTTCAGAGCAGCCAGTTGGAAGAGATACCAAAGAACAGTCTTGGCTCTTTCTGCACCTCCTGCTTTCTCATTTAGCCACGTCTAGTATAATTGTAGTATGTCTCTCCTTGAAAGGAGAGAAGATAGGCAACCTTCTCTGAGTAAGAATAATTAACAACAACTTGTAATTACTTTGCATTTTAAAGCTTACAAAATGCTTTCCATATATTTTGACATTTAGCCTCACAGTAATCTTAAGAGGGTGATAGTACAAGCCTGTTCTTCCCATTTCATAGATGAGGAAACAGAGTCAGAGAGATGCAGTAATTCTTCACATAGTGACAGAATTTTTTAGAGTTGAAGGGATCCCTGGTGGTCATCAATCCATTAGTCACTCACTCAAAATGAACACAGCAAGTGATCACTAGGGGCATCTGTGGTAGAAGGAATTCTTTTAACCCTCATTAGACTAATCTGTGAAAATAATCTATTCAGCATTTGTTACATACATTCCGGTGACAGGCACTGGGTTAAACATTGATTGTGGGTAGTCCTTGTCTTCAAAGAACTTACATTCTGATGAGTGGGGGAGGGGACAAGCTGTGTCCAAGATAAATTTGGAGAAGGGGCTGGTACCTGGGGATAAGATAGGACTACATATAGAAGGTGGCACTTGATCTGAATCTTGAAAGAAATTCAACTTTCCAGGACGCAGAGAGGGAGAACATTCTAGGCATCAGGGGCAGCCAGTGAAAAGATATGGAGAAAGGGGATGGAGCATTGTATGTCAGAGGCAGTATTTTGCTTCTAAAATATTTAGACTGAAGAGAGCATGGATTAACATCTAGGAATTAGAATGGTATGGACTAGGTTGTCAATAGTTTTATATACCAGAGAAGTTTGTTCTCAATCTAAAAGGTAATAGGGAGCCACTAGTGTTTATTGATCAAGGGTTTTATGTAATTATACTTGAAGTATAGAAAAAAAACAACACTTCAACAGTATGTGGACGATGGATTAGAGAGGGTTAAGAATTAAGGCAGGCAGGCTGATTGGGAGGCTGCTGCAACAATCTAGCAGAGAGATGATGAGAGTCAATAATCCAAAGCTTTTCTGTATATGAATTTCCTCTCTAATGTTCAGGCTGTTGGGGTTGGAGGTGAGGAAGAGATTAGACAGAAGAGGAAAAACTTCAAACCAACTGTGTAGGTACTTGCCTGAACACTTTATAAGGAGGGAATTTTAAGAACAGAAAATGTATGGAAATGATTCTACCCAAAACTGACTTCAGAGAACCACTGCAGTTGATTATTTTGCAATTTTCTAGGAAGTTGATATATGGGATCCTCAGCTTTCTAAAACTTTTCACCCAGGATTCTTGTAAGTTGAGAAATGTAGCCTTTATATTTTAATGATGCTGAATGTTCTTGACTATAGAAGCCAAAGAAACAACTGAACCAGCTGAGGAAAGATGTCCCATGAATAAGAAATTCCAGTCATCTTGAATTTAGAGATACCTTCACCTCTAATGCTTATATGAGACCTAAATGTCTTCGGTGCATTTTGTCAATACACTTAACAACATGACTGAACAACAACAAAATGGTTTTCTTACTGCAGCACAGATTTCATTAGTTTTCTTGGATGCCATACCAAATTGTTGATTTATTGAGTTGGTGGTTCACTAAAGACCCCAGATGATTTTCAAATGAAGTACTGTCTATCCATGTCTCCCTCATCTTATATTTGTGAAATTGATTATAAAGGAAACTCAGGTGTGGTACTTTATATTCATCTCCATTAAGATTCATTCCAGTGTTGTAGGTCCTAAATTTCTTCTTGGTTCTTTCAATGTCAGGCAGTGTTGAATAGAGTGAGAAAGATCAAGATTCAAATTCCACCTTAGACCCTGACTACCTATGTGACACTGAACAAGTTGCTTAACCACTTTATCTAAGTTACCCCAACTGTAAAATAAGGAGGTTGAATTCAGTGCTTTCTAAAGTCTCTTCCAGGTCTAAAGATATTATCCTATTATATCTAACTCTTCTAGTTTTTTTTTAAAAAAATCCATATCATCAAGCTTATTGAGCCTGACATCTATACTTTTATTGAAAGCATTGATAAAGAATATTAAGCAGTAAAGGGCCAAGCATAGTTCCTAGGTGCCCTTCACTGGAGAATGGGAAGGAGAAGGAGAAGATAATACCAAAATAAATGTCTACATACAAGATGCATACTGACTGTAGGAAAAAATAAAACAAAAGCCATTTAATAGGGAAAGTAGTAGGAAATACCTAAGTTAGAGATAAAAGAACACCTGTGGCTCTTGGCAAGGCAGGTCACCCATCCCAATGGATATCCATCCTCAGAGATGGAAAGAACTAATGGATATGATTACTGAGCCATTGTAAGTCACCTTTGAAAGATCTTGGAGAGATGCCTGAGGACTGTAAAATGCATGTATTGCTTTGATTTGTAAAATAAGGAGAACAGAATCTAAACTGTGAACTGGATTAATTTCAGAATTCCAGAATATATTATATTAGAGGGATGATGAGTAAACAATCAGAAAGGGAAGCTATCATCACCAAGAGGCAACATGGCTCCATCATGGCTAGAGCATGACAGACTAACTTTATTATCTTTTTTATGAGATTACTAAAGAAGACCTGGAGTAGAAAGAGATTATACAACTTTAGTTGCCGAGATTTTAGTAAAGCATTTGAGAAAGTTGCTCATTCTATGGAAAGATGGAGTAATGTAGGCTATGCTTATAAAGTTAGATAGATTCAAGACTGGTTGAATGACCAGCATCAGAGTCATGAAGATCTAGATGTAAGACATCTGACACATACTAACTATTTGTGATCCTGAGCAAATCACACACCTTTCAGAGTTTTAGGCACTCTTTAAGAACCTAAGTGCAGAAATATATATATTTAGAGGTAGTTTCCTCCCCAAGTAGTTCTCTTGACCAGCAAAATCCCAAATATTGCCCTGATTCTTACCCATACAGATAGTGAGGAGTTGAAATGAACCAGGATTGGATTTCATGTTCCCTCCCTAACCAGCCCTACTGAGAAGACAAGAAATTCCATATAGGCTATATATGTGTAGTTTTCCTAGAGACTTCCATAATAGTCATGTTGTGAAAGATTAATTATATTTCCCTCCATCTTATCTTGCTCCCTCTTTATTCTCTTCTCCTTTCAGACCTTATCCCTTCCCTAAAGTGTTTATTTCTAATTATCCCTCCTCCCATTTGCCCTCTCTTCTATCATTCCCTCCACCACACTTGTCCCCTTCTTCCCTACTTTCCTGTAGTGTAAGATAGATTTTATCCCAAATTGTGTGCATGATATTCCATCCTTAAGCCAAATGTGATGAGAATAAACTTCACTTTTTCCCTCTTACCTCTCTGCTTTTCCCCTCCATTGAAAAAGCTTTTCCTTGACTTTTTTTATGAGATAATTTGCCCCATTCCATTTCTCCCTTTCTCCTCCTAATATATTCCTTTCACCCCCTAATTTTATTTTTTACATATCATCCCTTCCTATTCAACTAACCCTGCACCCTCTGTCTATGTGTGTTGTGTGGGTGTGTATGTGTAATCCCGCCAACTACCCAAGTACTGAGAAAAGTTTCAAGAGTTACAAATATTACCTTTCTATATAGGAATGTAAACAGGTCAACTTTAGTAAGTCCTTTATGATTTCTCTTTCCTATTCACCTTTTCATGTTTCTCTTGATTCTTGTGTTTGAAAGTCAAATTTTCTCTTCATCTCTGGTCTTTTCATCAAGAATGCTTAAAAGTCTTCTATTTCATTGAATGACTATTTTTTCCCCTGAAGTATTATATTCAGTTTTGCCGGGTAGGTGATTCTTGGGTTTAATTTAGTTCTTTTGACTTCTGGAATATCATATTCCAAGCCCTTTGATTCCTTAATGTAAAAGCTGCTAGATCTTGTGTTATCCTGATTGTATTTCTTTCTAACTGCTTGCAATATTTTCTCCTTGAACTGTGAACTCTGGAATTTGGCTACAATAATCCTAGGAGTTTTTCTTTTCAGATCTCTTTCAGGAGATGATTGGTGGATTCTTTCAATATTTATTTTACCCTCTGGTTCTAGAATATCAGGGCAGTTTTTCCTTGATAATTTCATGAAAGGTGATGTCTGAGCTCTTTTTTTGATCATGACTTTCAGGTAGTCTCATAATTTTCAAATTGTCTCTCCTGGATGTATTTTCTAGGTCAGTTGTTTTTCCAATGAGATATTTCACATTGTCCTCTGTATTTTCATTCTTTTGGTTTTGTTTTGTAATTTCTTGGTTTCTCATAAAGTCAAGTTAGCTTCCATCTGTTCCATTCTAATTTTTAAAGAATTGTTTTCTTCAGTGAGCTTTTGGAACCTCCCTTTTCATTTGGCTAATTCTGCTTTTTAAAATTTTCTTCTTTTCACTGGCTTTTTGGACCTCTTTTGCCATTTGAGTTTGTCTATTTTTAAAGGTGTTATGTTCTTCAGCATTTTTTTGGATCTCCTTAAGCAAGCTGTTGACTTGCTTTTCATGATTTTCTTGCATCACTCTCATTTTTCTTCCTAATTTTTCCTCCACTTCCTTACTTGATTTTCAAAATTCTTTTTGAGTTCTTCTGTGACCTGAGACCATTGCATATTTAATTTGGAAGTTTTGGATGCAGAGGCCTTGACTTTTATGTCTTCATCTAACGGTATGCATTGTTTTTCTTCATCTGAAAGAGTGGAAGAAAATACCTGTTCACCAAGAAAGTGACCTTTTATAGTCTTATCATTTTCCTTTATTTTGGGCATTTTCCCACCCAGTTACTTGACTTTTGAGTCCTTTGTCAAGAGAAGGGTATACTCTGGGGACCTGTAAATTTTCAGTTCCCCCTAGGTGACATAATCAAATGAGAGAAGTTTACTTCTTCCCTTGCCTGCTGTCTGGTCTGGGAGCTACTACAAGCTTTTCTGTCCAGGTTCTCTCCAGAGCCTTCACCACCTCCACCAGCCAGTGCTCCTCATAACTCAAGGACCACCATTCAGGGCTGAGACCGAGAATATCTGCTTGATTCCTCCAGGATCTTTAGGCCCTGGGCTCCAAAAATGGACACTGCTGCTGCTGCTACCTGGGTCCAAATCTAGGGGAGGACCTTGCTCCCTTCTCAACTAGGTGAAAGAGCTTTCTCACTGACCTTTGAAGGTGTCTCTTGCATTTGTGGGTTGAGGGATCTGGGAACTGCAGCTGCTGCCAGTTGCATCCTGAAGTCTGCTCCAACCCTGTCCCTGCCATGTCATGCAGCTAAGGCTAGAGTGCACTATTCTCTGAGCCTGGTGTGATAGACCTTTGCTGTCAGCTCTCCAGACTGCGTTGGGCTGGAAATTTCTTTCATTTTGTCATTTTATGGTTACTAATGCTCTAGAATTTGCCTAGAGTCATTTCTTACAGGTATTTTGTGGGCTATGAGTGGAGAGCTCCTACAAGTCATCCTTTTATTCTGCCATCTTGCCTCTGTCCCCAGTTAAGTGACTTTTTGTCATTGATCATATAGATAGTATGTGTCAGAAGTGGACCTTGAATGCAGAAATGCTATCTACTAAGCTACTCAGTTTCTGCCTTACCTCTCATTTTGTATTGAAATTTTTTTTTACCATATAGCATCCTTGATTTAGAGCTAGAAGAAGTCTTAGTTATATAACCTTACCCCTTCATTTATAGGTGAAGAAATTGAGGCCCAGAGCAGGTAAATCAGTTGGTCAAGATCAAACAGAGATTAAGTGACATAGTCAAGCTCCAAATCCAAGTCGGGGTTGCAGACATCAGATGAGCAGAAGACAGTGACTTTTGGTGGTTTTCTTTTCATGCCTAAAGTTGTACCCCAGTGGTAGTTCCTTCATCTGCTTCTGTGCAATTCCAGCCTTGGTCAAAAATGCTCACTGAGCCCATTGCCCACAGTTTGATGCTCGTTGGAGCACCTGGGCTTCTGCACATTTTCATAGCTCCTTCATAGACCACCTGTTCTCCAGAAATTATCATTGAAGGTGGAATATGATGAGTTCAAGAGAGTTTGCCAGCTGAATATGCTACAGAGAAAGACTGAAAAAAAGGAAGAGAAATGATCTGTTTTTAGATGAAAAGGTCTTTAATGTCTTTCTTCTAATTAACACTCTCATATCTGATGCACCCTATTGGGTATCAATACATATAAGTGCCTCAGAAATGTAACACACAGTCCTTATAATTAATGGCAGTTGACACTGCTCCTCAGATGGATGTGAGTTTTCCTAATGATCATTTCAGTGAGAACTGATCCACTTTTCAAAGTTTTTCTTCTGGCAGGAGTCACCTGGGATTTGCCTAACAAGTGATTCTAGAACTTTTAATTGGGAAAGTATGGACAGAGTCGCTATTCCTGTCATTATAACAAAAGGCATCATAGATTGTAGCAGAAACAGACATGTCCAAGAATATGTAAGTATTCTGGGTATTTCCTCATTCCATGTTTAAAGGGAAAAATTCTTTTTTCCCAAATTTCTGTATGAAGATTTCTCTAGGGAACAGGAAGAGAAATCATTTTCTGGGAATTCCCTAATGATACTCTGCTAGATTTTAGCTGCAAACCTCAGAAAACAATGTTTGGTTCTGGAGCATTTTGTTTCTAGTTGCTTATTCACAATTATGATACAATTCCTTTTACTTATTAAAAAGCTTAAAAGGAACATTGCAATGCTAACCCTTTGACTTCCTGAGCTCCCTTTTCCCTCTTTATTATATCTGTCTCCATCTTTTCTCTTACATTCTACTGATACAATCATTTTTGGTAGAATCAATACATTTAGCCAACTTTTATCAAATTATCTACTCTCTACAATGGTGTGATATAGGGGGAAAATAAAAAAACTTGCTATATCTGGCACCGTTGCATGTGGATTTGAATCCTGAGTTTGGAATTTATTATCTTTGGGACTCTGGGCTGTAGCTTCCTTCTCTTATTATTATGTTCAATGTCCCTGTAGGGACAATTCCTGTTCTAAATCTGAGAGTGTATGATCTTAGATCACTTAATCTTTCTGGATCTCAGTTTCCTCATCTATAAAATGAAGAACATAGCCCAGATGATCTCTGATATTTCCCCAGATCCATATCTATGACCCTTTGATTCCATAACTTCTTAGATTTCCTCCAACTTTAAGTTGTGATCTTTTATCTTTGAATTGTTTTGTGCCTTGATCAGTCCTGGAGAGAAGTCTCTCCATGTCTGTGACCTGCTCAGAGATTCTAATCCCAGATCTCTTTATGTTTACCTATTCAAAGATACTTTGCAATGATTAAGTTATTCTTCAGTAATGAGAAATAATTAATCAAATTTTTGTGACAAATGATATTTTTTATATACAAAGCCTGTGCCTACATTTACTGCTTGAGGTAGCCAATGTATTCTAGTCCTAAAAGGTGTCTAGCCATCTCCAAGGTATCTGTATAGTTCCACATTCTATGATTCTGGGTGTCTGAAGTGACCTTTCTATAGAAGCAATAAGTCAATTCAACAAGTAATTTTAAGTACCTATTAAGTTTAAAGCTCCATTTATGGATGTTGGGGACACACTGATTTGAGAAAGACCTCTGAGCCTTATAAAGACTGGGGCTCAGGAAAGGTGTTGGAAGGATCTATATCTGTAAGGGAGTTAATATTTCTAAAATCTGGTGATTAGAACACGGGAAGAAATCCTTGGCAAATGGAGGTAGGACATAGCATCCACAGTCTAGGGAATAGTGAATAGGTGAGTGAGGTGTATGTATATATGTGAAGGTAGTAAAATGAAATCCCCTAGTGAAAACTGTGAAGAGATTTAAACTCTAAACAGAGATGTTTATCTTAGAGGGAATAGAGATCAACTAAAGATATTGAGCAGGGGCAGTGATAAGGCCTGATCCTATGTTTTTGAAAAATTATGTTGGTAGCAATGTCTAGGATCTATTGGTGAGCGGAAACACTGAAAATGGGGAAATCAGTTAGGAGCCTATTGCAGTGGTCCAGGTGAGGGGGGGCTAAAAGGTCTGAATTGGCTTACTAACTCTGAGAATGGAAAGAAGGCAAATATGAGTGATTCTTTGGTAATAGAAATAATATGATAAACCTTAGTAATTGATTGGATATGTGACAGGTGGGGGAAAGGGAGGAGTGGAGGATCATTCTGAGATAGCCAACTTAGGTGACTGAGAGGATGATCACTTCCAAGACAAATAGGGAGTTTTAGAGGAAGGACGTGGGTCATTTTCCTAACAAACAGATTGACTTTAGCTTTCATTTATTCATTCAGATAATAAGTATATTATAACAGGTAAGATCATTCTTGCAATGTATTTTTTTTTTCATTTTTGTCTTCTTGTCTGTATCATTTAGTACAACATTCAACACATAACAAATAGATTGCTTAAAAATGCTTGTTGATTGATTAATTATTTTTAATGTGCAAAACATTTTACGAGGAAGGAAGGAAAATGAAAGAAGGAAGGAAGAAGGGGAAGAAGGAAGGAAGGAACAAAGCAAGAAAAAATTGAAAGAAGGAAAGAAAAATTAAACCACTACTATATGACAGTAACTGTGCTGAACACTTTATAAATATTATATCATTTGATCATGCAAAGTAGGTGCTGGGCACAAAGAATATGAGACTACTTGAAATATCTTTCATTTCCTCAACATCTAGGGGTGATGATGCATGATTTCTTAAAGGTTTTCAAAAGCCATCCATTCCTGCATTTCTTATGATTCAATAATGCATCAATATACCATAATTTGTTTAGTCATAGTTTGTTTAGCACCTCCTCAATTTCCACTCATTTGCTTCTACCAAAAGAGCTACTGTGACTCTAGGTGTGGGTGCTTCCTTTATTGAAGATCTAAGCCACCTGAAATTTAGTATATGATTTCTAGGAAGTTTCCTGAGGTAAAGAGAGATTAAGTCAGTTGCCCAGATTCAAGTTAACCCATATCAGAGGTGGGATCTGAACCCTATACTTCCTGACCCAGCAGCAATATTGTTTTCTTTGTGTTATGTTTTCTCTATGAAAACACCAGTAATAGGAAAATTAAAAATGAAAAAAAAATGAAACATTGCCTCTCAATTTATATATATGACTTAGTCTAACTAATATTTGAGTGGCCTACCTACTTGAATGATAAACACATTTCTTCTTGTACACGAGAAGAATTAGGACATTGATACTGAATTGGGCAAGGAGTTTATGTTATAGTGGGGATTACTTTAGTGTTTGACAAGAAGTCTTTCATAACTCTCAAATTATGTGAGTCTGATATTCTAAAGTTCATTAATGAAAAGTCTGTTTGTCAGGTGTGGTCATGGTCCTTGCAACAGTAGTTTTCAAAACTTTTAAAAAGTATGTACCTTCTTTCTGTTTTCTTCCCCAAAAAGATGCTTTGATGATCCTTCCCCCACCACTTTAGCTCTCTTATCCCTATTACCCACCTGACTCTTTTGCCCATTTCATCGAGAAAAAGAAGAGAAAAATGAAGACCTTTTAACAAAAATGTAGATTGTCATGGAAAATAAATTCCCATGTTGATTGCATCTCAAAAACAAATCTTGAGGTCTTGGCAACTTGCCTTATCATTAGTCATCTGGTATCACAGAGATCAAGTTTTCAATACTTTTGTTCTTAATGCTATTTTTAAAATTGTTTTCCTGGTTCTACCTACTTTATTCTGTATCATTTCTTACAGATTTTCAACAGGTTTCTCTGATCCCACCCATTTCCACATTTCTTATGGTTCAATAATATTCTATTGAGTTAATATATTATAGTTTGTTTAGCCATTTCTCAACAGATGGTTACACTCTTAGTTTCCATTTATTTGTTACTATCAATACTGTTGCGTATGGGTCCTTTATATTACCATTCAGTAATCACTAGAGATCAGTGATCTCTATTTTTTCCAAATAGAGCTTCTCTAAAGCTTTATTCAAGTGCTTAACTTCTTTATTATTTATTTATTTAGATTTGTCTAGATCTGCAATAGAGTACATGAGTTTCTCCATGATTATAGATTTAAATTTCATTTCTTGAAGATGGCAGAATAGAGAGATGCTCTTCCCCCGCAGGCCATATACCTGTAAAGAATGACTCTCAACAAATTCTAGAGCAGCAGAAGCCACAGAACAATGAAATGAAGGAGATTTTCATCCCAGGATGACCAGGAAGGCCAATGAGAAATGTCTGTCACACCAGATATGGAGTGGAGTACAGCCCAGCCTTGGCCATGCAGCACAGGAAGGAACAGAACCAGAGCAGTCCTCAGGGGCAGAATCCCCAGCAGCAAGTGAGATTTGCAGATCCCTCAAACCACAGGCAACAAAGGGAGCTTCAAAGATCAGTGAGAGGGATTTTTCAGCTGGGTGAGAAGGGAGCAGGGCCACCCCTAGCTTTGGCCCAAGGCAGTGGCAGAGGAAGCAGTAGTAGGCAGTCACAGCTGCAGTAGCCACAGCATTCAGCAGCCAGCATCCATTGTTGGAGCCCTCAGCTTAAAGCACCTGGAACAATTGAGCAGCTGATCTGAACCTCAGCGCTAAGTGCCTGCCCTGCCCTCTGCCTAAAGGCCCTGCAGAAATTGAGCAGCTGATCTTAATCTCACACTGAGTAGCAGCCTGGTCCTGGGAACCTTCCACCTAAAGCCCCTGGGGGAATTGAATAGCTGATCTGTATTTCAGCCCTGAGTGCTGGCATGGTGGAACTGGAGGTGGTTGTGGAGAGGGAATTCCACCACTCCCAGATCCTGGGCAGAAAAGTTTCTGGTTGCTCTTAGACCAATGCACAGATTTGATTGTGCTACCTTGGAGGAACTGAGATCGTACAGGTCCCCAGAGTATACCCTACTCTTGACAAAAGACCCCAAAATCAAGTAACTGTTTGGGAAATGCCCAAAAAAGGGAAAATTAAGACTATAGAAAGTTACTTTCTTGGTGAACAGATATTTTCTTCCATCCTTTCAGATGAGGAAGAACAATGCTTACCATCAAGGGAAGACATAAAAGTCAAGGCTTCTGCATCCCAAACATCCAAAATAAATATAAAATGGTCTCAGGCCATGGAAGAGCTCAAAAAAGAAATTTATAAATCAAGTAAGAGAGGTAGAGAACAATTGGGTCGAGAAATGAGAGCAATGCAAGAAAATCATGAACAGCTTTTTAAAGGAGACACCAAAAATGCTGAAGAAAATAACACCTTCAAAAATAGGCTAACTCAACTGGCAAAAGAGGTTCAAAAATCCAATGAGGAGAAGAATGATTAAAAAAGCAAAATTAGCCAAATGGAAAAGGAGATTCAAAATCTCACTGAAGAAAATAGTTCTTTAAAAATTAGAATGGAACAGATGGAAGCTAATGACTGTATGAGAAACCAATAAACCACAAAACAAAACCAAAAGATTAAAAAAAGAAGATTATGTGAAATATCTCATTGGAAAAACAACTCACCTGGAAAATAGATCCAGGAGAGACAATTTAAAAATTATGAGACTACCTGAAAGCCATGATCAAAAAAAGAGCTTAGACATCATCTTTCACGAAATTATCAAGGAAAAACTGCCCTGATATCCTAGAAACAGAGGTCAAAATAAATATTGAAAGAATCCACTGATCACATCCTGAAAGAGATCCAAAAAGAGAAACTCCTAGGAACATTATAGCTAAATTTCAGAGTTCTCACATTAAGGAGAAGATATTGCAGGCAGCTAGAAAGAAACAATTCTAGTATTGTGGAAATACAATCAGGATAACACAAGATCTAACACTTCTATATTAAGGGAGTGAAGGGTGTGGAATACGATATTCAAGAAGTCAAAGGAACTAGGATTAAAACCAAGAATCACCTACCCAGCAAAGCTGAGTATAATACTTCAGGGGAAAAAGTGGGTTTTCAATGAAATAGAGGACTTTCAAGAATTCTTGATGAAAAGACCAGAGCTGAATAGAAAATTTAACTTTCAGACACAAGAATCAAGCAAAGTATGAAAAGGTAAACAACAAAGAGAAATCATAAGGGACTTTCTAAAGTTGACCTGTTTACATTCCTATGTGGAAAGATAATATTTGTAACTCTTGAAACTTTTCTCAGTATCTGGGTAGTTGGTGGGATTATATGCACACACACATGTGCACGCACACACACACACACACATATATATGTAGAGAGACAGACAGAGAGACAGAGAGAGAGATACAGAGAGCGCAGGGTGTTGAATAAGAAGAGATCATATGTAAAAGAATAAATTTAATGAGTGAGAGAGGAATATATTGTGAAGTGAAAGGGAGAAATGGAAGGGGGCAAATTATCTCTCATAGAAGAGGCAAGAAAAAGCTTTTCCAATGTAGGGGAAAAAGAGGGAGGTAAGAGTGAAAAAGTGAAGCTTACTTTCATCACATTTGGCTGAAGGAAGGAATAACATGCACACTCAATTTGGTATGAAAACCTATCTTACATTGTAGGAAAGTAGGGAAGAAGGGGCATAAACAGAGTTGGGGGATGATGGAAGGGAGGGCAAATGAGAGGAGGGAGCAATTAGAAGTAAACACACTTGGGTAAGGACAAGGTCAAAAGAGAGAATAGAGGAAATGGGGGGTAGGATAGGATGGAGGGAAATATAGTTAGTCTTACACAATGTGACTATTATGGAAGTCATTTGCAAAACTACAAATATATAGCCTGTATTGAAGTGCTTGCCTCCTCAGGGAGGATGAATGGGAAGGGAGGAGGAAGAAAGAGAAGTTGGAACTCATAGTTTTAAGAACAAATGTTGAGAATTGTTTTTACGTACAACTGGGAAAGAAGAAATACAGGTAATGGGGTATAGAAATTTATCTTGCTCTACAGGACAAAAGAGAGGATGCAGATAAGGGAAGGGAGGGATGTTAGCAAGAAGGGCAGATTGGTGGAAGGGGTAATCAGAATGCTTAGCATTTTGGGGTTGTGGTAGAGGAGAGATGGAGAGAAAATTTGGAACTCAAAATTTTGTGGAAATGAATGTTGAAAACTTAAAATAAATAAATAATTTAAAAAACAAAAAAAAATTTTCTTCCTACCATTCAATTAATTTTACATATTTAGATTTGGAATCAGGAAAATCTGAATTCAAATCTAGCCTCAGACATTTGTCTAGTAAGTGAGTATTGATAAGTCAATGTCTATCAATCTCTGTTTCCCCAAATGAGAAAAATAATGATAATATCTAAATAGTTTTGTTGCGAGAATCAAGTCATATAGTATATGTAATTTGTAAATCATAAGTACCTATATACCTATGAAAGAATATATATATATATATATATATATATATATATATATATATACACACACCCACATTGTTGTTGTTCAGTCTTCAGTTGCGTCTCACTCTTTGTGATCCCATATGGGGTTTTCTGTAGTGATTTGCTCTTTCCTTCTCCAGTGAATTAGGGCAAACAGAGGTTAAGTGATTTACCCAGAGACACAGAACTAGTAAGAATCTGAGATCTGATTAGAACTCACTTCTTCCTGACTCCAGGCCCAGCACTCTAACCACTGAGCCATCTACTTATCTCTACATACATATACCTTCCCCTTCCGTCTCTCTTCATCTCTCTATATCTTTCTTCAATACCCATATAAATTTTGGTCTCCCCGAAAGCTGTAGTGCAGGTTTAAGTTATTCATATTTAAACCTATTAAGACTTGGAGATATGTAGTACTAACTATTGTCACATTGTAGTTGAAAAGACAACATATTTCACATCAGAAGGCACACGTTGACATTCAATTTTCACCACTACTGGCTATATGACCATGGACAAATAGCTTAACTTTCCTGAGCCTCGGGGCCATCATTTGTAGAACAGGGTAACAAGACTTGCCCTACCAATATGAAACCTTATTTTGCAGACTAGAAGGCATTCCAGAGATGGGAGCTGTCATTGTGCACATGGGCAGTTCGTATTGTCAGTTGTTACAAACAACAATAAGGAACAATAAATGGAATGCTAAGGCAAACATAATTAGAAGGGTAAATTGGCGACTAAAAAACCCGAAGCAGACAATGCTTTCTACTGGGTAATAAACATTTTTTTTTAGATTATTCACTTCACTGCTCCCATCTATTAGTCCCTATAATTGAGAGATGACTGAAGTTAATATTGTAAATTTGAAAAAATAAAAGATTAAAGTTAGAAAAAACATTTAAATGAGAAAAAGTTACAGAAAGACATTGCATAGTTTGTCTTTCAGTTAAAGACAAAATGTAATTTTCTTAGAAGCAACTTCATTTTTGTTTAAATCGATTTCATTTGAGGTTTACGTGGCAACACGCTCCCTAATTTCAGTGGATTCATGATCCTGGGGTTCTCTCCTTTGGGGCAGATTGCAGTTACTCATCCTACAAAATTCTCACCCGAGTCTTTTGGTCAGTCCACTTAAATAATCCATCTGAAGGGCTAGCAGCCTCCCTCTGGTTCTTTTAGTAACATTACGGTACTAAGGCTGTTTTTAGGCTGTCTCTCAGTAGTCTTTTGTTCTTGGTACGTAATTAGCCCAGCACCTTTTCTGATGTCCTCTGTCCTTGATGGTGTCTTTCCTGCCACTCCTTATTTTTGAATCGTTATCAGTAATGTTGCTTGCCCAACCACACTCATCATCCATTTTCCACTGGCCTTTGAATTGCCTGAAATTTGGATTCTTTCAATATTATGCTGCTCCAAGACCTACAGATATGTCACAAGCCTGTTTGATAACTACCAGGTTAGACCTTTATTGGAAGGTGTTGATTTAACATCATTGAAAGTACTTGTCCATTTCATATGTATGATACAGTCCAGGCTCCTTCTGATTATTCCTGGTCCAAACTCTTTGTCTATCTGAAGTGCTTGCCCAGGAAGGTAAGAGGGAAATGGAGAGAGATCAAGTAGCTAATCTTGGAGTTAGAAAGATCTAGATACACGTCTTCTCCAATACAAATTAGGTGTGTGGTCACAGTGAGCAAGTCACTTAACTTGGTGCCCTAGACAACTGTCAATCAGTCAATAAGCATTGAGTACCTACTGTGTGCTAGCCACTGTTGTAGACTCAGGGTGCGTGTGAACAAAGTGAAAAGTTTCTTGATTTGGAGGAGTTTAAATATACTATGCACACATAGGTGTACATGACATGTATATACTCTCGACATAAGTTGATGGGAGGACAGGAGAGTGGAGCACTAAATACTTACTAGTACTTAGGAAGACTGGGAAAGGATACCTGAGTTTGGAAGAAACCAGAGATTTTAAGAGGTAGAGGTGTGGAGGGTAAATATTCCAGGACCGAACAGTCATCATAAGGCTTCGGGATGGGAGAGGGAATGTTTTGTGTGTTGTAAAGTAAGAAGGCCCTTCTGGATGGACTATGATGTATGAAAGGAGCAATATGTAAAAAGCTTAGAGACGTAGAGTGGGACCCCTTTGTGAAGGGCTTTAAATGCCAAACAAAGGATTAGAGTAAAATCCTTTCTAGGGTTCTTAACAGGGAGCTATGGTTATTACTGAGTAACAGTCATATCTGTCGTTTGGGAAAATCATTCAGCTATGTGGAGGATGGATTGGACTGGGCAGAGATTTGAGGCAGGGTGATCAATGAGGAAGTTGTTGTCCAGGCTAAGATGGCAGCCATGTGAGTGAAAAGAAGGGAAGGAATACAAAAGTAGAAATGGTAAGGCTTGACAAGGAAGCAGATGCATATGATGAGTGAGAGGGAGGAGTTGATAACAGTACCCTGGAGAGGGGTGATATAGGGAAATTTAGAGGAGAGGTGATTGGAGAAGAGTTAATAGGATTAATTAATAAAAAGCAGCCATTACTTATCTACTATATGGCAGGCATTGTGCATAAGCACTGGGGATACACATATAACAACTAGAACAATGCCCACTAACAATGGGACTTATATTCTAAAGCAGAATACAATAATGATAGATAGAAGTGAATATGTGCTAAATATAAAGAGAATAAATAGAAAATGTACCCATAGTCTCAGTGTAGATGTAAACTTGTACTAAAGCTTAAAACTTCCCTAAAACTTTTGGGGCATCTGGAATAAATAACAACAAACTAGTTAAATACAATGTACATTGAGGAGACTACATAGAGAAGGTGACTCTTGGGCTCATAGGGAGGGATTGTAGGAAGCCGAGGTGAGGAAGAAGATGATAATCATTCCTTTATTGCCTTCCTCACAGGCCAGAGAGAATTACTTTCTAATCCCCAGAGAATTATAGAAATGGGATTGCACTGATGCATTATAAAGATGGTAGCATGATTCAGTGAATGGAGTGCTGCAAGTGACATCCAGAAGACCTTGGTTCAGATAATGTCTTCTTCACTTACTAATTGGTCCTGTGGAAATCTCTTAACCTCTTTAAATCATAATTTTCTCATCTCTAAAATGGAAAAATAGTATTTGCCTTAGAGGATTATGTTGGATTCCAATGTGATAATAAACATAAAGTGCTGTGAAAACTTTAAAGACAAATGAAAGTTACTAGTATTGTCAACTCAAAAAGTTATTATGAAGAAAGTTTTTATAAGCTCTAAATTGCAAAGAAAATGTAAATTTCTTCTTCTTATTATTCTCTGATAAAGACTGCTTCCTTTAAATGCTATAGGGAAGACTAAATGTTTATTTATAGTCAACTGAATTATCTTCTGAATGCTTCCAAAATGGAAGATCATCTATTACTTTATTTACACCTAATTTAGTGGTTGGATTTTCCAATCTCAGTAGTAACTTTTTAAGGCAGTCTGTTTAATTGCAAATTGTTTGGATTTGTTGACAGTCAGTTTGGGGGCAATTGGAAAGTCCTTAATATGCTTAATATGCATATGAATCAGTGTTAAATAAAGTGAGAAAATGCTAAAGACTTTGGAAGAATCCCCAAGCCAAATTCATTGGAATGTCAATTTCATTTGCTGAATTTTCTGCTATGGTTGGTTTCTGAAAAGACTGTCAATCTCTCTCTCTTTCTGTCTTTCTGTCTCTGTCTCTCTTCTCTTTCTCCTCTTTCAATAAATAAACAAATGAGTAAATAAATTATCTATTTACATACATGTATGTACATATTCATACATGTAAATACATTTACACTTACAATTGGATCACCTTGAATGCAAATTTACACATTCATTCCTACTGTATTACTATGACATATTTGTATGTGTATACACACACACACACACATACACTCACACACACACACATACTGCAGTTTCATGGTGTATTGCAGCAAGAACATCTCAAAGAATTCAGGGTCAGACCACCTCTAAATCCAAGCATAGTCATTTATTGGGGACTGCCACCCCTCAGAAGCAGGCTAGGGTCCAAGAGGAACCATCAGTTTCAGAGAAAGCAAGATGGATTTTCATAGGGTAAAGATGCAATTACATATCAAAAACTGTGAATATTAAAAAGGCAAGAGAGGTTTGTTAGCAGATTAGGTAATAGGGAAGGGTCTCTTCTATAGTTTGGTGGTCAAATATCCTGGTTGTACTGCCCTCTAGCTATTTATTAGCTATTGTGGTCCTCTTGGTCTAGATGGATAGCTGGGTATTTATTGTAGTCCTGTCTTGGGTTAAATGAATGATGTGATTGTGGTTGACAATAAGAACACACCTGTTCAAATACGTGAATTGAATCTAGGGGTAGTGGTTAGCTAGGTGCAAAGGCTTGTATTGAGTCTGGGGGCCTGTGATGTGGTTAAAGTCCAATTATATGGTTAAATCAGGACATGCCTGTGGCTCACTGGGACCCATAAGGAAGTTAAAATATTGAGGCTGGGGGCAGGTTTATTAGGATTCCATCATATACTTATATACATGTATATAAAACATCTGTGTCTATATATACATACATACATACATACATATATAATCTATATATAAAATGTATTTTCCTTTTTCAATGGCTTATGCCATAACTAAATGTCATGAAAGATACTGAACACCATATTGGACCTTAGGGAAAGAAAGGAGATCAAGAGATCCTCTGGACCAACACCTTACCTTCAGATAGGTAATGTGTTATTGTTTCCATTGGAAGAAAAAGTCCATCTAAGCCTAGGTTCCTAGTTTTAGTGTTTTATTTGACTCCTCCCTCTCTCTTGCCTCACGTATCCTGACAGTTGCCAATCCTTATCATTTTTTACTTTCCTAACATTGCTTTTTCTCTCTCTATTCAAGTGGTTCCTATTCTACTTCAGATTACCATTCTCTCTCTGCCTAGACTATTGCACTGGTCTCTTGATTGTTTCCCCTGTTTCTCTTTCCCCATTCCTGTCTTCCTTGCAGGGATCAAAGGGATTTTCCCAAGTTTCTGGTTTAACCACATCACCTTCCTATCAAACTACAATGACATAACCTCAAGGATTAAACTCCAATTCTCCTGTTTGGCATTTTAAGGTCTTCCCCAGCTGAACCCATCTTACTTCTCCAACGTCATTAGCTTAGCCATACTGGTCTTTTCAATGCTCTGCAGATGATACTCATTCTTCCCTTTCTATGCTTTTGTATTTGCTCTTTTGGTTAGAATGATCTTTCTCCTTTTATTAAGTAGAAGATCAAATTTTCTATTAAATAAAATCTGTTTCATAGAATCTCTGGCTTCTCTCTAGACTCAGCCCAAGTGTCATGTTCTGTATGAATTCTTTGGTCTCCCCAGCTTTTAATGCCTTCCCTTCCAAGATTATCTTGCATCTGATTTGTATACATTTTGCATATACTTGTATGTGGAAGAGCTGTCTCCAACCCACACTAGAAAATGTCTGCTCCCTGAGGACAGGGACTGTTTGGCTCTTGTCTTTATAATTCCAGTGTCTGACACATAATAGGCACTTAATAAACACTTGCTGGTTGATTGTTTTATTTGAGTCACATAGCTGATATGTAGTGAAAACCCTATTCTTCCTCCTATTTTAGTTTTCCTCCGCCATGAAACAACTCTGCTTTTCAGAAAGTAAGGACCTAGGAGGTTAAATGATTTGCCCAAAGTCACAGGGTTAGTTAGTTGCAGATGTAAGACTAGAATCTGAATCTCCTGGCTCCCAGAGGAATATTCTTTTGGCATTCAATGGTTATATCTATATATCTCTATATTAACAATTCGCATTTCTATAAAATTTTAAGCTTTTTTCAAGCATGTTCCTTACAACAGTCTTGTGAGGCTGCTGTAATTCTCATCATAAAGATGAGAAGACTGAGGCCTAAAGAAATCAAATAACTTGCTCAATCTAAGCATTTGAGTTGGTATTTGAAGGCAGATTCCATCTGAGGCAAAAGTCTAGCACTCTTCCACTGTAATCTATGGTCAATGACATAAATGCACAAAGTGAAAGTCCTTTCCTTAGGTGTGAGCCCAGTGAAACCCCAGTACTAAAGTTAGGTTCATGATAAGGCAGCTAGATTCATGCATGTTTCATAGCTGCCACCAATTCACCCAGAAGCTAATATTAGTGAGAATTCTATTTGCTAGACCCCCTGTCCTTTTCCACCCTATAGATCCCACATAGGCAGGGTTATCATCAAGATGGTATCCAATAATCTTTAAAATTCTTTCTCCATTCCAAATCTAATGAACCTTCCTAGAACTAAGAGACAATCGTTGGATCATAGATTTAGTCCTCTGGAAAGATCTCAGAAATCATCTAGTCCAAATTCCTTATTTTACAGATGAGGAAACTGAGACCTAGAGGGTCAAGTGACTTGCCAAAGTCACATCAGCAGTAGTAAGTGCTAGAGAAAGAATCTGAATCCAAGTCCTCTGGCTTGAGAGTCAGTATTCTTTCCATTGTCTTAAGCTAATACAATCTTCCTCATTTTATAAGGTGGGAAGCTGACACCCATAGAGGGGAAATAAGTAACAGAACTGTGAGTTCAGCACAGGGAATTGTGCTAAGTATTGTGGATATGAAGGCAAAAGTGAAACAGTGCCTGTCCTCATTAAGCTTCCAGTCAAATGGAAGAGACAACATACACACATTCAAGTATGTTCAGAATATATACAAAATGACTGCCATGACTTCGGGAAGTGGGCAGCACTAGTAGCTAGTGAAACATGAAAGGCCTCATGTAACCTCCTTTATGAGTTTTCTCCCAATTAGAAGGTGAATTCCTTGAGAATAGAGACTATCTTAACTTTTTTTTGTATCCCCAGATTTTGACACAGTGCTTTGCACATATAAAGGTTTAATAAGTTGCTTTTCTTCTTTCATTCATGCATTCACTCACTCATTCATCCATTTATTCATGAAGGTAGAGCTTGAGCAAAATTAGATAGCTGCTGAATGATTGAGCCAGTCTTCTGATTCCAAATCCAGTACTTTTCTCTCTACTATATGCAGCTAAAATATAAGAAAATAAAATTTCTCTCTCCCCTTAGTAATGTGATTTATAAATAAAAGGTAAGACTTTGGCATAGTGTTCACTGGTTTATAGCATTTTAATATCCCAAGGAGCGAGTGTTTTTGTAAGATGCCCATGAGGGATGCATTAAAGTGGTGATGGGGGCTTCTTTTACTGTGGTTATTGCTTTCATTAAAGTCACAAAATCCTTTGCCATAAATTTGGTGTGCTTTGTGTTTTTTTTTCTTGCAGGAAGCTATTACATTATTCTTGATCCTTTGAAGCAGATTTTTAAAGTATGCATTCTAGATAGAAAAGTATATCTAATCAAGCATTCCAGTGATGCCTGTAACTTGCATTTGGCTTCTCTCTGTTCAGTGACAAGGCTTCTGTGAAATCTGCAAAGGTTTGAAGGCTCCAATTACTCAGATACTAACACTTTAATTGATGTCCTGGGTAGAGTCTTCAAAGTTTCTCGGGGAAGGAATCCCAAGTCAAACACTTGTTTCTTGGAAATTGCTCTTCATTTTACAGGGTCTTGGAAAGTCATTAGTCTGTCTTGTTGCATTTTGGGAGTTTGGGAATGAACAGAAAAAATAATACTATTGCAGATTTCAGAAATGTGAATTTGGAGTTGCAAGTGACATCAGAGACTCCAACTTTCGAGCTTGGGATTTAGCCTCCATCTTAAACTTCCTAAGGAGTGTGTGTGTATCTGAATGTGTGTGTATGTGTGTGTATGAATGTGTGTATGTGCATGTGTTTGTGTGTGCTTTTGTGTGTGTGTGTGTGTATGTGTTTGTGTATGAATGTATGTGTATGTATGAGTGTATTTGTGTAGGGGTGTGCATGTGTGTGTATTTGTGTGCATGTGTATGTATTTGTGTGTGTGCATGTGTTTGTGTGTATGTATGTGTGTTTGTGTGCCTGTGTAGGTGTGTGTATATGTGTGTGTGTATGTGTGTGTAGAAGGGAATTTTTTCTCCTTTTCTCCTCCCTTTATAGCCTATTGATAGTGTGGCTCTCTCTGGTGCAGATGCCAAACATTCTTGACCCGACTCCCTACTGATGGAGCCAAATAAGTGTTCATTAGGCACTTACTGTGTGCTAGACACTGTGTTAAGTGAAGGGAATAAAAAAAGAAACATCAACCAATAAGGGTTTCATTTCTCATGAAGAAGCTCAGGTCTTTATAGCACTGAGTCAAAGCTCATGTCCATCCCCATGGAGACACAGCACATACTCCATGAGACCACTTTAATATATGTGTAGAGTACATTGTAAACTTTAAAGTGCTATAACATGTCTTTTCTTATTACTTATTACCATCTCCTTTCTAGGATTTTTGTCATCAGTGAATTACTGGGTGTTTCTAGGTCTCTTCTTTCACAGTAGGTCCTTTCTATGGTATTTAGCTTGAGTTGATGAACATAGGGAATTCTTTCCCCCTGTTCCTTTTCAGTTGATTAGATGTAGAAAAATTGATGTGAATACATGTTTCCTAGCTCCTGTTAGGATCAGTCCATGGTTAGATAAGAAATAGTTATGCCTGTATCCTTGTATCTAAAGCCACAGTAGAAAAATCCTAAGTCTGGTCAGACCAATGTCCTTATCTAGTTATTTACTTTCCAAATATTCGCCTCTTCCAAACCTCTTGTCTTCTATTTACAGGAGTGATGGAAATACCATCCATGTCTGTAAGATCTTCAATCCCTTGCCCTAGGACTTTATAATCCTTAGTAATGTTTTCTAGATTTTTTCTAGATTATTTATGCTCACATGAATTACCAGAAGAGGGCAATAGCCATCAAGTGTGACATCTTGGGAAGTTTTTGGTTACATTCTGGGGATCTGTTCTAAGAAGATGTCAGGACAATTATCATTTCTATTCTCCTGGGACTTGCCTCTTGATTTAGCCTAATGTTTCATTGTTTTGTTTTGTTTTTTTGTCTACAATATGCTGCTGTTGACTTCTATTGAGTTTATAATCTGGTGGAACATACACACTATTTTTTAAAATAGTGTTTTATTTTTTCCCCCAATCTCATGTTAAAACAATTTTTAACATTACTTTTTTAAAGGTTTGATTTTTAAATTCTATCTCTCTCTCTCTTCCTTCCTCCTCCCTGAGATGGTAGGCAATCCAATATAGGTTACACATGTACAATCATGTGAAACATTTCCATATTGTTCATTTTGAACAAGAAGACTCCATAAAAAAATAGAACAAAAGTGAAAAATAGTATGCCTTAGTCTGTATTGAGACAAAATCAGTTCTTTTTCTGGAGGTGGATAGTATGTTTCATCATGAGTCCTTTTGGATTGTCTTGTGTTGGTGAGAATAACTAAGATTCATAGTTCTTCATTGTACAATATTGTAATTACTGGGTAGAATGTTCATCTGGTTCTGCTCACTTCACTTTGCATCAGTTCATGTGAATTTTTCCAGGTTTTTCTAAAATCATCTTATTTGTGATTTCTTATAGCACAGTAATATTCCCCAGCCATTACCCAATTGATTGGCAATCCCTCAATTTCTGGTTCTTTGCCATGACTAAGAGAGTTGCTATAAATATTTTTGTACAAATAGATCCTTTCCCCGTTACAAACAAGTTTTTGGGGATACAGATCTAGTAGTGGTATTGTTGGATCAAAGGGTATGAACAGTTTGATAGCCCTTTGGGCATAGTTCCAAATTGTTCTCCAGAATGGTTGGATCTATCCACAACAGTGCATCAGTTTCTCTTCATCCCTGTCAACATTTATCATTTTCTTTTTTTGTCATATTAGCCAGTCTGATAGTTTGAAGTAATACCTCACAATTGTTTTAAATTTGTGTTTCTCTAATCAATAGTGATTTAGAACATTTTTTTAATATGACTATAGATAGCTTTGATTTCTTTCAAACATGCTACTATTTAACCATGTTACTTGCTACTTGTATAGTTCATTTTTTGAACCAAAAGTAAAGTTGGGGCTATTGCAATCATCTCCATTTTAAAGATGAATAAGCCAAGACTGAAAAAAGTTTAAGTGATTTTCCCTGTCACCCAGTTAAGTGTGTCCTTGAAGGAGGTTTTGAACTTAGCTTTCCTGATTCCAAGTACAGCATTCCATCTACTGGGTCCCTCAGCATCAAAGCATACATTTTTCTCCTGACTGCACCCTCATTCTTTTACTCTCACCAGCCTGGCTATGAACGCAGACACTTAAGAAAACTATTTGCCCAAAACTGTCAGAAATAGAAAAATTTCGATGATGAATCTTTTAAAGGGGAGCAGACCAATAATCACAGTTCCCATCCCTTACCCCACAGCATCTCAGCAAACCTCCTTATCCTTGTGAATCACAAGAAAAATTCAGGGGTAAAGCAAGGCTAAGAAGGAATAATATAAGAATCGGAGCAAGAACACAAAGACATCGGTAATCACACACACCTATATATGTATATACATACATATATAGGTATGCATGTATATATGTGTGTAATGTTAGTTATGTTAATGAGAGTTAAAGATCATCCTTACTCGTTAATGGACCTGCCCATTAAGAGAAGATTGATTAGAGGAGTTTTGTTTTGTAGGAAGGCCCACACCTTCTGTTAATTTCTAATGAGGCACTGCTTCTCAAGGTTTGTAATGCCCTCTGGCTCTGAAAAAAAATACACACACACACACACACGCACACACACGCACACACACGCACACACACACTCTGAGGTGAGGGGAGGTTTTGTTATGGGGTTTACTCATTGGAATTGTTTGTTTGGCCAAACAAGACTCTAGGCAATTACTAAGGAGCCTACCAGCTTTGAAAACCTAGATGTTGCTGTTTTCTCTCTGGTGACTATTTAAGTATGTAATGGTCAGACAGCTGAATCTATTTGTTGATATGTAATGTATGTATTGTTTATGGTCAGACTTATGGAAGCCCTGTCTTTTTGTCTTTATTTCTCTGAAGTTCATGGTACTAACTTTTCCCCCTTCACTAAGTGAATGATATATGTGTTTGATTAAAGTAGATTGTTGACTTCTCAAAAGTTGCTTTCCTTTTAGAAAAACAGATCTAAGAACCTGTACAGCAGGCCTTCCTGTGTTTGCCAGAGTACTTGCTGTACATATATATAT
>CM053769.1:476029685-476054982 GCA_028658325.1 Potorous gilbertii | reverse complement strand
CTCTTTCAGGTGGTGATCGATAGACTCCTTGAATACTTTTTTTGCCCTCTGGTTCTAGGATATCAGGGCAGTTTTCCTTGATAATTTCATGAAAGATGATATCTAGGCTCTTTTTTTGATCATGGCTTTCAGGTAGTCCCATAAGTTTTAAGTTGTCTCTCCTGGATCTATTTTCCAGGTCAGTTGTTTTTCCAATGAGATATTTCACGTTATGTTCCATTTTTTCATTCTTTTGGTTTTGTTTTGTGATTTCTTGGTTTCTCAGAAAGTCATTGGCCTTCATCTGTTCCATTCTAATTTTGAAAGCACTATTTTATTCAGTGAGCTTTTGAACTTCCTTTTCCATTTGGCTAATTCTGCTTTTTAAAGCATTCTTCACCTCATTGGTTTTTTGAACCTCTTTTACCAATTGAGTTGGCCTATTTTTCAAGGTGTTATTTTCTTCAGCATTTTTTGGATCTCCTTTAACATAGGGTTGACCTGTTTTTCATGCTTTTATTTTATCTCTCTCATTTCTCTTCCCAGGTTTTCCTCCACCTGCCTCACTTGATTTTCAGAATCCTTTTTGAGCTCTTCCATTGCCTGAGCCCATTGAATATTTATTTTGGATGTTTGGGATACAGAAGCCTTGACTTCTATGTCTTTCCCTGATGGTAAGCATTGTTCTTCCTCATCAGAAAGGAAGGGAGGAGATATCTGGTCACCAAGAAAGTAACCTTTTATGGTCTTATTTTTTTTCCCTTTTCTGGGCATTTTCCCAGCCAGTTAACTTGACTTATGAGATTACTCTCCACCCCTGCCTTGCCTCCAGATTCCAGCATACAATTCTTGATGACATCCTTTACTTATGCTCTTTTTCAAAGTACTTCATTGGTTATAAGTTAGATCCTGTTCCTATTTACCTTATGCCTCTCCATTGCCTTCTGGGTAAAGCTCATCTTTGGTTTTCTGGGAGCCTGGTGTTATAAGTCTAATGGACACACAGCAACATTGGCAAAATATTTGCTTTTGGAAAATGGAATTTTACTCTTATGGGAAGCTTGAGATCAGTAAATGTACTTTGTAATTTCTCAGCAGTCATCCAGACTTTCCTTCTTCTTATCCAGTCTTGACCTCAGACCATTGTCTATCTATAATGACTGTCTCAGAAACACACCCTGGACAAGCTCTGTAGTGTGTCCATTTAGCTGAATGTGGAAATCTGGGCAATCAATTGTATCTGTATGGTCTTTCCCAGGTGGATGAATAGTTCTAACTTCTTTTGCTGATTTCAAATCTCTTTAAGGAGCCTAACATTTCACTGTATTTTGCCATCAGTATAATCTCATTCACAAATAGGAACATCTGAAGACCTCACATCCACAAGGGAATCTTTCCTCTGACTGGGCTAAATGCTGGATGTCCTCCAGTTTGGTGAACATATATCTCCTTATTTTATAACCCACTTTATGAGGCATAACATTGATTGAGTTGTTTCTATTATTATATCTCCCGAGGAATACTGTGTAATCTTGATATGTGTATGGGAGATATTGTGTTGTAAAAGAAGCCTGTAAGATGGTATTTTGTTCCACCTAGCTGAAAACTTTGTCACAATCAAAAACCAATGGACAAAATGGAAAGCTGTATTATCTACATATTTCAGTGGTTGTATAAAGATGGTCCATTGTTAAATATTATTTGGTAAAACTTTCTTACTTCCTACTTATTCATCAGATACCCTCAGTTCACTTACAGATGACTGATAAGATGGGAGAAGATATATATATATATATATATATATATATATATATATATATATATATATATTCACTGGTGCTTTCTTGGCCACTTTGTTTTGTTGTTGGTAAAATTGATACCGATTTTTTTCTTGCCTTTTGTATCTCGCCCTCCTTGAGATCCTTCAAAAAAGTGTCCCTTAGTGCCCTCACGATTCTGTTACCTCCTTTGCAGATCTCCATCAATGTAAATTTGATGCAGTCCAGCTGTATGTTATGTTTTTATATTTCTTGGCAGCATTTCTATCTCCTTTTGAAGCAAGTCAGGTTCTAGGGTATTAGGTCCAACAGATCAGGAAAAGATGATCAGCAGAAATTGTGATTTTTTTTTCCTTTAAGGAAACAGGAGTGAAGTGTTAACTCTTCATGAACTTTGATTGGTTGGATAGGACTTTGAGAAGACCCCCTTTTGCTATGTCGATATATCTAATTTGAACAGGTTAAGGGTTTAGGAATATTAAGTAACTACAATAACACCAAAATTATGACCAGTCTTCAAGAAGACAAAGATTGGGAACATCAGGAAAAACCAGGGATACTATCAGATAATCTGAACTTAAGGAATGGATAGGTACCAGTGACTAGAAATAGGTAGGGCATTAATTAGAAGAATTTATGTATAAAGGGCTTTAGAAATAGTTTAATGCACATTATATCATTTATTCCTCATATCTCTGGGAAAATATTGGTTCAAGTATTATCCTAATTTGACAGGTGAGGAAGCTGAAACTCAGGGAGGTTAAATGATTAAATCTAGGTAACATGGCTACTACATGGTAGAGTTCAAGCTTCAACCAAGGTCTTCTGACTCCCGAGCCAATGCTTTGTAAAATTTCCATTGTGCTTTAGCTACCTCCATCCTAGGAGTCTTAACAGAAAATTGAGACGTGCATGTCTTCTCAATGCTTGCATTAAGCTATAGGACAGTTGATAGTATAAGGAACACACACACGGAACACCTAGGAAGGTAAAAGCACAATTTCCTCTAAGATCTGTTCTTTAAGAAACAACTCATCATAATCTCACTGTATTCCTATTTGAATAAGTAGCTTATTTTAAAAAGTTTAACTCTGAAAATAAACCATTTTGGTTGTGAAAAAAATGAAAAGGCCAGAGATACAAATAAATTGAATCAAATCCCAACAGCAGTTCCACCATTAATATTGAATGGATACTGATTCAGGGGAAAATTGTTTGGCTGCCTCCAGGAGGCTCCCTTCCCCCTTGGTGGTTTGAATGTTCACATGCCTGGGAGTAGTGGAAGTCACTAAATATTCTTTTTCATGAAATGGAAGACTTTCAGGTCTTAGAATTGCCTGGACTCTGTGTCCTGAAGACCCCTAGCCCACATATCTGCCCTGTTGACGTTACCTGAGCACTCCTGGACCTTGATATCTTTCCCTTTACTATATGTTTAGGGCTTCCAGGCTTTTCCATCCACCTTCTAAATGATGTTTTTCTTATGTGTGCCATGCCCCAGTCAGAGATTGAGATCAAGGACTGGCTAGCTTTTTCTACTTGTATCCCAAGAGCGCAACACAGTGCCTGACACATATTAACCACATAATAATCTTTTTTTTAAAAAAATATATCTATCATCCCTATCTATCTATCATCATCATCATCAGTTGTGGTCTGTTTGCATAGATATGCTCAGTTAAAGGGTTCTATTCAGGTGGGAGGGGGGAAAGGTCTCACTAGACAGAGGCTGTAGATGCCAAGAGATTCTAACAAGCCTGCTGTGGGAATAGACTTGACTGTTAGCTTTGCCAATTAACATCCCTGAAATGTACAAGGCTTTAACATGAGTTAAATCAGGAGATCTGGGAGGAAGGGCAAAGAATAACTTGTCTGTTAGAAATCACACTGAGAATTTATGAGCCTATAAGATTGAAGAAGGAATTTACTTGGGGCTTTAAGCAGAATGAATTTCAAAATTCCTTTCTGAGCTTGCAGTACACAGTGGGATCCAAGAGAACTGGGATCAAAGAAACATACTCTTAGCACGGAGCTGCCCCCATTCTGAAATACATGCCCTCATCACCTTTACTTTTCTATCCTTCTACAAAGCTCAGATTAGGTATTGCCTCTAACAGGGAACCATTCCCCACCACCCTTTCTCTTCTCCTATTTGTAACTGCCATCCCTGACATTATGGTATTTCCTCTGCATCTATTTCTGTGTGGCATGGTGTAGTGGAAAGATTTGAAGTCAGGGAGAACCAGGGTCCAGTACTGTTTCTAACACCTGCTGGTCATGTGATCCTGCATAAGTCACGTAATCTCACAGTACCTCAGGTAACTTTCTAAGACTATAAATTACTTATGAGCCAGCATAGAGATAGTTTCCTCACTGGGAGTGACCTATGTCAGTGAAATCATTTGAGGTTCCCACTCATCACACCAAATTGATTAATTTATTTTTCATGTATTTATTCAATCATTAATTCATCTGTCTCTCTATCTGTCTTACCATCTATTACCTATCTATTATCTCTCTGTCATCTATCTATCTCTCTGTGCATGCTCTTCCTCCAGGAGGATGTAAGCAGTTTGAGGGTGAGAATTGATTAATTTTTGTTTAGGTATCCCTAATATCTAGCAGGGCAGCTGGAACATAAATAGGTGCTGAATGCTCACAGAATGAATGAACCAATATTGATAAAATTTTGGAGTTAGAAAGTGAATTTTAAAAAAAGCAAATTCTGGGAAAATGTGCTTATGACCAATTTCTAAAGGTCAGAAGGCACTGATGTGCTAGAAAAATATGTTGAGTTTGTAATTAGAAAGCCTGATTTTGAGTTCAGTTTCTTCCATTTGCTTATGATTAATAGGAAAAATCACTTTGCCATCTTCTTGATTCAAAAAATGAGTAAAATGGGGCTGAGATAAATGATCTTCCCTCTTCACTTTAAAAATAATTATTCTATAGTTTTAAAGTGTGAAGCGTATGAGGATAGCTTTCAATTTTTTTCTGGAAAAAGGTAGATTTCCTATTGATATCAACCAGTTTTACAGTAATGGCATCTTCATTAGACTGCCTTAAGATGAATCATTCTTGGCCATATTAAAGGGAGGAAAGGCCAGTAGGTTTTTGGTCAGAGGATTTGAATGAAAATTCTCTTTCATCTATTACCTGTGTGACTGTTGGGCAAGTCATTTCCCAGTGAGGATTTGGATTAAATGACCTTTATACTGTCTTCCAGTTGTAGATCTATGATAATCCTTTAAATGTAATAAAAACACATTAAAAGGACCAGATTTTCTCTTTCCTCAGTCACTGAGGGTAACCTAGGGAGGATGGACTCTCTGACTAGATGTTGAAAAGGTGGATTCTTTAGTCTTATAGATCTGATAACCATCACTTTTAACTATCAGCTATGTTTAGGAGCAGGATGGAATTTGAGGGGGATGACTGATTCACTTTTTTCTTTGGACCCCCTAGCACATAGTAAGCATTTAATAAATGCTTGTTGTCTGGTTGATATGTATATATTAGATAATGCTTCTGGGAGGGGAGAGAGGCAGTGTGACATAGGCACTAGAGAGTTGGCCTTGAGGACAAAAAGAGCTGGGTTCGTGGTCCACCTCTAAAATGTACTCACTATGTGACTCTGGGGAAGTCATTTAACCTTATTTAAGAGCTCTCTGAGTTCTAAAGCTCACTTAAGAGCAGAGAAGGTTTTGTTTCTGTTCGGTCATTTCTGATTCTTTGTGACCCCATTTGGGGTTTTCTTGGCAAAGATGTCATTCTGTTCTCCAACTCATTTTACAGATGAGGAAACTGAGGGAAATAGGGTTAAATGACTTGCCCAGGGTCACACAGCTAATAAGTGTCTGAGGTCAGATTTGAACTCAGCATGCTGGGTCTTCCTGACTCCAGCCCATGCATTCTGTCTGTTGCAGTCACTTAACTGCTCACAGAAGAGTATCAGAAATAAAAATATAAAAACTGGAGGGTGCTGCTTCTAGTAGCTGGAAAAAGTTCATCAAAACCATTCTTCCATGAGCGTTAGTCATAGAATTGAGAGTTATAGGATCAATCATAGCTTAGGATTAGAAGGGACCTCAGAGTTCTCCTAGTTTTGACTCCCTACTTTCCAGATGAAGGAACAGGGGTCAGAGAGGCTAAATGATTGGTCCAATATAATACAGGTACTAAGTGTAAGAGACAGAATTTGAACCCATTCTGTCTGACTCCATCACAAGTGTTAATCTCACTGTAACACATGCTCTCTAAACACTACTGCTACTTAAAATGACTACTACATTGCTCTGAGGATAGTGAGCCATGGAACTTTATGAGAAAATGTAACTGTGTTTTTCTTAAGGTGGACTTGGTGCAGAGTTTTGTAATTGTTAATTAGTCCTTATTTTATTTTCATCATCTGCTGCTCTGAACATTCTCATAGATTATGGCAAAGCTCTGGGGGCAATAAGGACTTATTTTCAATTGGAAAGGTCATCACACTTTAATTTCAAGAGGTGAAAGCTCTGCTGGCTTTCATTCCTCTTTGCATTTTAGGCTCTTTTCTGAGCTGATCTTGGTCAATATTTGTTGGATGAATTAATTAACATTTTCCTGTGGAACCATACTATCCTCACCGTACCCTATGTTTCTACTGTGTGCTCTCTAAAGACTTCATATGCTCTAGCACAAGACAAGAGTACTGAGTAGCTGGGTGGCCCAGGAGGACTCAATACCTGCAGCCTTCTCAGGTGAGGCTGATGGTGCGAAGGGATGATGCTGAAGACTGGGAGGGAAGATGAGGTCAGATAACAAGAAGATGATGTGACAACAAGGAGAGCAATAAGCACCTGAAGGACCTCAAGACCATATCATGGGAAGATAAATGGAAGGAATTGAGGAGTACTTAGAAAGGAAGTCATACATAACAATCAAGATAATAGTATTATTATGAGATGAGATTTATATAAGACTTTGCGAAACACTTCACATTTATCTCATTTTATCCTCGTACCAACCATGAGAAGCAGGTGCTATTATCATACTTACTATTATAATAATATTATTATATTCTATATTATTTCTACCTGAATTTTAGCATTCTTCTAATATGAATATAGACAACAAACATTATTGTGAGAGGGGCCATCGTTTCAACAGACTGACAAGAGATTTCATAACAAATATCACCAACCACAAAAAGACCAAGAGCCCCTAATTAATCTATATGGAAGAAAGCTGTGTCCAGGGAAGTGGTTTCCCAAAGGTCATACAGATAGCAAATGGGAGAATAGGATTTACAGTCAAGTTCATGATCCTAAATCCTGGATTCTTACTATTGGACCATATTTCTAATAAGGGGAATGAGGTCAATGGTCATAAGCTCTCAACTCTTGTGTGCCTTCTATCCCATTTTTTTGGGAAACTATCTCACAGGAGCTGAAAGGATGGCGGATTTAGGCTCCTCCTAGGACCAGATAGCCTCTAACAAATGTTGATAACAACAGCAGTAGACCAGGTACTTTGCTGAGCTCTCTGAGTTCCAACCAGCTATATATTGGACTTTCTGAATTGATGCAACTTCTGTCTCCATCACCTCTCTTCCAATCTCATGCCCTGCTTGTTTGAAGTGTTTTTTGGAAATTGTTCCCAAAATTCAATCTTAAGCACAATTAAGTTGGTATTTTTATGTGAGAAGAGCAAAGAATTGAAGGACTGAAGTTAGAGTAATAGTGAGATGCTTATGATTATAAACTGTTTTGAATAAGCAAATGATTAATGAGATTTTCCTTTATCTCTTTTTTCAGAACTCAGAGCAAAGATACCATGCCAATCAATAGTCACTCAGTCTCTAAAAATACCTTCTTTGCTGAACATGCATGCCCCTCATTTATATGGAAAATAGATGATGAAAATTGTTATTAATTGGAGTTTAAAACAGGAAGGAAAATAACAAAAAAGTCAAGCTACTTATTTAGAATCAAGTTTTTATAAATAAAGATGATATAATTGAAAGAAAATCTGATGGGAAGCCTGAAACTTCTCTTAATCCCTGTCCAGCACTAGCTATCTTGGTGACCTTAGGTCACTCCTTCAACTTTTCTGGACCTCAGTTTCCTCCTCTTTAAAATGAATGATGGTTATTAAAATTTTGGTTGCCTAAGAAAAGTAAAATGAATGATGAATTAGATCATGTAGTCTTAGGAAGGGAATCTCAAAAAGGCCTCTAATTCTAAATGGGCTCCTTACTCCCTGGCATTGACCTTAGCTATCATGCACTGCCTTAGCCTCATCTTCTCTAGGCTAAACTTTCCCAGAATGATCTGGAAGGTTTTCACCAAGCTGGTTACCACCTCCTTTGTGCTATTGAGTTATCAATAACTTTCTAGAGCTGAGCACAACCCTCCAGATGTGGTCTGAACAATCCCTCAAACAGTTGATCAACCCATAATCATTTATTGCTACTTCTTTTTGTATACCATCTTAATGTAAACCGAGATCACATTTGCCTTCTTTGTTGGTCTATAGTGCTGTTGTTTCATATTGTAGATAGGTGCAGTGGAGTGTGGTGGTTAGGGCACTGAACTTGGAGTCCAAAAAACCTAGTTTCAAATCTCACTTAAAAGTACTTACAATAATAGCTGTGTGTCCTTGGGCAAGGCAATTTACCTCTTGATTCCTCACTTCCCTCATAGGCAAAATGAGAAATTTGGATTTGAAGGGACCCCTTGCGTTCTCCCTCTCTCTCTCTCTCTCTCTCTCTCTCTCTCTCTCTCTCTCACACACACACACACACACACACACACACACTTCAGTTCACATGGGTTTAGTTTTCATGTCCATGCAGACGACTCCCCAATATCCAGCTTCTGGTCCTCTCCTCAGCTCCTTGCCTTTACCACCAGCTGCCTTCTTTTTGTTGTTTGGACATTTCCAACTGTATCCTTTAGGTGTCTGGAACCCTGCTTGTTCCAAACAGAACCCCAAACCCTCTTCTCCACCAAAGGGCTGTACTCTGTGTAAGTCCCTCCCATTCTTCTAGAATCCCAGGTTCTTCATCTCAGCATTTTTCTCATCTTCCTTCTCTCTCTCACATGAAAAAAAATCAGTTGTCAAACTTGTATGCCTCCCACCTCTCTCATGCTCTGATCATCCATCAGCTGGCCCATTGCAATGGCTTCGTGATTGTTCTCCCAGCCTGGAGTTTCTCTCTACTCCAATTCACCCTCCAGAAAACTGCCAAAGTGATTTGATCTAAGCACAGATGTGACTATGTTGCTCCTCGAATCAATAAACTCCAGTGGTTCCCTATTATCTCTAGAATAAAATAGAAATGTCTCTGTCCAGCTTTTAAAACCCTTCACAATGTAGCCCAGATTCATCTTTCCAGCCTCAATGTGCATTCCTCCTCTTCTGTATCGTTGGTCCTGCCAATTGGCCGTTTCTTTGTTTTTCATACTTAGCACTCCATCACCTATTTTTGTGTCTTTTTATTGACATCACCTAGCCTGCAAATGCCCTCCTCTGAGAATGCTTTACTTCTGAAAACACTTTACTTCCTTTGGCACTAAGCTCGAACATCACCTTCCTCAAGATTCCTATCCTGATGCCCCCAATTGCTAACATCTTTCTCTTCTATTTTGTATTTAATATCTTGTGTTAATTCTGTATACATTTATTCTTACTTATACATAGGCATGTGCTGTCGTCCCACTCGCAATCTCATTCTATCATTTTTGAACTTTTACAAGTCTGAAAACCACAAGCTCAAATAAGGCGTTCAGTTTCCTCATCTCGATCCAGTTGGGAGAAATGACAGCAAGCGTTTTCTCTTTGGCTCCCTTGATTCTCATTCATTTCAGCCCTGCTTGCTTTTCTGAACCAACTCTTCTCTTGTTTCCTATCAACATCTTTGCTTCCCTTCCAATTTGATTCATCCCATTTGGGGGCTGATTTGTTTCTTTGTCTATAACTGGCGACCTTTATTTCTCAGAAAGAGCGAAACAGATGACAAGAAGGGAAGAAGGGATGAGAAATGCCCCTCCTGGGTTTAAAGCCCCGTGTCCTGCCAGGCTGGGCAGTGGTCACATCATTGATTCTGACTCCCACGTCCGTCATCGTGTGACTCTGGGCTGTGCCTCAGTCTCCATGGGAAATCATTATGGCTTTGTTGGGGCTGGGGAGAGACTACAATTGCCTTCCCTACGATCTCCCTAACAATTTAAGGGCGAGCCTCCTACATCAACAAAACGACAGATCCTTACTCCCATCTGTTAAGTGCTCAGCACTGTGGGAAATGCAAGAAGCTCATAGAACCTCAGAGTAGGTGCAACTGGAGCAGCCACCACATCCAGCTGCACCTGAACAAGAATCCACCCTTCAGAATCCTCCAGTCTTTGCTGGAAGATTTGGAGGGAGGGAGAACTGGACATTTCTGCAGGCAGCCCCTGCCCCTTTGGGGTGTTCCTCACTGATAGGGTAGCTAGGTGGGGCCACAGGTACGAGGGCTTGAGTTCAAATCCAGCTTCAGATACTTACTGACTGTGTGACCCTAGGCAAGTCACTGAACATGGTTTGCCTCAGTTTCCTCATCTGCAAAACAAGCTGAAGAAGGAAATGGCAAACCACTTCAGGATTTTTCCAAGAAGACTCCAAATGGGGTCACAAAGAGTCAGACACACACAATGAACAACAAAAATGTTAGGACTGTTTTCTTGACATTGAGCACAAATTTACCTCTCTTCAGCTTTTTATGTCCTAATTCTGAGTCCAAATAGATAAGCCTAATCCCTCTTTCAGTGACAGCCCTTCATAGGTTTAAGACAGCTCTTATGACCCCCAGGAGTCTTCTCTAGGGAAGGTAGGTGGTGCAGTGGAAGAATACTGGGCTGGGAATCAGGAAGACAAGTTCAAATCCTGCTTCTGACACTAAGAATCCATGTAACTCTGGGCAACGTGCTTAAGCTCTGTCAGCCTGAGGCAGGATTTAAACGCATATTCCTGATTTCAACTCTGACATTCTACTTACTGTTCCATATAACTAGATAATAGTCAATTTGATTATAGATAATAGAAAATATATTTTGTAACGACTAATATTTGTAAAGCACTTTGAAAATCTTAAAGCATTATATAAATTCCAGCTATTCATAATAACAACAAAATAATATAGAGCACTTACTATAACATATAGCATTTATCATGTGCCAGGCAGTGTGCTAACTTCTCCTGCTCCTCCTTCTCCTTCTTTTCCTCCTCCTCCTCCTACTTCTTCTTATCCACCTCCTTCTACTTTTTCTTCTCCTCCTTCTCCTTTTCCTTCTCCTACTTCTCCTCCTTCTTTTCCTTCTCCTTCTTTTCCTTTTCCTTTTTCTCCTCCTCTTCCTTCTTCTTCGCCTCCTTCTTCTCTTCCTCCTCCTCCTCCTCCTCCTCCTCCTCCTCCTCCTCCTTCTTCTTCTTCTTTCTTCTCTTTTGGAGGCTAGACATCCATAGCACCTTTAACCAGTCCTCATATGGAGTAAATAGACTCAAGGCTTCTCACCATCCTATCTGTCCTCCTCCAGACATTTGATAGCTTTTAATTGTCCTTCTTAATGTAAGGCACCCAGAATTGAAGACAGAAGTCCAGATAGAGTTTGATAAGGACAGAGAACAACAGACCCATACCTCCCCATGTCTGGTCACTCAGCCTCTTCTGACACAGGCTAATCTCTCAGAAGGCCTATTGACCTCTGGAGAATAGAGTGCAAGATCCTTGAGAGTAGGGACTGGGTTATCATTGGAGGCTAGCACATGGTAGGTACCTAATACTCATTGATAAATATAAAACCCTGACATCACAGTATGTACATGACAGTAGCATATTGTGGTGTATACCCTAGGCTAAATATAACTACAGTTCAGAGACAGATCAATAAATCAACAAGCATTTATTAAACACCAACTATATGCCAGGGACTGTAACTGGTAAGGTCAGTAAGAAATAGAAAAAGAATAGCACATCTTCTTTCTACAGTGTTTGCTTACAAACAGGGGTTTTCACAAATAGCCTGCAGTGTCGTATGACAAATATTAATATCCCAATGCTACTGATAAAGTCAAGGCCATGGTTAAAAGTCAGGAAGGATTTCATGTAGGAGGTAGGGGCTGAGTTGCCCTTAGAGAAGGCCTTGACAGATGGCTATCGTTTGGCCATGTGGAGGCAGAACTACCCACAGGCTATGATGCAGTAGGGAAATTTTTCCTTACTCAAGGTGGACGATATTTGTGATTACTTAGAGGGCACCTAGTAGATAGAGTTCAGGCCCTAGAGTCAGAAAAACCTGAGTCCAAATTTGGCATCAGGAACTCTAGCTTGTCACTCTGGGCAAGTCACTTAACCCTGTTTGTCTCAGTTTTCTCCTCTGTAAAATGAACTAGAGGAGAAAATGGTAAACCATTCTAGTATTTCTACTAAGAAAGCCCCAATGGGGTCACCAAGAGTCAGACATAACTGAAAAAAACAAAACAAAGAAACCCACCCAATTAAATAACAACAAGAATATTGGGTGAAGAGGAAGCACTATATCTGGATGGTGCAAATAAAATATGTAAGGATCATAGACATGCAGTCCACATATAAATATGGATAACTAAGCTCCTCTTCAGTGTAAACACTTTGAGGGAAGGACTGGCACAAAGAAATGTTTAATTAGTCTATGTTGATTTACTGGGGGAGGGAGTGGGGTTTGCTGGAGCTTACTGTGTGTCAGGTAAAAGGAATGGGGTACAGTGATAGTCCCAGCTGAGTCAAGCACTTGGGTCCAAGTCTTCCTCTGATATTCACAGGCAGCTTGATCCTGGGCCTGTTTCTTCCTCACTTGGTGCCCCAAACAATTTTCTAAGACAAGAAATAGTCGAGCAATTGTTGAATTGCTTGGGTGGAGGGAATGCCTGGTCAGGGCTCTCTCCCCGTGAAATCCTAATCCCAGTTCAGAAAAAGCAAAACGACAGAAGCAAAAGAGGATATGTCAATTTCCATGCAAGGTAGTGGGATATAGAACAACAAAAAGAAACAGTGTCTATCCTCAGGGAGTTTATAGTCTATTCTGTCAATATGTGTGCGTAGAAGCACATACAGAGTGTAAACTCAGAAATTCTGAGGAAGGAGGCACTAACTGGGTGAGATTAAGAAATGTTTCTTGGAGGAACACTCCTTTGACTTGAACTTTAAGGTAGGGTCTCCATGAGTCTGTATGACCCTTCACCTGGCTTGTTACCAGGTGATAACTCTTCAAATGTTTTTTATTCTTCAGAAATGTCCTTGATCCTAATTCTACCAATAGAATTTTTTTTTTGAGAGGGATTCAGCATTTAATCTGGGAAACTGTCTTTGAGATGCATCATGGGTGAATAGGACAGGGGTGTTTCATAAGCAAATGAATGAAGGTAGACCTTATAAGGTATATGTGGTCTGTTACTTTTGAATTCTATTTTCAGACTGTACTAAATTTTGCAGATAATAAATTCTCTTTTCTTACTTACTTTAACCTTTGTCAGAGAAATCTGTCTAATATGAATTATTAAAAGAATACATTTTCAACCCTTGTTGCTAAATCCATATCATCAGAGAATGGTTGTGTGACTTGTGTTCTAATCTTAATTAATGAGCAAAACTTCTCTGGCTTCCTTGTGAGAGTCAATATTTGCTTCTTGGGATCTTTCTGAAAAGGTTGCAAAGAAATTCATCAAGTATATTTCCTATTTTCTTAAAAATTCAACTTGAAACTTAGAGATGTATTTACTCACATGTAATTGATTTACTTGCAAGTTATTGAATGGTTGAGTCAAACAACAGTTGCTGTAAAAAAAAAGATAGATCTTAGTTAAAAAGGTAGCACTGCCCATCTAGGGCTACAATAGCATGAAAAGATATTATTCTTGTCCCAGAGCCAAACTCATGTCCCACTCACGTGGGGAATATCTTCTGGGTAAACCTCATTCTCCACCATCTTGAGTATCACCTGTGAGGTCAGTTCCATCCAACATCTTGCCTGAACTCCCTGATAACTAGCACCAATATTGCCTTCTATAATCACAGGCCCCTGGATGATGCTGAATTCTCACCCATCTGGTACTTCCCCAATCCAGCTGATAAATTCTCAGGTTCTGGTTTCCTAATCCAAGTGATTCAAATTTGTTATTTTCTAGTTAAATGGAATAGTAAATAGAATTCTGGAGTTGGAGTCAGAAATATCTGATTTCAAATTCTTCCTTAGATGTTTATTAGCTGTGTTATCTTGGGCAAAACATTTAACCTCTCTGTGCCTTAGTTTCCTCAAATTATCAAATGAGGCGCCAGATTAAGGTCCCTTCTGTGTTTCAATTTATGATCCTAACAACAGCAACAACAATGAAAACAACAATAACCAGCTACCACTCTTATTCTATCAGATCAAAATGACCTCTCCCTAATCCTTTTATTTTTTTCCTCTGTTCTCCCCTTCCAATGTTTTCTCCTAAACTTCTGCTCTATTGTTAACACATTTGCCTTTCTCCCACGTCTCTTCTTTTTCCATTCTTCCACGTTCTTCTTCTTTTTTGGAGGCAATCCAGGTTAAATGGCTTGTCCAGTATCACACAGCCAGCAAGTGTCTGAAGCTGGTTTTGAACTTGGGACTTCCTGACTCCAAAACTGGTACTCTATCCACTGTATTACCTAACTGCTCTCATGTTATTTTAGTCACAAAATCCAGTCACTCTCTGGAAGATTCTATCTTGAATCAGTGCCTCAAGGGGTGGGGATGCTCCTTCTTTTGCCAACTGATGCATAGGACAGGTGGGGAGGGGGGAAAGTTTGTTTTTGCTCCTCATCCCTTCTGACCCTTGCCTTTCCTGTCATCATCCAATAGTGTCTCCTCCTTAGAAGTTCCTTTCATCCTTCTCCATCACAAAATCTGGCTATTAGTTATTGTCATCTACATTCTTCTTTCTTTCTCAAAGTCTTCCTCTCTAACTTAAACTCTTCCTTTGTGCTTAGAGATTTAGAGAGTTCCCATAACTTTCACCTCAGTCAGAGATCTGTGATCTACAGCCATACATTAGATCTCAAGGCCATTTCCATGTTTTTGAACCTCCATCTTAGTCTCATGTTCTGTGTTTCCATTGTCTTTATTCTTTATATACTTTATTAATTAATCTATCTACCTACTTATTTGTTGAGGAATGACTTGTGTATTAAACAACACCTAGCCCCTTTGTCCTTCCCAGGGCTCTTAATGTGCTCTGATTTTTCTCTCCTGACTTTGCTGTTGACCATACAATTAACTGATTCAATTACATGCTATCCTTTTATCTTGAGTCCTTTTCTTCTTCTCCTCACTCTCTTCCAGTCCTTAGCCATGTCAGCCCTATCATCTGCCTTTTTGCTCCTGGTTCTGAATGGCAGAATCAGGGAGGAAGTTAAATATCCTTGGTAACTGAATCCACTTCAATTTCTTATCATTTCATTTCAATTAGGTCCTCACTGCTGCATGGCAAGCACATGTGCTTCCTTGATTGACTCTCTAGCCCATTCCACTGAGCAGCTGTTGCAAACTGTCTCTTTTCTCTTAAAGCTACCTCCCACCATTGCCTCCTTACTCTCCTCTCAATGGATGTCATTGCCTTCTGCTTTTCTGATAAATGAAGCCACGTTTAACTCCCTCATCATCTCTCAAAAATCCCACTGTCTTCAGTCATATTTTTTTCTCTGAGGTGATCATTCTCTTTAAAAAAAGCTCACCAATCTACTTGTTCATTTAAGTCCTTTCCTTCATGTAGTCTAAGAGCCTGGCCTATCAATTGTTCCTTTTCTGTTTTTCATCTTCAGTCTTTCAATATCAGCAAGCATAATCAGGCTTATCCCATTACTTTAAAAAATCACTGAATGATGTCTTCAATTAACTAGTATTTTTTAATTAATTTTATGCCAGTCCTTTAATTGGACAACCTATTTTCAGTCTCTCAGTTATCTAAGCCATCCCCTACCCATCTTTCAAAGGCTCAGAACTTAGTAGGTGCCTATACCTCTACTACAATAAAACCTACAGTAACTCCCCATTGTTAGGATAAAATACTCCTCTAGCTAAAATTTAAACATCTCCTACATTTAAGTTTCAAATCATATTTCTAGGTTTATTTTATGTTTTTCTCCTTTATGACCAATGTGCATCCAAACTGGACTAGTTCCCTGAACTAGTTATTCCATTTCTTATCTCCACATGTTTGCATAGATTGTACCAACACCTGTAACACATTTCTTTTTCTCCTCTCCAGATCTTAGAATTTCAGTAGCAAGACCACTTTGTTTTAATCCTGACTCTGGTACTTGTCTTTTTGTAACCTTGAACACCCTTCACCACACCAGATTTCAGTTCCTTCATCTGTGAAATGAAATATATTGGATTAGGGGACTTCTGAGGTCTTCCCTAAATCTATGATCTAGGTTCCAGGCTCTGCTTGGACACCATCACCTCCATGAAACCATCCTGATCCCTTTGGTTGGCCAAGAATTCTTTACCCTTGATGGACTTACTATACTTCCCAGTATATATGTCTCATCATACTTCCTCCTTCAGTAGAATGCAAGCTTTTTGAGGGAAAGAGCTGTTTTTAATTTTGTGTTTGTATCCTTAGCACCTAACACAGTCCTTGGAACTTAACACAGTGCTTGGCACAAAGCAGATACAACAAATATTTGGTGAATGAATTTAAGAGAAATTTTCTCAGAGAGGAATGTATTCTGGTCATTTTTATTACTTATTAAGTCAAGTGAATGTTTTTTTTGTTTTAATTAATTAATTTGTTTTCAGTTTTCTGCAATCACTTCCATATATCTTAGATTTTTCCCCCTTCCTCTCTCATCTTACCCCCTTTCTCTTCCCTCCCTCTCTGAGATGGCATGCAATCTTATATAGGTTCTACACATACATTCTTATTAAATGCATTTTCACCTTAGTCATGTTGCATAGAAGAATTAAAATGAATGGGAGAATCCATGAAAACAAAACAAAACATAATACAAGGGAAAATGGTCTGCTTCATTCTGTGATCCAATTCCACATTTCTTTCTCTGGATGTTGAAGGCATTTTGACTCAAGAGTCCACTGAGAATTTTTTATGTCTTTGCATTGCTGTGCAGGGCTAAGTTTACCAGAAAAATTTCTTGCACACTGTGGTTGTTACTGTGTACAAAGTTCTCCTGGTTCTGCTCCTTTCACTCATCATCAGTTCATATAGTTCCTTCCAGGCTTCTCTGAAGTCTTCCTGTTGATAATTTTTTATAGCACAATGGTATTCCATCATATTCATATACCACAACTTGTTCAACCATTCCTCAATTGATGGACATCCCCTTAATTTCTAGTTCTTGGCCACCACGAAGAGAACTGATATAAATACTTTTGTATATGTGGGACTCTTTCCCATTTTTATGATCTCTTGGGGGATACAGTCCTAAAATTGATATTGCTGGGTCAAAGGGTATGCATATTTTTGTATCCCTTTGGGCATAGTTCCAAATGTCTCTTCAGAATAGTTGGATCAGCTCACAAGCCCACTAATAATGAATTAGTGTTCCAACACTACCACATTTTCTCCAATATTTATCATCTTCTTGTTTTGTCTTGTTAGCCAATCTGATAGGTGTCATGTGGTACCTCAGAGTTGTTTTGATTTATATCTCTCTAATCAATAGTGATTTAGAGCATTTTTTTTCACTTAACTATAGATAGCTTTAATTTCTTGCTCAGAAAACTGCCTGTTCATATCCTTTGACCATTTAACAATTGGGGAATGGCTTGTGTTCTTGTACATTTGACTCATTAGAAATGAGGTCTTTATCACATACACTAGATGCAAAAATTTGTTCCCTCAGTCTTCCCTTCCTTCTTTCAGCTCCCCTTCCTTTTACTCCCCTTTACCCTTACTACTTCTTTCCTCCCTTTTAGCTTCCCCTCCCTTTTCTTTCCTTCTCTCCCTCCTACTGCCTATAGAGCTAGTTAGATTTATAAACTTAAGTTTGGAACGTAATTGTTGTTCCCTCCTTAAACCAAATCAGACAAGAGCAAATTTTAAATAATGCTCATCTCCCTCCCCTCCTCTTTCCCCCTATAATGTAATATATCTTTGTGTCTCTTCCTTTGATGTAATTTGCCTTTTTCTGCCTCCTCCTTTTCACATCTCCTGATACAATCCCTTTGCACCCACAAATCACCTTTTTATCATCACATCATTTAATTTATACCCATTCCCTATCTATATACGTCCCTTTTATATATCATAATAAATATACAATTCTCAAGATTAACAAGTATCATCTTCCCTTATAGGAATATCAACAGCTTGCCCATATTAAATAATGAGTATTTTTTCCCATTTGCCTTTTTATGCCTCCCTTGAGACTTGTGTTTGAAGATCTAATTGTCTATTGAACTCTGGCCTTTTCATCAGGTCTGGACATCCCTTATTTCACTGAATGTCCATCTCCTTGCCTGAAATATTATGCTCAGTTTTTCCGAGTAATTGATCCTTGGTTGTAGTCCCAGCTCCTTTGCCTAACAAAATATCATATTCCAATTCCCCCACCCCCAATCTTTTAGTGTAGAAGCTACAAGGTCCTGTGTTGTCCTGACTGTAGCTCCTTGATATTTCAATTGTTTCTTTCTGGTTGCCTGCAGAACTATCCTTTACTTGATAGTTCTGGAATTTGGCAATGATATTCCTTGGTGTTTTCAGTTGAGATTCCTTTCAGGAAGTGAACGATGGAATCTTTCAATGATTATTTTGCCCTCTGAATCTAGAACATCTGGACAGTTTTCCTTGATGATTTCTGGGAAGATATTGTCCAGGCTCTTTTTTCAACATGGCTTTCTGGTAGACCAATAATTCTTAGATTTTCTCTCCTGGATCTGTTTGACAGGTCAGTTGTTTTTCCAATGAGATATTTTACATTTTCTTCTATCTTTTCATTCTTTAGATTCTGTTTGACTGATTCTTGATGTCTCATAGAGTCATTTGCTTTTACTTGCCCAATTCTAATTTTTGACAAACTGATTTCTTCAGCGAACTTTTGCATCTCCTTTCTCATCTATCAAATTGTTCCTTTTAAGGAGTTATTTTCTCCAGTTAGTTTTTGTACTTCCTTATCCATTTGTCCAATTTTCCTTTTAAATTCTTCTGTGATTTATATTTTTAAAATCATGGGCAAGTTTTTCTTTTACTTTTCTAATTTGGCTTTTAAAGTCCTTCTTGAGCTCTTCTAAGAATGCTCGTTGGACTTGAGACTAGTTTATATTCCTTCTGAAGTTTCAGATGAAAGTGCTGTCTCAATGCTGACCTCTTTGGGATTCATGTTTTGATCCTTGTTCCCATAGAAAGATTCTATGGTCTTATCTCTGCTGGTTTGCTTCTTGCTCATGATGATCACCCTTTCCCTGGCTTTTAAAGTGGATCCCTGCTTCTGGGGCACAGGTGGCTCTGTCCCACAGTTCTTGTGCTTAGAACTTGAGGCTTTGGGTATTGTGGTCTCTGGTTCTTTCAGCTAGAAACTAGAATGTTATAGCTTACCTGGTACTGAGATGACTGGTGTGCCAAAGTGGAAGCCTGGTGAAGTTTTTCTGAGTTTCCCTGAAATTACCCTGGAGCTAACTGTGTTCAGTATTGGGGAGGGGGTGACCTGGTCACAGGAGGTCTCCTCTCTTGAGGAAAGGCAGGGCTCAGTGGTTGGTGAATCCCATCTGTACTAGTGTCTTCCTTATTCCCCTGACTGTACTAAAGCACACCTGGGGTCCTTGTGTTGATGACTGAGGGCTCCACCTCGCCTAGGGCTCAGAATCTCCTCCTGGTTCACTGAGGTGGGGCTGTCTGGGGCAGCTCTGGTCCTGCAATGGCTCCTTGCAGCCACAATAAGAGGGACCTCCTTTTGCGATTTTCCCAGCCTCACGAACTGAGAGACTGTCTATCCTTTTGGCTGATCCTACAGTTTCAGGATTTTTCCTGGGTTAATATTCCATGCGTTTGTCAAGGTCAACAAGGGGAGGGGTAGAGCATTTACCAATCCCTCTGCTATCTTGCTTCCCAGAAGTTTAAGAGACAGCTTACAGACATTTAATCTGTAGGTTGATAGTATCAGGAGCAGCCACTGCAGTTACCTGGGGTTCTGCAGTTCTCTCTTGCTCAGTTCCACTAGATTCCCATCCTAGGTTATGTTTGAGATTCCACAGTGCTGCTGCTACTTCAGAATGCCCAGGGCTTCCTACTCAATTTTGCTATGGTGGGGTCTGCACTGGTATAGCCTATATGCTGTGCACTGTGCTCTCCTTCAGCCCTGTGCAATAAATATTTCCTGTCAACCTTCCAGTCTGTCCTGGGTTGGAAATCTGCCACAGTCTGTCTCCTATTGGAGTCTGTCAGTCTAAATTTGTTCAGATTCTCTTTTTAGAAGTATCTGAAGAAGTTTTTCTTAGAGCTTAGCTGAGTAATTGCTTTCAATCCAACATCTTGACTCCGCCCCCAGTCAAGTGAATTTGAATGGGGATGACTCTGGTAATGGAAAGAAAATAGGTAAAATCAGAATGATGTCTAAAGTATTCAGAGGAGGCTCAGCCACACAACTAGTCATCAGCTCAAGAAGCCTTGTTATTTACCTCCTAGTTGGAAGTCACATTCACAATCTGTCCATTCAAGAACCATGTCTCATTTTGCACCAGGGAGAAAAGAGGCTATTTGTCATGTTGTTGGAAGAACAGGAGAAATATATGAGGACTGTTTGTTTCTTCCCCTTATGTGGAAGCTGGAGAAACATGAAAGTTAGTCCAGGAACATATTTTTGTCCCTTTGAGAGTGAAGAAGAAATCAGAAAAACCATCCTTACTCCAAGAAATAACGATTGCCTCAAATCTATGCAGAGTTGGTTCTACTAGAGTAAGACCAAAAGAGGAGCTGCTTGGTTGCTAGTGCTGCTGAGGCAGAAGTCCATCTATAGCTGAAGATCAGAACTGAAGAATCAATATCCAATATTCCACTGTAGCCACAATGGAAACCCCAAGAAAGCCCTGTAAGAGCGCCTTAAGCCTTCTCCTTAAATATAGAAGTTGTGACTATTTCCCCACTGAAGCTTTCTAAATTAGATTATGGTCTTTGTAGTCCTGCAAATCAGAAAAAAAGATTCAAAATAGGGAAGCCAGTGGGACCATCTTTTTCAATGTGGAGAATTTGGTTGCTTTGTTGTGTCTGGGCCACTAATGTCTAGGCAGCAATGCAAAAAGGCAACAGGTGACTGAGAGGGTTATGCTTCAGACACATAATGTGAACATTCCTCTTCTCCTCCACCATTAGTCAGTCTCTTGGTCCTTTACTATAGGACTGTCTTTAGTTGTTCATTTTACCATAAAATCAAAGAGTTTGAGGTGGAAGTGACCTTAGAGGATCATATAGAAAGTCTCCCTCTGTTTGACTTGTAAAGCCCTTCACAACTGGACCCTTTCTACTTTTCCAGAATCCTTATACTTTCATCTCCACTTACAGTGAACATTTCATTTCCCAACTCTGCCTTTTCTTTAGTTGAATTTCATGTTTGAGTTGCTTTCCCTCCATACCTCCACCTCCTGTCTTCCCTAACTTTTTTCAAAACTCAAATCCTACCCTTTGCAGGAGGCCTTTCCTGGTTCCCCCTGCTAGTGCCTTCTCTTTGACATCACCTTATTGTTTCTCATATGGGCATTCCCCATTGAAACACGATCTCCTAAAGAACAGGGATGATATTTTTGCCTTTCTGCATGTCTCCAGCATTTAACACAGTACCTGGTATACCACAAGCACTTAGATGTTTAATGATAAGTCCAGTCCTCTCATTTTGATGAAGGAACTGAGGTACAGAAAGATTAAGTGATTTGCTCATGATCACACAAGTAATATACCTATAAGGCAGAATTTAGTTCTAGGTCTCCCTGACTCCAAGTTTATAATCTTTGTTTTCTTCACCAAATTTTCCTTTTATTAAATTCAAATATCTTCAACAACAACAATGTTGAAATGCTCCTTTGCAGAGGCTATCCATATGCCTGGAAGGAACTCCCTCCTTACATGAACTTTTCTGAGTTCACTCCAGGTGCCAATTTAAGCTTACATGTTTACTCCTCCCCGGTCAGCTCCAATCCAAGCCCCCACCATTCTCTTTGGATGGATTGTTTTCCATATAGAATATTGTTTTCCATATAGTCCTTGAGGTCAGGGACTATATTTATCACTGATGCGTAGTATTTGACCTGGTACGTCATAATTGCTTAATAAATACTTTTTATTCATTCATTTATTCAACTCCTACATGAGGCCTTTTTTGATCCTCCTTGCTTTTAGCAATTAGTCTCCAAAACATAGTTGATGTTTACTTTCTTTTCATTTGGAATCCATTGCTCTATCTATCCACACTGATCTGTCTGTCATTATGTCTATCCTTTTGTCCATCTGTCTGTCATTTGTCTGTTTTTCATTTCTTTGTTAACGTGCTCTTTCCTTCTTGTGCATGCTCCTCCCCCCATTAGACTGTAAGGTTTTTAAGGGTAGAGACTAGTTCATTTTATTTTTGTCTTTGTATCCCAATTGCCTAGAATAGTCTCTGGCATGTAGCATACAATTTAAAATATCCTTAACTAAACTGTTGAAGTATCTCACAAGTTGTGGAAAGAGTTGGAAGTTGAGGCTGAGGGCCAAGACACCCTGTGATTTACCTCAGGACTCTTACGACTTAAGGAAGACCTTGACACCATATAAACTTGCCTAAGGGTTGCAGGACAACAGGAATAGGTTCAGTTGGTGTCTGGTTTCTACTTTCATAGGTTCATAACATTCAAAATTATGCATTTATTTGTGTGAACTAAGCTCCTCTATCAAGGCAGCTTGCCTGCCTCAGAAACCAAATCCCTTCCAAAGAGGCCATTTGAGCCTTACCTCTTGAAAGCCTGAAAAACAGCCTTTTGGGATTTGGATTCCTGCCTGCTGTCTGATCTCAGAAGTTAAAAAGGCAATCCTTTGGAAGATTATAAGATTTTAGGGCAGGAAGCAACCTTAGCCATCATGTTGTGTGATGCCTTCCACTGAAGTTTAAAGAGTGCTGCATTTGCCCAAAGCCACATGGATAGCAATTCAGGAATTTGAGTCTAGGCCTCCTGATGTAGAATAGAGTACTTTTCCCCACAGTACCACATATTTTCATTAGCAAAATAAAAGATGACATTCAGAGTTCTGCCTTTAAAAAGTCATTAGACTCAACCATTAACTGTTCATCAGTTCACTCATCTATAGTGAATATCCACTGAAACTGAGGAGTCAGGTCCTTTGTGTCCCTTTATAGGTCTGGGGTTGTCCCTGAGATTAGGAGACATCCTCTTAATATGATACTTCATGATCCCTCACTGGTGAGATTTCTGTCATGATTGTTGGTTGATGTCCATTAGTCAGCCAGAATTGATTAGCTTTTATATAGAGGTATTTATTAGTGTTTTCCAGCTGGTACAAAAACATCCCCTTCCTCAAATTTTTGACCCACCAATGTCTACACAGTCCAAGAGAAAGTGGGATCAAGCTTGAAATGAACTTACCTAGAGCCTGTTTTTGCTGGAAGTCCTTAACTTAGATGCTTTTCATAAACTTCTCCTTACAGATATTGTAGCTTTCTCCTGGGTTCCCTGAAAAGCCCTGAATTTGACTTTCCTCCTTTTCTTAGTTCTCAGTGCAGATGCTTCTGCCAATGACTGCAATATCAGCAATGCTGCAAGGACAGGGTGAAAATGTCTAAATCCTTTGGTCCTCCAGAGTTCACCTCCTCTGGTCAAGGCCGGGGATGATAGCATAGATCAGAGTACTCCCTCTTCATCTTACATTTCCTCAGGTATTTGCCCAGAGCTATTCTCCTTGTGTTCTACTTACTTATATTTGGAATCTAACTAGGTTGATGGTTTTATACAGGCCACATAGTAGACAAGTCACTCAGCCAATAAAAGCAAACTTTCAGTCACACCCAAGGAGGTGACTAGATGTCATTCACAATTTCTGAACAACTGAGAAGCCCTCTGAACCAGATAAATGTATCAGAGCTAAGTGAGATGATCTATTTTTTTACTCCATTCTTATAGTTGATTCATTCATTCACTAATTCGTGTCATCTTCATGATAAAAATTGACTTCTATAGGAGTTCATAAGCTTAAAAGAATGATAGGGAATCTACTTTCTATCTGGCAAAGAATATTGCAGATGGACCTGGGCATACTTTTAGGGATGCTCACTTACATTCTTCCTTCCAACAAAAAAAGTCTGGAAGCTTCACTACAAGATGCTCCCTAGTACAGGGACCAACTCCCTTGCAAGTACATGGCTTACAAAACTGCTTATTTATAGATTAAGAAAATAAGCAGAATGTATAATATAACTCATAGAAATTATCAATGATTACCAATGAATGAGCCTCCCCTAGAGTCCTACATAACTTTAGTCAGTTATGTAATACCCTGGATAGGATGCTCATTGTCACAAATACTTCCTGCTAGGAAGAATTTTACCATTTGTTATTATTAAAGCTGCTATGAAAATATCAAAGAGGAGATTAAATGACTATCTCATGACTTTCATTTCTGATAAAATGTTCCTCTCAGGGTAACACTTTGTTCTACCCTCAGATATTTGCTCTACTGATCCAATGAGTTTCAAATCTTTGAGAAGTACAAGTTTTGATATGGAGGGAGCCTGCCAAGATTGGATGCTTAGGAGGGGAAGGAGCTAGCCTATTGAAATGGGGAAAATGAAGTGAGAATGAATGAATGAAAGAAGGAATGAAGGAATGATAGAGCATTTATTAAGTACTTTCTATGTGGTAAATGCTGAAGATGCAAATACCAAAGTAAAAACAGTCCCTGACCTCCAGGAGTTTACATTCTAATTGGGAGAAACAGCACATCTATGGACAATGGTAGCCACAGAGGGCCAGTTTTGGTTTGGAAACTTATAGTAATGGTGAGAAGCACCTCAGGGGAGTAGAATGATCTAACCTTTCCAAGAACAATAGAAAATCTGATTTGATTATAGTTCCAGAAGAGGAAAGCCTGAGGGTGGGCAGAGCAGATGCATGAAGCCACAAAGTCCAGGAGTAATGTGGAGCATAGCTTGAGTTGGCCTAGGTACAGTGATCAGTACAGGCTCAAACAAGGGGGTTCTGAGGCTGAGAGGATTAAATGTTTCAGGACCTGGTCTTTGGGTTCCTGGTAGTAAAGTAACTGGAGAGAGGATGACTGGGCAATGGGAAGAGGAGAAATGCTACAAAAATGGCTTCTGTGTTGAATAATAGACAAAAATGTTAGACTAGAAATCAAGAGAACTAAGTTCTGGTCCCATCTCTGTCATTTCTCAAGAAAATAACCATCTATGGTCTTAGTTTTTTTCCCTTTTCTGGGCATTTTCCCAGCCAGTTACTTGACTTTTGAGAGTCCTCTCCACCCCCCTGGTTTAGATCCGCTGAGCTAGTGCTTGGGGTCTGGGATTC
>CM053769.1:475996943-476029185 GCA_028658325.1 Potorous gilbertii | reverse complement strand
CTCTGCAACGGAAATCTCCTTCACTGTGTTTCTGCGTGGCTTCCACTGTTCCAGACTTTGTCAGGAGTTCTTTTTACAGGAAATCTATGGGCTGTGGGTTCGGACCTAGCATAGGTGAGTCTTTCTACTCTGCCATCTTGGCTCCGCCCCCCCATCTCTGTCATTAATGACAATGTGACCTTAATCAGGTCACAGGTCATCAGTTCCTCCTCTTCAAAAGAAGAGACTATTGATTTGGAGCTGAAAAGATCCCTGGAGAACCTGTGGTTTCATTCTGAGAGTCAACTCCATTTTATCCTGTATATATCTTGCATGTAGTCTTCACTTTTAGAACATGAGTTCCTTGAGGACAAATTCTGTGCTTTTTAGCATAGTGGTGAGAAATTCTTGATTTTAGTGACTTTTTGGCTGACATTTAATCCAAGTCCATCTTTGAAGTCTAGAGGGACTAAATCACTTGCCCAGGTTCATACAAGTAGAAAGTATCAGAAAAGGAATTTGAACCCTTTGGCTCCAAGGGGAGGATTCTACCAAGGATCCTAAATCAAACTTCTTCAGTATGATGTAATGTACAGATTCAGAAGTCTGTGATGAGGCAGTCAGGAGACCCAGTCAGGAGTCTGTCACTAACTTTGAGGTCTGGGACCTTCCACTCTCTGTGCCTCAGTTTCCTTGTCCATAAAACAAGAGGGTTGGACTCACTCTGTAGAGTCCTGTGCAGCAGTCATATTTAATGATCGCATCGACTTCCCTGATTTACCTAGTAATGGGGTAGGTTTTTAGTAAGATATTAGAATTTATTGGAATCTCTTAGCTCAAGAGTTCTTAACCTATTTTGTATAGTGAATTCTTTGAAAGTCTGATGACACCTATGGATCATCTCTTAGAATAATGTTTTCAAATTCATAAAATGAAATACATAGGATTACCAAGGAAACCAATTTTATTGAAATACAGTTTTAATAAAAACACAAGTTGATGCAACCTCTGACATCTAGCATTGGACCCCCTGGGAGTCCATGAGTCATAGGTTAAATGCTCTTGTCCTTAGTCACAACAGGTTACCATTGAGCTCAGCTAACTTCTCTAGCCTCTCATCTCTATAAATACATAATCACTCCAGTAATTGATATCTGGGGTTTTCATTGTCTAATGATTCATAATACCTAGCTCATTTATCTTCAATTTGCATAACTAACTAAGTTACCAGGCGTGTGCCCTCTCCTCTGCTAACTGAAAGAAAATTGTTGCACCTGGTGGGCAGATATTTGGCAAGCATTTGGATGGAAAAAAACCCATGGGATCCAAATAGGAGGCATCTGAGACCAGGACTACACACTGCCCATGGCAGGGAATTCAAGTGGTAGGGAGAATGGGGGAAATTCAATTAAGACCACTCTCTGCTATGGTAGGGAAAGTTTCAATGTCTCTGTAGTCCCCTATTCCAGCTGAGAAGAGGCCAGAGAGATGTGTGAGAGGCTTTCAGAGTAGAGTTTTCAAAGAATTACTGCGACTCATATTTATTACAGCTGGAGACTTGGTTCCTGCTAAGATTCTGAAATGGAAAAAAAATTGAAAACCCCAGTATGGACCTGAAGTAGCAAATCCCATTTCAGTTTCTCACTGCCATTAGAACCTAGACTTTCAGAGCTGAGAGAGAGCTTACAATCCATAGAGACTGGAACAATAGCCGTGGGATGGTTTTCTGGGTCTTTGTAGGCCAATGTCTTGCCCTTCATTTTGTAGATGAGGAAACTGATACTGAGACAGTTTAAGTCAGCTTACCAAAGTTTGTTTTCCCTCGGAATAATGGTTATAGTGCTGGACTTGGAGCCAGAAAGACCCAAATTCAAATTTCCCTTCAGACACTTACTGATTGCTTGACTCCTGGGCAAAGCTCTCAGTCTCAGTTTCTACATCTGTAAAATGGGGATAATCACAAGATTGTTTTGAGGATCATTGACACAACATATGTAAAGCACTTTGCACACCTTAAAATGCTGTATAAATGCTATTACTATTTATTCTTCTTCTTATCAATATGGACAGGTGCCTGGAGAACAAAGAGGTTAAGTGACTGGCCCAGGGTCACACAGCTGGTGTGTGTCCAAGGCTGGCTAGCTACCGTGCCACACTGCTTTTGCTAGACCTTAAACTGAAAAAAAGATTGGAATGTAAAACTCATCATGGATTCTATCGTTAAAGAATTTGTCTACTTAAGCTCACAGGATCATAACATCATCAATTTAGATCTGAGAGGAAACTTAGAGGGCTTTGAGACCCACCCACCTCATTTTACAGATGGAGAAACTGAAGCACAGAAAAGCAGTGACTTGCCCAGGTCACAAAGCTAGTAAGTTTCTGAGGCAAGATTTGACCCTAGGTCTTCCAGCACTCAATCCACTTCTCATCTCCAGGCTAGCCCCAGTGTGTGTGTGTGTGTGTGTGTGTGTGTGTGTGTGTGTGTGTGTGTGTGTGTGTGAATTTTTCAGTCACAGCAAGTCTTGAATGTCACCTTCTAAATAAATTTTAGGAAGCTTATGACTCCTATCAGTTAAGGAGTCCACCCACTAACCTAAGACATGGGTCATACAATCCTTGATTATTTTTATGTGACTATGGGTGTTAATACATTTATTTAATATTCTAAGCTTTACAAAATCCTTTACATACATTACCTCATTTGCTCCCCCAGGGAACCCTGATGTTGGTTTTAGTCTTACCCCTTTCTTATAGATGGGAAAACTGACATTCGGAAATATCAAGTGACTTGATATACCAGAAAACACACTGAATTTGGGATCGGAAGACCTAAGTTCAAATATTGCCTTCATCCTTTAATGCCAGTGTAATCTGAGGCAAGTCATTAGCCATTCAGAGCCTTGAGTGTCTAATCAATAACAAGAGGGATTGGACTAGGAGGCTTCCAAGGATCCTTTCAGCACAAAATTGAAGCTTAGGATACGCTCAGGGTCCCTTCGCTAGGGAGTGTTTAGGATCCCAGTCTAAGACTATAACGCTCCATTCTGCCTTGTTTTCCCTCTGGATGTCTCAGTTTCCTCCCATGTAAAATAAGGAGATAGATTAGATGATCTTTAATATCCCTTTTTGCTCTAAATATATAATTCTATGATCTTGAGTTTGTCTCCTCTGCTTTTAAATCTTTCTTAAAAACAGCTTGAGTATGGGATGAATTGCTATCCATAAGTGCAAAGGGGAGTGGGGATGCTTTATTACTTGAGATTTCAATGCTTAGATTATCTGTTCATCAAATGCTATTTCCAAGTGCATTTGTTTTATGCTCAAGCACAGGAAGGGTTGCTGAGCGAACAAAATAAGCACCTGTATCTCAACATTCCATAGTGGTTTTGTCTTCTGATTTTAGCCTGAATTAAAATGCTTCCGTGTTTTACTCTCAATAGTCAAATACTCCCTCCTCCGGGGAGTTTCCCATAAAGCTAATTCCTGCTAAGAAGTATTTGATATTTGCATGGAGCACAATGACTCACTGTCCTACTGTTAGTTCCAGGTTTTCAGCAATTGGGACTTGGCTTCTCAGGAGAAGATAGCATCCATGTGACAGGTCACAGTAAGGAATGGTTCAAGTGGTACAACTGGAAGATTACTGACTTCGTAATCAAGGACTTGGGTTTGTCTCCTGTCTCTGCTGCTTAAAGCCTGGGTAACTTTGGGCATGTAACCTCATGATGCCTCAGCTTTCTCATTAGGAAATGAGGAGGCTGAATCAGGTGAACTCCAAGGTCACTCCAAGGTCATTTTCATTCTGTGATCCTATAACCTCTCTAGGCCTCAGTTCTTTATCTCTGAAATGAGAGAATTAGACAACATGACTTCTCAGTTCTAAATCTATGGTCCTATGAAAGTATAAACTAGTTTGAGAGGGAGAACTCATTACAGCAGAGGGTCATCAAAGCCCAGAGTGAAGAGAGATTTTCAAGACTGTTTGAACAAGAATTATATACAATTTTATCTTTTATATAATTGCATTGTTATTGTCCAGTTATTTTTCAGTGTATCTGACTCTTCATGACTCCATTTAGGGTTTTCTTGGCAAATACACTGAAATGAAATGATTTGTCGTTTTCTTCTCCAACTCGTTTTGCAGATGAGAAAATTGAGGTAAAGAGGGTTAAGTGACTTGCCCAAGGCACACTGCTAAGAAGTATCTGAAGCCAAATTTGAACTAAGGTCTTCTTGACTCCAGGCTCTGTGCTTGATCCACTGTGCCACCTAGCTGCCCATACAACTGTATACTGTAAACTATATATACATATAAAAATATGCATACATGTATATATACACAAAAATATACACATTCAGACTGTGCGTGTGTGTGTATGTGTATATATACATATGTGTGTGTGTGTGTGTGTGTTTCTAGAGCACTGAACATTATTGCAAAGACTTTTGGAGAGACTTGGTACTGCTAACATGAAGAGACTGTGGGGAAATGTGTTTCCATGGAGCAGAACACTGTCTCTGGCCAGATGATGGGGAGTGCTCACTCAACTTGCAGGCCATCTGACAGTCCCATCTTAGTCCCTGTGCCCCACTAACCCTCATCTTCACTTTCAGCAGCCTGTTAACTTTGCGCCCCCTCTCCCACTTTGTACTATCTTCATTTGGCCTCAAACTCCGTAGCAATACCATTTTCCTTTGTCTTCTCAAGTTATTTGTTCGACTACAAACTTTTCAGCTGTATTCCATTTGGATGAGCATATGATTATGAAACCTGTTTTCATTTCACTGGACAGTCACTGAGCTCTTATTAAAGACCTACTATGAGCTGGACACTGTGCCAAGATCTGGGGATTCTGGGAGGCAAAAGACATTCTTTGTCCTTGAGAAGCTCACTATTAAGTGGAACACATACTCACAAACTATACACAAAGCTATATGCAGGATAAATAGGAAATAATTAACAGAGGGAGGCACTAGAATTGAGAAGGGTTGGGAAGAAGGTGGGATTTTCTTTGGGACTTGAAAGAAACTGGGGAAACCAGGAAGTGAAAATGAGAAGGGAGAGCATTCCATACATGGGAGACAACCTGAGAAAATGCCCAATCAGTAGATGAAGAGTCTTGTTCATGGGATGGAAAGGATACCAGTGCCACTAGATCAAAGAGTAGGTGTATGGCTTGTGTTGTGTTTGTCCTTCGTTTTTGAAGAAGACCATAACATTAGAGAAATGATGACATGATTTGTACTTGACTTTGATTTGAGTGAGGGAGGGCTGTGCAAGGTCACCAGCCTCACTTTCTTCTCCTGAGCCATCTGAATCCAGTGACCAGATATTCATTGGGATGACTGGAGATGGCCTAGGAGGCAAAGGAAAACCTTGGCATTTTAGGCTAAGGCCTTTCAGGTACTCGTTTAAAGTGAGATAATACCCATTCAGTGAATAGGCCTCTTTAAAATATAGTCAGCCCCTTTAATAGAAAAGAAAAATAAATAAGTAAATAGGAAAATCATGCTGGCAGGACCCTCAGGGTTGTTGTTTGGAAGAGAAATTGTTACTACTGAGGTTCACTCTAAGCCAGAAGGGTCCAAAACCAGCTATTGAGTGGAGGTTGGGCAGGGACTCTTCCCTGCGCAATTCATGGGCTGGATTCAAATGGCTCTGGAAGAGAAGTGAGGCTGGTGACCTGCACAGCCCTCCCTCCCTCAAAACAAAGTCAAGTGCAAGTCATGTCATCATTTCTCTGATGTCATGTTCTTCTTTGGCAATGAAGGATGAACATATCCCGTGAGGAGACTGAGCTACCTAAATGGAGTAACTCCTCCCTTTCTCTTCCCTCCCCTCCCCTCCCCTCCCCTCTCCTTCCCTTCTCTTCCCTTCTCCTTCCCTTCCCTTCCCTTCCCTTCCCTTCCCTTCCCTTCCCTTCCCTTCCCTTCCCTTCCCTTCCCTTCTCTTCCCTTCCCTCCCCTCCACTGCCCTCCCCTCCCTTTCCCTCCTCTTTCTTTCCTCCTCTCCCGTTCCCTTCTCTTGTTTCTTTCTTGTCTCCCCTAAAGGTGTATGGGAGGTATAAAGTGAAAGAAGTCCGGAAAGGTGCATGTATGGGGCTTAGGTTACTAACGGTTTTTGAAGGCCAAATGGATGGTTTCTATTTGTGACCATGAATAATAGCAAAATTGTTTTGACTGAGTCAGGTACTGCACAGTACTGAGTCAAGTCTTACATAGACTGACTATGAATCCATGTTAAATGTGAGGACCTAAGAGGAAATAGCCTTATATCATCTAAGAATTGCTTTCCTGTTTTTACCTTTATAATTCCTACTGAAGTGTCTTGGCAACAAACATTTTCACTGTAAATTTTTTTTTTGACATTGCTAGGAATGCTAGAAATTGACAAGGAAAAGTGATCTTTTCCTCGAATATTCACCCTTTTGAATATAATGTCCCATAATAATACACACCTTTAGTTTTCTTTTCCTGGATTTATGGAACATTACAACTTTAGTCCCCTTTGCACAAACTCACCTCCTTGTTGATCCTCACAGATGCCATGACCTTGCTTTTGCACATGCCTGGAATGCTCCCCATTCACCCATATCTCAGAATTCCCAGTAGCCTGAAATGTATAGTTCAGGTGCTACCTTCTGCATGAGTCCAACATTAGTAGGGGATCTGGTGAATAGAAACCATCTCATATTTTGAGACAAAATTCATATCTTACACATGTCGTTTCATTTCATATCTTACACATTACAATTTTCTAAAAAAATGTATATTATATATATATATATATATATATATATATATATATATATGTCTCTTTGTTTCCTTGTTGTTTTTGCACACTTAGCACCTAGCGCAATGCCTGCCATTTAGTAGGTGCTTAATAAATACTCGTTAATTGATCGGTCTAGCTAGGAGGGGGTAGATAATGGGAGTGCAGTGATCTATGACATTCTACTGACAAATATCAATTTTCCATATACCCCCTCCTAGTTTAATATCCTAAACAAGCAATTATTTAGGACCTACTAAGTGTAACACTTAGATTTTCAATGGATGTTGAAATGTTTACCTAATGGGACTTTCTCTCCCCAGTTAAAGTTTTTAGATCATCCTTTCTTTCTCTTGAGAGGAACCGCATTGGAAAGGCCTCCTCTCTAAGTCTAGATGAAATTAGCAGAGGGAGAGAAAAGGCAGAAACATTAGATATATAGATATGCTCTCCAGTTTTATTTAGTGCATTGATTTTACATTGGTGGACATGTGTACATTTTCATTAGGAGCAGTTACAGTCAGAGCTTAGGAAATATTGATCAGTTATAAAGGGAAGACTAAATTTCAGCCAGATTATTTGTATTTGTCTGATCCTGAGTTTTACCCTCTTCTTTTCATTTCTGTTCTAGATCTCTCAGAAACCAGGGATATAATCAGACCCATTTACAAAGGCAATGTGAGGTCGAGGCTGTGGAAACCTTGGCTGAGGCTCCATGTTTATGGCTAAAATACCACCCTTCTCCCTCTTGCTGGAATGTGGCTGTTGATCTGAGAGCACTTTGCACAGAGAGCAAAGGGCCTAATTTCCTTTCATGCCCAGGCATTGGGGTATGTTTGCTTACCAGGCTGCTTTCCTTGTCTATTTGGTGATCTCTAATATTTCTTTCAACTCTAAATATGAATTTAAAAAAAGCATTTATTAACCTCTTACTGTGTGCAAAACACTTTCTTATGCACTAGGGACACAAATAGAAAAATGAGACAGACCTTGATCTCAGGGAACTTATATTCTCATAGGGGAGACAACAGCTTCAAGAATGGGGTGTCTGGGTCCCCCTTAGGACATACCTGTCCATTTAGAATGGTGTCCTTGGAAGATGATGCTGACAATGAGGGGGCCTACTCAGAAACCAGTGGAGGACTTTACCATGCAGATGGACTGGTACAAGAAGGGAGACTAAGTGAATAAGCCTGAGCTGTTTCCATTTAACAGACAGCCCACCCTGGGGCAGCTGTTGAAGCAATGGTTGCCATGTTTCCTCTTGTCTAGTTCTCCATTAAAGTTCTCCATTTAAAGACTTTTTAGCATTACAAGGTCATAGATCTAGAGTGGAAAGGGACTCCAAAGGTCACCTGATTCAAATCTCACATTTTACAGATGAGAAAACTGAGGCACATGAGAGTTAAGTGACTTGAGTCACAGAGATCATAATGGTCAAAGGAGAGATGGAGACCTATGTCATAGGCTCACAGGATCATAGCTTTAGAGTTGGAAGGGATCCCCTAGGTCTTCTAGTCTAGTCCTTCACTTTACAGATGAGGAAATGGAGGCTCAGAGGGGATGAGTGACTTGCCTAACATCACACAGGATGTTATGGGGCTTCTGAGGCATTTTGTTGTTCAGTATCTCACCTATTTGGAGGATGTGAGTCAATGATCAGCTTAATATTAAATACGTGTCATTCCAGGAAAGAAATGAGCCAAAATGTTTGCTATTATGTTCTTATTGCAGCTATTTCAGAGGACCAAATTCAGGAGAAAAAAACAAAAGAAATTACAAAAGCTGAGACTCTGACCCAGCTCTTCTTTATCCTTGAATAGTCTTAGGTTTCCTAGCTTTAGAGAAGTCTTAGTTTTCTAACCTCTTCAATTGCCTTTTCCTACTTTCATACCTGTCTTGCATTGGCAATTTAAGTCTTTATGTCCACCAACAGACAAGCTTTCATAACAAAACTTGGGTTGTCTAGTAGGTGGGCAATAGAGCATGGTATAGGGAGGTGAACTGTAATTCTTGAGTGAAAGGATGAATGGAAAAGTCCTAGTTCTCCTACTGACTCTCTGGGTGTCTTTTGGCAAATTATTTCATCTCTTTGGAACTCTGCTTCTTCATATGTTAAAGGAGATGATTTGGACAAAAGATCTCTTCCTACTTTATTTAATTAATAAAAATGATAATAGCTGGAATTTATATAGCAAAGTGTTTTCCATACATTGTGTCATTTGATTCTCTTGACCAAACTGTGAGCAAGGTATCTTAGGCACTATTATTACCCATAGGGAACACCATCACTCATTTTACTGATGAGAAATCTGAGGCTTACAACAGTTATGTGACTTGGCCAATGGCACTTGGTTAGTCGGTTTCAGAGGTGGGTCTTGGACTCAGATCTTCTTGACTCCAAGTCCCACTCTTTATCTTCAACGCCATTTCATCTGTTTTTATTCATTCAACAAGTATTTTATTAAGTGCCTGTGGTAGGTGCCATGGATATGAAGAAATACCTATTCTCCAGTAACTCATATTTGTTTCTACACTCTAAATTTTTTCCCTCAAAATGATACTTTGCACTTAACTCACAGTCATAGGACCTGAGTTCAAATCTTGCCTTTGTCCTAACTCCCCATCTGGCTTTGGACAAGCCACTTAACCTGCTGAAGCCTCAGATACCCAATCTGTAAAATAAGGATATTGGACAAGCTGACCTTGTGGGTTTCTTCCAGCTCAAAAATATATGGACTTATAAGTAGAGGAAAAAGCAGATAAAGCTGACCCCTTTGAAACAAATTTCTCATGCAGCTTTACAGTCTCAAAAAAAAGAACAAACAGAAAAAACTGTAACCTACCAACATGGAAGAAGTACTATGAAAAGTATCTAAGAAAAAGCAATTTATCCAATATACAGGATCAGCACATTATTTTTTGAAAAAAAAAAGATGTATTAAGCAGGAGTGGAATGTAACAAAACATGCTTATATTTAATAACCTCTTGAGGCAGGCAAAACAGATCTTGTAATCAAATTAGAAATCTCAGAGAATGATGGAGCCTTAGAGGTTCCTTCCTTCCTTCCTTCCTTCCTTCCTTCCTTCCTTCCTTCCTTCCTTCCTTCCTTCCTTCCTCTTCCTTAGAGGTTATCTTTTCATCCCACACTCCATTTTATTGAAATAGGAAAATGAGCCATCTGGCAGGGGAATTGACTTAACCAAAAGTCACAGAACTCATTAATGAAAAACCTAGGCTTTCTATCTCCCACACCCATAGACTTTTCAATACACCAAATGTCTCTTGAATAGAATTTGGGCATAGATGTACATTTCCCTTAAGTATTTCATGCATTGCCATTGGGAGCATTTCTTCATTGCAGAACTGTACCCAACATGTAATCAGAAAGTCCTTTTGAAATTTTTGTTCAGGAGTCCAAAATTCCAACCCTTCTTCAGTATTGTTTCTTTTTATTTTAAACACTCTATTGAAAGAAGTGTGTGTGTGTGTGTGTGTGTGTGTGTGTGTATGTGTGTGTGAGTGTGTTCAGAGGGGATGGGCTGTTCTGAGAACTGTTCTGGGTCATGAGGATTCAAAGAAAAACGTGAAATGATACTTGCACTCTAGGAGCTTAAATTCTGTTGAGGGAGAGAGTATGTACATCTATAAATTTATATGGAATGCATACAAAATAAATTCAAAGTTTTTGGGCTGAGGGGTGGAGATTGGCACTGGGAGAATCAGGATAAGCCATATATAGTTAGTGGTTGGGCTGAACTTAGAAGAAAATTAGGGATTCTAAGAGCCAGCATGCCAGGCATGGGAGCCTAGAGTAAAGGACATACTTCACTCATCCCCCATGACATATTCACTGAGAAATTTCACAGCTGCGATAATATAGAAATGAAAAAGAGTGGGTTTTTGATGGAAACACTCTTGAAGTAGCATGGGGATGACTTTTGGCTATGTTGGTGATGCATAAGGTTGGGTAGATTTCACTCACTTACAAAGGTTCCCAGGGGTGGATTGAGTGTTTGTTGTTCAAGGATCAACTTTGGAATTCATCAGCAGGTTGACCCCAGAGTGACTGATCATCTGATTCACAGCAAGTCTGTATGACTCTCTACCAAGCTGTAGAGGTGTATTTTGCATGGCTGGAACAAATACCCATCTCAACAAAACTGAGGTTTCTTATGTATTTCAGTAAAATGGATGAACAAAACCTGTTGTGATTGGAATGCTGCACAAAAGACCTTATTCAGGTCAATTCTAAGAGAAATCACATTTTCTGCTGAGAACCCCAAGCCCTGGAGGAATAGTTAATTTCTTTACATAAAAGAGTGCTGAGAAATAACATAAAATAGCATTTCAACAAACACTTGTTTATGAAGCATCTAATACATATGAGGTACTTTGCCGGGTGGTAGGAATACAAAGAAAAAAATAAAGATCTTATGATCACAGGTTTGGAGCTGAAACAGACCTTAGAGGTTATCTAGTCCAGGGACTTCACATCACAGGGGAGAAACTGGGGCCCAGAGATGACAAATGACTTTGCCCACACTGTAAGGGCCAGAATCTGGAATGATCCAAGATGACTTGACTTCATATCAAATATTCTTTCCCCTGTGCTGTCCTGCTTCCAGGTCCTCCTTTGCATTCTTCAGGGAAAATATAACTTATACATCTAAGGTAATGAAAGTTATATAAAGTAATTTCATGTTAGCAGCTTGATGACCAATGAATGAATGAATAAATAAAACCCTTTATGCCACACATTGAGCTAAGTACTAAGGATACCAGCACAAACACCAATATGTATCTACCTGTAAGGAGCCTGTATTCAATTATGGGATAGGGACATGTGTAACAGCAAGGATCCCAGAATAAACAGGAGGGCCTGCTGCACAGGTTCTTAGATCTGGTGGTCTAAAAGGAAGGCAACTTTTGAGAGGTCAACAATCTATTTTAATCAAGCACATATATCATTCACTTAGTTCAGGGGAAAAAGTCAGCACCCTGAACTTCAGAGAAAATACAGAGAAATAAACATCAACAGACAGGACCTCCAGCTGTCTAACCACAAGCAATACATACATTACAGATCAACAGACAGATCCAGCTGTCTGACCATTCCATACAATCATAGTTACCAGAGAGAGAAGCACCAACATTTGAGTTTTCAAAGCTGGGGAGCTTCTTAATAGCTGCATCATCTGACCAAACAAAAACTTACAATGAGTAAGGCACAGAACAAAACCTCACCTCAGAGTATAAATACACTTTTCAGAACCAGAGGGCATCACAACCCCCTGGGAACCAGTGCCTTATTAGAAATTAACAAAAGGTGTGAGCTTTCCAACAACAGCAGCAAATCTCCTCTAATCAAGCTTCCCTTAATGGGCAGGCCCATTAATGGATGGGGAAGACCTTTAACTCTCATTAGCATTACAACGTGAAGAGGGAAAAGATATCCAGGGAGAAGTATTTTTATCTGAGAAGTCAAAGGAATGGGAGGGGAGTTTTAGGACAATGTTTGACAATGGAGTAGGGAGGGCACTTAGGAATGAGAACTCTCATCTATCAAAAAAGTATCTAAAAAAGTTTCATGGAGAAGGTGGTACCTGAACAAAACTTGGGAAGTATGGCTTTTATGGTCTTATGGAAGATCCCAGACTATGGGTATTAGGAAATGAGGCATTCAAAGAAATGGTAGCAAGAAAAGAACAGATACTTGTTAGAGGTGACTACCTGGGTAAATGTCCTGGTGTCAGAGGGCAAAAGCGATGACTTAAACTCCTCTATTTGCTGAGGGCAGACTTGAAGATGAACGTGTGTGTGTACATACAAACACATACAACGTACATGTATGTATATATGCGAGCCTGCCTAGTTAAACATGTTTAACACATGTTAAACACATGTTTTAAACACACAAATGAGAAAGAAAACAGTGATATATTTGACTTTTATTTTTACTTACATTTTATTTTGTAATTGGAAAAAAGTGCTTGATATATACATATACCCAAATTGTATATATGTACATACATGCGCATATATACACACATGTATACAGTTTATCAAGCAATTTTGCCAGTTATGAAATGAAAATAAATTAAACATGCTATTGTTTACAAGAATGCAATATACACAGTTAACGTTGTTTACAATGTATGCTGTTCTATATACACATGCATTTGTGTGTGCATACCTACACATATATCACCTACATAGTGATGTAATCTATTAGTCACATTTTATAACACAATGACAGTCTACCTTTCACATCAAAATCACCAGTGATGGTGCATTGGTGCCAGTATCATAATCCTGATTTGTGGAGTAGAGGCTCACAAGACTGTCCCAAGCCAGCAGATGGAATCTATGATCTGATCCAAACGCTGACTCTTTTCTTCCATTTCAATGGAGGGTGAATCAAAAAGGAAACTGACTAGTCATCCTGAAGGCATCCATTAGGTGTTTTCTGTTGGTCTTAAAGCTTTCCATAAATAGATGGACCAGAAAATGACAACTGATATCAAATCCATTATCTAGCTGCCTGTTCCTGAGTGACATTCACCATTGCAAAGGGGTACCTATATTTTTCCTCTAATTATTTTTTTACTGAGACTAAAAATCATTTAATACACAAAACATCATTTAGTTCACATGCAATCCAAAGACATTTGTCTTCTTTTACAACCATACTCTCTAAATTTCTGAAATATTGTATAAATTTTTTTTTTTTGTTACTGAGGACTGAACATCAAACTCAGTTTAATCCAGTCCTAAGACATTTAGGAAACAATACAAGTCTGAGATGAGAAGATTTAGTTGTGACTTGTGAACCCATTACTCAGTAGCTTCTTGACCCTGGACAAATTGTTTACTATATCTGAGCTTCATTTTCTCCATTTAGAAGACCTAAATTCTAACCCTCTGAGGAACACTACCCTCAATGGGACTCAAGCAATTCCCAGATCCTCTGTTGATAAAATAGTGATCATAACTCTTGCCCAATCTATGCCCCAGGATTGTGAAGAAATTTTACCTTGCATATCTTATTGCACTCCAGAAATGGCAGCAATCAATATTTAAATTTGATGGTCCCTATGAAGCACCTACCACATATCAACACCCTTGATTTCCTCCAGTGTCCCCTTCTGTAAAATGGGACCTTCCATTAGATGACTTCAAAAAGCCCTCTGGTCTCCAAATACATGAGCTTGTGACAGTGTTTATCACTGTAGAGCTTACAAAAATTATTGAATAGCAAATGATAATATATATCAAAGGACTGATTCAACAAACATAATTTTTATAGGACTTTCAGATGGTTTAGGCTATGGATTTCCAAAAGAAATAATAATAAATAATAATATTAATGATAAAAAACAAATACTTGACTTTTTTTTTACTTTGTAAAGTTGCAAAGTGTTTTATACTGGTTATCTAATTTAAACTTACAGCCATCCTACTGTAAGGTTTGCAGGTATAATTGTCCTCATTTCAAAGAAATACGGGGTCATAGATCTTTAGTTAGAGTTAAACCACATTTATCATCTTAAAAAATGTATTCAAATATTATCCTTTTCACTTCACATATTTATCTTAAAGTACCCCCCCCCCCATATCTGGATGAAGAAACTGAAGTCCAGTGAGCTAGAGAAGTTAACTTATTTGTGTTTAATCACACAACTAGTTATTATCAGAACCCAGATCTTTTTGGCTTCACACCCTGCACAACACTGCACGCATTTCAGATTATTAGCCTGTGTTTTTATCTACTCTTCTTTTCCTATCTCCATCATGTGCTCATTTCTCAAAGATTCCACAAAGAGCAAGCATTATACATAGGGGAAGCAAAGAAGAAATGGAGAGGGTGACTAAAGAGACACAGGGAGACAGATAGGCAGAGAGAAAGAAGATGAGAGACAGAGAAGGCAAAGACAGAGACAAACATATATATATATATATATATACATATATATATATATATATGTATATATATATATATATATATATGTGTGTGTGTGTGTGTGTAAGTGTGTACATACAAACATACATACATATATATGTATATATATATATATACAGAGAGAGAGAGAGAGACAGACAGACAGACAGACAGAGAAACAGACAGAAACAGAGGAGGAGTAAAAGAGAGGGGAAGAGAAGGGAGGGGAGGAGGTCAGAAGAGGAATGTGTGTGTGTGTGTGTGTGTGTGTGTGTGTGTGTGTGTGTGTGCATGTGTGTATGTGTGTGTGTGTGAAGTCCCTCTGAATTTCTCTTTAACAGGGACCATATGAGAAGAAAGGTATGCAGGCAGATGGCAGAGCCTTACCTTTTCACCTCCAACCAAACATACCCAAATGGATTGGATTAGATGGCCTCTGTAGTTACTGAGATTGAGAGCTCTCAGATTGCTGTTCAACAGTTTTAAAAAGAACTGGGAAGTACCATGTGTTAAGGCCAATGTATCATCACTTTCTGCCTTCACAATACCATCCTCTGATAGCTTAAGAGCAGCTCCCCAGGCCTGGACCGGATCGTGTTATGAACAATGCCTGCGTCCCCTCCTCATCTGACACCGGTAACAGTAACCAGGATACCTTGTTCCTTCCTTTTTCTCTTCTGCAGTCTCTCTCCCGTCATCCCTTCCCCCCATCTCCTTTGATTCTAAATCAGTGCTGATGACAGAAGCCCAGTCTTGTTGTATCGCTTGCCTTAGTAACCCTAGATGGTTTCTTTTCTGTTCCATTTCAGCCTTGTGTGACCTATCCCGCTCAACAGTGATCTCCTGCTCCTTTTCCCCGCTTTGGACCCTGCCACCCTCAGACCCCAAAGAAAACCCTCACTCTTTGGTATTGATGATGATGGCCTTTTTGCTTTTCTGCCAAATGTCTTGGCACCAATCCTGCCCTATCTACTTTCAAAGTAGAGGTTTAGACAAATGATCTTGTTTTCCCCCAGATAGAATAAAATAGCAGACTCTATGATTTATGTCCTCAGAGAAACACTCTCAGGAAACAGATGAGCATTTTGAAAAGTCCAAGTCACATGTTCTTTTCAATTTCACAACAGAGCTCAACTCTATACGCCGCTGATTTTTTTCAATGTGCACTGCCAAGAGATAAAAACCCCAGATAAAGAATATGGGCTCCTTCTGCACTACTGGTGGCCAATTGAGGCCAGGAGGACATTTGTCAAAGCTTTGTCTACTTGAGCATGAAGCAACCCATAGCTACATCATTCTGTTGGCATTTGACAGTCAAACAGTACTTTATCATACAAGACCTTCTCCAGCAGAGATGTATAACTAGAAACCAGGTGACCAAGTTTGAGTGCACATCCAAGAATAGACATGCAATCTTCCTATTTGAACAATCTCTCCATTTAAATGACTTAAGCTACCCACAGCTTAATGGACAGAATTAATTGAATCTATCTCATTAAATGCCAAAGACACTAAATTATTAGCAAAGCAAAAAAGGCAAAAATCACGAAGTTGAAAAAGATTGATGGAACAGACAAGCATCTCTTTCAAACTTTTTTTCTTTCATACACAAATTAAAATGATCACAATTAAAATTCTCAATGAAAAAAGTTGACAATCTGAAGAATGGTATAGAATGAAGATCAGGCTTTGCTGTGAGCCTGGCCAAGAAACCTGGCTCTGCTATTCAGAGGTGTGAGGAGTGTGGCCATGGAACTCAGCCTCGTTGGGCCTGCATCCTCACATCTGTACAATGACAGTGACAGTCTAGTCATGTTCACCTCTTTAGGAAGGCTAAAAGCAGGCAGTGTAAATGAATCTGGTTCAGAGAGAGAGGGTCTCTTATACTCTGTGATCTCTGCCAGGTCAAAATCCTACACTATAACCCTGGATCTCTTCACTGATTATGAGGGGTATGATGAAATCACGAGAACATGTAAGTAGGAAGAAATCAGGAAGGACTTCTGTTTAACAACTTTCAATGCAGTGTTCTAGGGGGTAAGGAAGATGTGTTACTCCTCAAACACCTTGGAGACTGAATTAGAGTTGAGACTCCTAGTGGAAAACTTTGGGAAAGCATGGATTAGGTCACCCAGGTTGGGCCATAATGGAGGGTTTGTAACCTACATTGTTAGAGGTAGTACTTATTTCAGTGACATCACATATCTATTATAGCATTGGTCTTAACCCTTTTCTTTGCAATCTAGTAAACCTTATCAGAAAACTCATGAGAATAATGTTTTTAGATATAAAATAGAATAGGATTATAAGAGAAATAAATTATATTGAAATACCATTATATATATATGTATATACATACATATTTATGTATACACCCCCCTTCATACTCCCCTCCCCCCATATAGTTTATATAGTTCACAGACACAGGGACAAGAATCCCTGCATTTGCAAAGCAATATCACATAGTAGGTAGCTAAAATCAGGAAGACCTGAGTTCAAATCCTCCCCCTTCCATTTTCTAATTGGATGACTCTAGGCAAGTCAACTCACCTCTGTATAACTCAGTAGCTCTCCGGGTCTCATCTACTCAGTAATGGATGGGTTATGATCTGCTTGGGGAAGGGGATCCCTTCAATGGGAGCTCCTGCCACTGACTATGACTTTTCATGGAACTCAAAGGATGATAGACTCAGCTAGAAAGGATCTCAGAGGCCATGGAGTTCAATCTTCTCAATTTAGAGATGAGGAAACTGAGGTTCAGAGAGGTGAGTAGCTTACTCAAGGTCACAGGGAAGTTTTTGGTAGATCTATAGTAACAAGGGGCCTCAGGGGCCATTTCATTCAATCCCATCACTTCACAGATGAGAGAACTGAGGGAGACCTAGGGAGGAACTTCAAGTAAAGTGTCAGAGCTTGAGATCTGAATCCAGGTCCTCTTGCCTCTCCAGATCTCATGCTCTTTTCACTATACCATTCTGTGTATCAAATCTGTCAAAACCTTTGTGGGCACGTCGATGGTCTGAGAATACAGGAGCTAACATTTGACTCTAAGGTCCAATGGAGTAACAGTTACTGGGGACTAAAGGCCTTGGATCCTCTTGTCATCCTGTCTGTTTTGCTAGTTTTTCCTTGGATCTTTCTAACTCTGGCTTCCAGTCTGTCTGCCCTCTCTTCCTTTCCTGATTTTAACTCACCTGGTTGTTTCTAATCTCTTGCCTACCTGCTCTCAGTTCCCATTTGCTGCATTCACTTTTCCCCTCTTACCTTGATCAGAGCTTGGTAACTTGACTCTGGCTCCTAATGATCCCTCCATAGGGGGTTAGCAGGAGGAAAGTCTCATAACCCTTCTGATAAACCCATCTAGCATTCCTCAACACCATAGGACAGCCTGGCTTTGCCAGATTCATGGCATCCTTTTCTACATGTCTTCATAAGGAGCTCCCTATGCTGCTCTTACTGTTTTATATTTAATATGCATTATTTGCTCAGATGGATACAATGACTTTTTCTAATTGAATAAATATGCTGTGATGTAAGATCATATTCTTCAGGCTCAATGAAAGCATCTTTGGGAAAACTCCAATTGCATAGAGGAATCGAGATGATATGTATGTCATACCATTTCTGTGCAGTTTTAATTTCTTCCATCATCTCTATATTTTGAAACATGTTCATTTTATGTAGTTTGTGGCATATGAGTATTCACTGTCATACATCAAAAATATTACTCTTAAATTTTTATAGATTATGTTATGTCTGGATGGTTGCAGATAATTGTCTTGTCTCTAATGAGGCCTCTATTCTAGAAATACCTATTTGTTGAATTCTCAAGGATACTGGGGGTTTGCATTTATAATACAAAGATTTGTTGCTGTTAGTTTCTAAAGCTTAGTATGCTTCTGGGGTGTAATGTGAGCTACCGGATTCCTTCTAGTCATCTGGTATATGTTAAATTTCGTGTCCACCAGCAATTACATGTTGCATAATTTCTAGCATTTCATTGTTTCACATGTTAGATATGAGAAATTCCAGGTACATTTAGGGTTAACTTTTCCAAAATTTCTTCTGGTAATGGTCTGAGCCTGAATTGCTGTCATAAATGCCATATATAAATAAAACTGTTTGACTTTAAGAAAAAGGAGAACTGTACATTGATTAGCTTGTACACAAACAGGATACCATGGACATCACAAATATCTCCAAATATAAAATCTTACAGAATCACAGAATAGCACATATTTCCCACTTAACAGATGTTAGTGATTGTTAGTTTCACAGCAACCTCATGAAGTAATTGTTACAATCCCCATTTTACAGATGAAGGAACTATGAGTCAAAGACATAGATGTCATCATGTAAGAAGCTGTTTCAGATAAATCAATCAAAATTACTTTGATTAAGCATCTTCTATGTGCCAGATACTATGGAAGGTGCTGGGGATGAGTTATGTGTGTGGTTTGTCCTTCATTCTTGAGGAGAACCATGATGTCAGGGAGATAATTACATGATTTGCAGTTGTCTTTGATTTGAGAGAGGGAGGGCTGTGCAAAGTCACCAGCCTCCAGAGCCTTTCTGGGTCCAGTGGCCAGATGTCAATCAGGATGACTGGAGATGGCCCAGGATGCAGACTGGGGATGGAGGGAAAGAGGGAAAGAAAGCAAGAAGAAAGTAAGCATTTATTGGACATTTACTGTGCCTGGAACTGTGCTAAGTGCTAGGAATACAAATGCAAGCAAGAAGAAAGACAGTCTCTGCCCTAAAGGAGCTTAATTGTCACAGGGGAAGAAAGTACACCAAAGGGAGGTAAGAGGCATGAAAGCCAGAGGAGTCTGGAAAGCCAGCAACAGGACAGGGAAGGCAGGTTCCAATGGGACAAAGGCTACAGGTCTTAGAGAAGTTTATTCCAGGATGAACAGGCTGCAGGGAGAAGTAGATTGTTCTAAGAGGATGAATTGCTGGGTGCTGAGAGAAGTTCTGGAATGCACTAGTGGTGTAAAGGATATGGTTTTGAAATCTAGCCAGGAAAAGAATGAAGAGCTTGCAATAAATAAATGTTTACTATTATTATGCAATAATATACAATGATTCTCTGTTTGGCATTTAAAGCCCTTCATAATCTATCTGCTTCTACCTTTCCAGTCTTATGCCTTATTCCCTGTGAGGCCATGCACAGTAGGATCTTTTGTTATTTTTGTTTTAGTATACTCAAGAATATAATGCCTCTATTTGAATAATGGGATTGAGGATGATCTTTCTCACCGATGGATGAGCCTGGGAAGATTTGTAGGAAGGTCCACACATTTTATTAATGAGACACTGGTTCTCAAGGGATGTGATGCCCTCTGGTTCTAAAAAGTGTATAAAGACTCTGAGGTGTGATTTTACTTTGGGGGCTTAGTTTTGGGAATAGGGTTTGTGTTTGTGTGCCACATGAGACTGGAAAGCCTCTAAGCAGACCCCCGGCTTTAAAAACCCAGATATTAGTGCTTCTCTCTCTGGTAACTATGTTTGTATGGTTAGGCAGTTTGTTTATGGTTAGGCAACAAGCCCTGCCTGTTGATTTTTGATTTCTTTATATTCTCTGAAGTTCAGGGTGCTGACTTTTCCCCCTGAACTAAGTGAATGATACATGTCCTTGATTAAAGTGACTATTGACCCAAGAGTTGCCTTTCCTTTTAGAAAAGCAGATCAAAGAACCTGTGATAGCAGGGCTCCCTCTCCCCTCCCCATGCATGTCGGGGTGCTTATTGTTATACTCCCCATCTTGTACCTTTCCATCCAATGATACTAGCCTTTGACTGGTCCATGGACAAGACCCTCCCTCACTTGTCTCTGGGTATTTTTTCTAGCTGTCCTGGCCCCATGCCTTCCCTTCTCTGCTTGAACTACTAACCTCTTTGGCTTCCTTTAAGTCTTAACTAAAATCCTGAACACAACTAAAATCCCAGCTCTTACAGGAAGGCTTTCTTAACCCCTCTTAATTCCACTGTTCCCTCTTCTAGTTACTTCCTATTTATCCTGTAAATATCTCCCTTTGTTTACATGTTGTGGCCCCATTAGATCACTCCTTGAGAGCAAGCGACTGTGTTTTGTTTCCTTTTATATCTCTAGTGCCTGGGATATAGTAGGCATTTAATAAATGTGTATTGGTTGATTAATGACAATATATAATGTTACATATAAGTGAGTTTACTTTCTAGCAGGGAAGAAATTTCTTGATGAGTTGATTAGACCTCTGTGATTTATATGAGGGAAACTAGCAATGCTTTATGTTGATTTATGCCCAAGCTACCTTTTTCCCTTGATTACAGATGCCTCCTTTCATTGTCAGGTGTTCCAAAGACGGTTACCCCCATGACCCAACAGACCAATCAAAATAGAAGGCAGAAAGTTGACCTGGATCTTCTTTCTCTGAGTACATTGATTTAGAGTTTTGTTTTTGATGCCAAATTGAAGAAGCTTGACTGTTTCCAAATGGTTGACTTGATCAAGGAATGAGGAGGCTAATTAAATTTGCATCAAGGGGCTTTATTGGTTTCAAATGTTTGATATGAACACAAAATTGGAATATGATAAGTAAATTTGCATCAGTAATAACCTAAAGATGCATTGCTCCATAATCTCTGTATCTTTTCTGCCTTCTGTGAAATCGAGCTTCTAATGGTGGGGCATGTTTCCTGAGACTAGGGGTATGGGAATCATTGTGTAAATACTAATCTGGTTTAGTTTCATAAACTGTATATTAATGGGATTCTCTCCTAATTAGCATATGGAAAGCATTATGAAGGCACATTACTTTGGATTTGGATGTTTCATTTTAGGAGACAGTAGTGACATAATCCTGTTTATCTCCATGTATTTAGAGTCAGGAAGAAAAAATTGTACCCCCTACCTACATTATTCCTCCTTTCCCAGAAATGAATAACATTTCAATGTAAATTTGGCACCATGAAACTCAGTGGACAGTGCAGGCATTAGAGTCAGGGTCAAATAGGAAATCCTTTGGTCTTCTAAGTCCTTCATGACTGTGGTCCTCCAAGTTTTCTGGATTTCTTTCGCTTTGTCTCCTAATGCCATGGACTCTGTGATTTGATGGCACTGGCCTCCTTGCTGTTCCTTGTACCCTACTCCTTCAGCCAGCTTCAGTCGTGTTCACTGACTGTCTATCCCTCATACCTGGTACTCTCCTCTTCCACCTCTATACCTCTTATTCCCCTGACTTCCTCAAGTTCCAGTTAAACCTGACTTTTCCTTAATACCTTTCCTCTGTTGATTATAACCTGTTTGTCTTGGATGTGGCTTGTTTTCATGTTGTTTTCATGAAACATAGTAATTTTCATGTTGGATTTCCTATTAGACTGTGATCTCATTGAGGGCAGGAAATCTCTTTGGCCTTTCTTTGGATTCACAGTGCATTGCACCTGGCATTACATCTAGATGGACTATGGACTTTGTCATGTTGCACTTTGGACAACTAGGTGGCATTGCAGCAGATAGATTGCTGAGTCTAAATCTGACCCTGGCCACTTGCTTCAGTTTCTTCATCTGTAAAACGATTTGGAGAAGGAAGTGGCCAACCAGAGCAGTATCTTTGCCAAGAAAATTCCAAATGGGGTCACAAAGAGTTGACCATGACTGAATAATTACCTGAACTTTACTCCTTGGATAGCCACCTAGCTTGAGAAACCTCCACCATCCTCATTAATAGCTAGTATTTATACAGTATTTTAAGACTTAAAGATATTAACTCATTTGATCCTCATAATTCTGGGAGGAGGCTGCTAGTATTATCCCTATTTTAAAGATAAGGAAACAGGCACAGAAAGATTAAGTGACTTACCTAGAATCACATAGTGAGAGACGTAGAATTTGAATTCAGGTCTTGCTGATGCCAAGTGCCATATGCTTTCCAATTTTAAAACAGCAATTAATCAATACTGCTATTGCCATTTTGATGGCCGCACTGGCCGTTACAGTCCTGCTGCTGGCCTACTCACCATCCCTCTCACTTTCCAAATCAATATAATCCTGTCCTGCTCTAAACATGACTCTCCTGTCCTTTCTCCTCTATTAGACTATAAGCTTCTTGAGGGTAAGGATTGTCATCACTTTTGTATTTGAAGCCCAGCATTAAACACAGTGATTGGAACTGTGCTTTCTAAAATCATTGTTGCCTACCCTTCACCCTGCTCAGGACACCAGGCTGTCCAGACCCTGTGGTAGGAAGAAAAACATGAATTTTCCCACCTCTTAGAAGAAGTGGAATTTATCAAGTATAGTTCTTCTGGGCAGTAAGGTGGCCCAGTGGATAGAATACTAGGCTTAGAATCAGGAAGATTTTCAAATCTAGCCTTGGACATTTACTAGCTGTGTGACCTTTGGCAAGTAACTTAACTCTGCCTTAGTTTCCTCATCTGTAAAATGGGCTGGAGAAGGAAATGATAAACCACTCTTTTACCTTTGCCAAGAAAACTCCAAATGGAGTCATGAAGAGTTGGATATGTCTGAACACAGTAATTCTGTGTACATAGAGGATTGCTAGGTTTTACCATCTTCCATGATACTACCTCTTAAATTCTTCCAGGAGTTACCATATGCTTTGAAGTTATGCCCACTACAACCCAGGAAGCAAGCTGCCTCTCCCATGCTAATGCACTCCGAGTCCCTCTGGGTTCAGTTACTCATCTCACCAGAGGACCCTTAGAAAAGAAGTGAACCATCTTGCATATGTTTTGTATCTTAATTTGAGTGTGAGGTCCTTGAGAGTAAGGGATGTTCTGGTTGTGGCATTTGTGTTCTTAGTACTTAGTACTGAAAGCTCTCAAATACCTTTTTAATTGAGTCTTGAAGAAGTTTGATGAAAGATAATGAAATGAAGCCATTTTCTATAGTACAGGGACTCTCCTTGTTCTCTTATTTGAGGAAGATTGTCTCAGAGGTGTCTAGATTCAGAAGTAGGTCCATTGGAGTCAGGAAGATCTGGGTTCAAATCATATCTTAGGAGATACTATGTCATCCTGGGCAAGTCACTTAGCTTGAATGGGACTCAGTTTCCTTATCTGTAAAATGGGGAGCAGAGTTGGACTCCATGAAGTCTAAGTTTCCTTCTAGCTTTAAATCCTCCAGTGACCCCCTGGTCCTCATCGCTGATGACTGAAAACTTGACAGAGGAGAGAGGTAGAAACAATTAGATGTCTGCTAGGAGAGCAGCGCAGGACTGGAAACTAGCAATGGACATTTTAAGAAGGCTCCCACAGTAGCAACATCCAAAGCTTTAGCTGAAATTTTCTTTCCCTTTTTCAGTAAAAAAAATTATTTTCTTTTTTAACTCACAGAAGAAAACAAGCATTTGCATAGCAATATAATAAAGAAGATAATTGAATAAGAAATGGCAGATCTGCTATGTCCAATTTGCTGTTCCCTCCAAATATGCAACAAAGCTATCATGTAAATTTATTTTTTCCCTTTTTTCTCCCCCTACCTAGAAATGGCTACCATTAGACAAAAACAGGTATGTGTGCATTCATATATATATGTATAAATTATTTTGTACATACTTCTATTAATATGCTTTTTTCTCTGGATGTAGATAGCATTTTTCTTCATATGTCCTTTATTTTAAATCTGTGCATTTATAATAGTTAAAATGACTTAGTTGCTCAAAGTCATTCTTAAAACAATGTTACTGTTACTGTATATGATGTTCTCTTGGCTCTACTCACTTTACTCTTATTTCAAGACAATTTCTACTTTCTGATGGTTTATGATGTATATGTTTTAATACATGTTCGATAATATAGACAGTTTTTTTTGTTTTATGTATTAGAATTCTGGTACTTTCAAGCAGATAAGGAGGAAGAATTGGGGGCCCAGAATGTGTGTATGTATGCACATGTCCATGTACTTGTATACACATTTCCATAGATATATTCTTTGGTAGTTTTTCCATTGTCTTTGATAGCTCCGCAGTAGTTCCTTTAAAGTCATCTCTTTAATACATTTAAGTCTTGGTTTTTGCATAGACACACACAAATGAAATGCTAGATATCTGTCTTCCTACATATGTTTCATGAAACTTGTTGAAAGGAAGAGTCAAGCTGTTTAAGTTGGCAAACATCTTAAATAGCCATCTTAACTAATCTTCATTTTTTTGTACTTCTTAATGTTATTTTGTATTTGTATTGGTTTCTTGGGTCAGACATAGCAGATAGTCAATAAGCTAGACCCCAAATGAAAAGAAAGTAAGCAAGTTGGAGGATGCATGGGATATTGGGTAGGGATTTGGATGATCCCAAGCTATTACAGAAGGTTGGAATGATGGCTAGTGAGAAATGGTATAGAAAATCTTATTAAGACCACCCCTGAGTGGCAAAAGGAGAGAAGTGGTTATATAGTAAGGAGGAGGCAAAACCAGTGGATAGTCCATGTATTATCACTAATGTCCAAGGAATATTGAAAAACTTAGAGGGAGATCTCCTGAGTGTAGGAAGATCATATATGAAAGATCTATGGAAAAGCAGGAGTTACAGAATATGAAAGGGTACAGAGGGATTTTTCCCCTAATGATGGTGAAGGGCACACCCATACCAAATGGTCACATAGATTAACCTGAATCTCTAAGTGTGATATGAACACAAAATTGGAAAATTGTGAAAATGGAGGTATTATTGCCACATAATTTGTCTATTGTAATATCCCTTTATTTTAAGCCCCTTCCACATTGGCAGTGTGGTGCAGTGGAAAGAGATCTGAACTGAACTTTGAATTCAGTCTCCATCACTTACTAGCTATGTGACCATGGGCAACATACTCTGTTTAATAACAACATGGCAACAACAGTGATATTTTACATTTCTTTAACACTCTGTGTCAAGCACTGTGCTAAGTACTTTACAATTAGTATCTCATTTGATTCTCATAACCTCCCTGTGAGGTAAACGCTATTATTATGCCCTGAGGTGAAGGAACTGAGGCAAATAGAAGTTAAGTGACTTTCCCAGTCATGCAGATAGGAAGTGTGTGAGGCCAGATTTGAGTTCAGGTCTTCCTGACTCCAGATCCAACACTCTATCCACTCTGCTATCTACCCACTTCTATCTCACACTATGTAAACTTCTCTGGTTGGATTGAAGGATGTTTATAATTTCTCTCCAACCTATTCTTCCAAACCGCTTTCAAATAACTTCCTTTCCCTTCTGTTTGTTGCAGCCAAAATGACTTCCTTGATATTCACATACAGGCCATCCTATGCCCTGTGTTTAGGCTTTTGCTCATTCAGTCCCCTGTGCCCAAAGAGCTTCTGGTCTTTGCTTTCATCTCTTGGAATCCCTATCCCACCTTAGGGATCAGTTAGTGGCACTTCCAAAAAAATTCATCATTTATCTCCTCTCTCCACCCCCTATGCCCAAGTTGTTAGTACCTTCCCCACCTCCTTGAAATTTCTTTGTATTTGTTGATCTAATATTTTTTTCCTCCATTTTTGCTCTCTTTTTAATCTCATTTCTGCCTTCTCTACAAGCACATCCAGAAGTTTGATGTTAAATGTCATGGCTCTAACGTCCTTCATGATGAAATACATATGCTATAAATGATTTCCAGATCTTTTCCATTTTTCTTCTACTTACTGCCCTTTCCTTTTTCATCCTTAAATGCCCTTGGATTGACTTTATTTGGCTGGGTCCCTTTCCAAGGTTTCTTTAAGCTGGCACAATCCTTCACTATTTTTTACTGTTTTATGAGGCATTACTACTTTCAATCCTCCATTCTCTATAAAATTTTTACAAAAGCATTTATATAATAAACCTGTGTTGCCCTTGGCTGCCATATTACTTTGCTTGGCAAATAAGTACTTTTTTTTTGTTTAATAATATGCTTTTAAAGCTCTTTTGTTCTTATTATAAAAGTTGTTTAGTTAAACCTCTGTATAATATTGTAAGCTGTGTTTATCTTCTTTCTACCAAGTAAACTTCATTTCCATCATCAATATTTTTTTTGAAGAGCTCAGAAGGGAATAATTATAATTGCATGCTTTTCCCCTCATTTTGATTCCCTCTTCTATTTTTGTACCAAGTTTTATGTTTGCTCTAACAAGGTGGTAGTTTGACTATTCGGAGGGAACAGATTTAGAAATGATTTCTACATCAGTAGCATCTGTAACCACTCAAAAATGATTGGCTTAATCATTCTTATAAAAATAAAGAAACAAGCCAAAATATGAAAAAAAGGATGAAAAATACCTGTTATGTAGATTAGGCCACATAGATGGATAAACCACAGAGCTCATATATCAGTATTTATATCTTGGACTGACAGAATGAAGGATGATGGATGAGTCCTAGCATTAAGCAGGAGGCAATGAGAAAGTGGGGTTGTTTTGGGGAGATTGCATAATTCCTTTTATGACCCCAGAATTCTCCTAGAATAAAATGTCCATCTGTTTTTACAACTGTGAGACAAGGAACACTACCATCTCTGAAGAATTAAAATGAGTTTTCCTCAGAGGGCAATGAAAACATGCATGGTGGAGTTTACCTGCTGTAATTTATAATGTAAATCAATTACAAAGGAGGACCAAAGAAAATGATGTCCTCAGAGAAATGTAGGACTATGATGGGCTGGGCACACAGGGAGAACAAAAACCAACCAGTGGATATCCTGTGTGCTCCAGGATTTCTGGGATGGAAGAGGGGGAAGGCTCATAGAACAATGAGAGGGTGCTCTGTGGTGAATATTTGGGAGAATATGGACAGGAGTCACTCAAGTATGATGAGTGTGGATGAGATACAATCTGTGTCCATAGAGGCAACATCCATATTGGTGAGGTCACGGATTCATTGATGTATTTGAGCAGACTTTATTATATGTGTTTGTACAAGTCATCCCCCAACCCAGAGCTCTCACCCCCAGCAGAATGTAAGCACAGAACGGTGTTGTTTTAATTTTGATCTTTGTAACTCTACTTCTCAGTTTCCCCTCCCTGGGTCCCTCCCTGGCATCATAAATGCTTGTTGAATAAAATAATAGATGATGATCTCTGGGCCTCAGATTCCTCATCTCTTCAACAGAGATAAGACATGCAACATCATTATCACTGGGTGGCTTTTGGAGTAAATAAACACACTGATCACTTTGTAACCTTTAAATTGCTGTATAAATGTCATTTATAATAATTTGATGAAAAGAATACAGATAGTGTGGTACTCATTGACATTCATTTTAAACCTAACACTCTTAGGAGAAGGGATACCATTCTAGTCTGTGACCTTGTGAGCTTTGAAATGTTGGGGCAGCGATCTGCTGGAGCTCAGGGGGCTAGATTTCATGATTTCACTGAGAGGCAAGCCCAGTGAGGGGCTAAATCTTAACGTAATAGTGAGTAGAAGACAGATAAAACCAAGCTAGTGACTCATTCACTCCGTGTCCCACATTTGGAACTGAACTTGGTGGGAGTAAACCTTCATAGAATCTACTTTCAGCTCAATCACTGAACCCATCAGAATCCAGAGGGTCCTGGTGAGGAAACTCTCTGTAGGAGGGCAGGTCAGCCCCTTCTCTGCCTAGAAGTGCCTAGAGCACAGAGTGGTTTGACTTGCCCAGGCAGAAGCAGGACCTGAATCACGTAGGTTGTCCTGATTCTGAGGCTGACTCTCTATCCACTGGGGAGACAGGTTGCATAGTGAAATGGAACCCTGGAGTTAGGAAGAACTCAAGGGATTCCTACTTCAGAACTTACTAGCTGTGTGACCCTGGACAAGTCATTTGCTCTCTTTTGACCTCAATTTCCTCATCTGTAAAATAGACTTAGTAATAGTACCTGCCTCCCAGGTTTGTTGAGAAAATCAAAAGATAATATTTGTAAAATACTGTTCAGACCTGAAAGCATTATATAAAAGCCAGATAGTTTATCATCATTACACCATTCTGCCTCTTCAATTGACTATTTACTTAAAATAGGCAGGTGTTCGATGGTAGTGTTACATCATTTCATTTGTGTCAAGTTGTTACACCTCTCCTACACCTGCCACCTTCATCAACTCCTAAGTACAGCCTCCACATAAGGTTTTGAAGGCACAGTCTCCAGGGACAAATATTTCTAGTTATAGCTCTGAGAAAGACACCCAAAGCCATGTAATTATTTCACTAGCACTTCTTGTCTGCTTTTTGTAATATAACATAATGCTCTACTATTAACATCTGTTCTCCCACTTTGTGATAAACAAAATTGGAGTCAACATCTGGTACCTTGTGCTTCCATTTTTCAAGACTCTGGCATTCTTTGGTACAGGGGCAATCACTGTTCCTGAGGCCTGATGCATTTCTTCCCTAATGAGCTCATGCTTTTAGTATGAAAAGACTTTCTGCCTTTGGCAGGGCATCTGTGAAACTTTCCTGATTAACAGACATATTATTCAGAGCTACTCAGGCAATGATTTAGATGAACATCTGAAGATTGAATGTATTCCTTGGCATTTTTCATAACATGATGAATGTGCACACAGAGACATGCGCACACAAACATATATATGATCCCAGAACATGTGGAAAGTTTTGTCAATGGCTTCAGTGGATCCTTGCCCTCATCAATTTCATGATTCCACCCTCATAGAGAGTCAAGTGGAACAGGAACTAGAAATCTTCATCCCTTGGACAAGCCCCTGAAAATGCTTTCAGCAAAAGTAGCATGAGACATATTCTCAAGTCAACTTTTTCAGACAAATTAAATTGATGGGGAAAAAGGGTTGGAATTCAAGGACCCTTTAGAGACTACTATGCCTTGGGAGAGAGGCAGAGATCCTAGGACAATGGCTGCCATGGGGAAAATGTCTGGGGAAGCTGCTGGATCTCCCCAGAAATGATAGAGAGCACTGTGGTGACAGACCAGGAAGAAATTCACTTAGATGGCAGCTTCTGGGGAGATCATACTATGTAGTATGATCTTATTTTATAGTAATAATAAAATTTTATTTTATTTTATAATATTTTTATTTTACATTAATAACAAAAACAAGGAAACCAATGATAGCTACCATTATGGGGCAGGTAGCACAGTGGACAGAGTGCTAGGCCTCAGTCAAAAAGATCTGAGTTCAAATCTAGCCTCAGACACCTACTAGCTGTGTGGGCCTGGGCAAGTCATTTAACTCTGCTGGCCTTTATCTGTAAAATGAGCTGGAGAAGGAAATGAAAAACCAACCCATTTTTAATCCCAAATGGAGTCATGAAGAGTCAGATGACTGAAACTGAAATTATTGATGCGAGCACATGGTACTTTATTTAAGATAGGTTTTACAAATATTATTGTATTTTATCCTCACTACAAACTTATAAGGTAGGAGCTCTTATTATCTCCATTGTGCAGATAAGGAAACTGAGGTAGACAGTTGATAAGTGATTTGTCCAAGGAGCATGTAGGACCTAAGCTCATATTTAATCTCAGGTCCTGCTGTCCATTGTGTCCCCGGATATCTCCAGGTGTTAAATTCAGCTGTTTTATAAGCCACTGAGCCAGTTCAGTACATTCTGTTAGCACCAAACAAGTTGTGGCCACCCCTTAGGGCACACATCTAACCACTAGACTCTCGTCATGGTTATGGTCAGAATGGAGAAGCCTTCTGATGCGGCCCAAATTCCTCCCACTGTGATGGAGGGTAATGATATTGCTGGGATATTTCAAGTTCCAGAGGTTATCTGTCTGGGATATTCAGCCATCTCTTCTAATCCCCCCCGTTTTTCCTTCCAGATGGTGAGGGTGTTTTCCTTTGTTAATTAGATAAATCCTGTATCTCACTTAAACTTAGAAGTACAGAAAAAATATGAAAAGACAAAGGACAAATGGTAGAAGGGAGAGTACTCTGGAATTGGAATGAAAAGACCTGGGCTTGAGTCTTGGATCATGTTGCTGGGGTGATCTTAGACAAGTAGTTTTCTACTTTCATATTAACTCACCTGTGCAGCACAGTTTGGAGTCAGTCATCTCTGAGGTTCCTTCCAGAACTATTTCCATCAATCCTCATTCTCACAAGTAACCCCTCTTTCTGATGATCCTAAGTGCTAGAAGTTGTGTTTACTGTACCTTGTAGGCAGGGGCTATTCCTACATGTTTGTTTTACCCTTCTAAAATTAATTTGTATTATTTGCTCTTTCTCTTTTTTGTATAGAAATCACCAAGAGAACAAGCCCTGATGTGTAGCAGAAGTATACATGCTCATACTGAGAATTTGGCTCCAGCCCATCCCTGCTGCATTTGTGATATAAGAACACTTGATGGACAAACTCTGAAAAGCTGTTGCTGACATGGAGGTAAAGAGGCTCCAGCCCAGAGACCCTGACATCTGGAAGGCTTATCGATTTTCTTCCCTTCTTGACTGTAGACATCATGGTGTAGTGGGAGAGATACTCGTAGCAAGGTATCGTACGAACAAAAGATACTGATAAAAAAGATGAGATAATACATGCAAAGTCTTTTAAACCCAACAATGTCACTTGTCATTCTCCCTGTGAACTGACATGGTCAGAGAAGACTTCTCAAGGGGTCAACTTTTAAGCAGGGCCTCAAGGGAGGAAGGTAATATTTGCATGGATTTGGATGAGGAACTTTCCAGGTGGGAGACCCTATGAGCATGAGGCTTTTAAAAAATATATCAAGTTGGAACACATAATGAAATGTGTAGCAACACATTCTCCCACTGCCAACTGTTGATTTCTAAATAATACTTTGTGTAGATATTCCTTTGGGGACCACTAGGCAGTGGTTGGTGCTCTGTAAGAGTCCCAATGGAGGAATGTGCTGCTCTGCTGGGAAGCTGTTTTGTCTACCCTGGGTCCCTGATTTCATCTTCCAAAATTCAGAGTTAACCTGATAAGAGAGGGAAATGGATCTTACCTACAGTACAATATGAAAACATGTCTTTCTGAATAAATGTAGAATTAGGTTCAGACAGCTGTTTCCCAAAGGAAAGAAGAGGTGGTAGTGGTGGTGGCAGGGGAGAGGGGAAGAAGAATGAAGTCTACAGATTTTTGCTTGCCAGGTGACAGCTCTAGGTGATTCAATTCAATACAACTCAACCCATGTTTATTAAGTTGGGAGCAGCATCAGTGGATTTGGCATTGGAAGCTCTATCTCTGCTACTTACCCCTGTTGTAACTTTGGGCCAAGTCACTTTACACTCCGGGCCTCACTTTTCTCATCTATAAACTTAGGGGGTTTGGATTAGATAATATCCAAGGTGCCTTTCTGCTCTAATTCTGTGATCCTGTGACCTCTAATATGCCAGACACGATGCTAGGAAGTGGAGTTACAAAGAGAAAATGAAACAATCCTGATTCTCTCCAAGAACATGTATTATGAAGCCAGATCCAATATTTTTTTAATAAATTTATTTAAATTTTCACATTCATTTTCACAAAATTTTGTGTTCCAAATTTTCTCCCCATCTGTCCCCTCCCCCCACCCCAATACACCAAACATTCTAATTTCCCCTATGACCAATCTGCCCTCTCTTCTATCATCCCTCCCTTCTCTTGTCCCCATCATCCCTTTTGCCCT
>CM053769.1:475977734-475996443 GCA_028658325.1 Potorous gilbertii | reverse complement strand
GATAAGGGAAGGGAGGGATGAAAGAAGAGAGGGCAGATTGGTGATAGGGGTAATTAGAATGTTCAGTGTATTGGGGAGGGGGAAGGGGACAAATGAGGAGAAAATTTTGGAACCCAAAATCTTGTGAAAATGAATGCAAAAAGTTAAGTAAATAAATTTATTGAAAAAAAAAAGTAAGAAATACTAGGCTTGATGCCAAGATAGATTCCAAATTGGGCCACGTGGTTATGGGTAACAATGCAGTCTCACCCTACCAGCAAGTGATTGAAAAGACTAAAAGCCTTTCTTTTTGAAGCCAGATGCTGGCCATGAATATTGAGAAAAAATTTAATCAGAATAGTAGGTCAGAGTCTCCTAACTGGGCTACTCAAAACTCTGGTTTCTACTGAAATACTTTGGAAAAGGAGCATATTGAAAAATTCCCTCTTCAATAAACGTATTATACAAAATATTTAGTTCTAGGTAAAACCTGAAATATTGTGAATTTGAATAAAATTGGCTATGTTTCACTTCAAAAAATAAATAAATAGAGATGGAAAGAAACCCAGAGATCACTGGGGTCCAGAAAAGGTAAATAGATAAGGAAATAGCATTGAGGGAGTTGAAATCAAAGCTCTTCTGATTTCAAACACTTTGCTCTTTCCATTGTTTGATGCCTGTCTCTTAATTCAACAATCTTTTTAAATGAATGCTATGTTCAAGGTACTGTGATACACACAGAGGACATAAAGATAAAGGCAAACAAGCCTCTATCAGGAGAGAAAACATATACATGTATAGTTACATAAAACATAACATGTACCCAAGTAAGCAAATTCAATATATATAAAAAAGGAATATAATATAATACGAAAAAAGAACATTAACTACTTGGGGGATGGGAAGTGATCAGGAAACCCTCATGTAAGACATAGCACCTGAGCTAGGCTTTCAAGGAAGTGCAGTATTCCAATAAGCAAAGATGAAGATGATGACCATCATCACCATCATCAACATCATCACATTACAACTAGCACCTTTCAAGAAATTATCAAGGTAAACTCTCCTGATAGCCTATAACCAGAGGGCAAAATAGTCATTGAAAGAATCCTCTGATCACCTCAGGAAAGAGATCCCAAAATAAACCCCAAGGAATATGATTTGCCAATTGCAAAACTATCAGGTCAAGAAAAAAATACTGCAAGTAGACAGAAAAAAACAATTCTAATATCAGAGAACAGCAATCAGGGTTTAACCAGACTTAACAGCTACTATATTAAGGGATCAAAAGTCATAGAACATGATATTTCCAAAGGCAAAGGAGCTAGGGTTACAATCAAGAATCCCTTACCCAGAAAAATTAAGCATAACACTTCAAGGGTGAAAGTGGCTATTTAATGAAACAGAAAAATTTCAAACTTCATAAGGAGAAGATCAGAATTAAACAAAAAATTTGATCTCCAAAATTAAGAAACAAGCCAGGAAAAGGGAAAATAAAACATAAAGGATTCAATGGAACTGAATGGTTTACATCCTTACTTGGGAAGAAGATACATGTAATTCCTAAAAATTGCACCACTAATATTACACCTAGAAGTAATATACATGGGTACAGATCAGAGGTGAATTTGAGTGAGTGGCAATAAAAAATAATTAAAGGAGGAGAAAGTGGAGTGCACTGAGTGCAGAAGGAAGGGAGAGTTAGAATGGTATAAATTATTTCACACACAGAGGCACAGAAAACCTATTACAGTGGAAGAGAAGATGGGAGAACCAGTGATGATGGGTATCACTTGAACCTTACTCTCTTTGGTATTGTCTCAAAGAAGGAACAATATACACAATCTGCTAAATATAGAAATCTGTCTTACCTGTCAGAAAAGTAGAATGGGAGAAGACTAAGAAAAATGGGGTCGGGGAGGGGAGACTGATAGAAGAGAGGACAGACCAGGTAAGGTGGGAGACAGAAGCAAAACAATGTTGAGGAGGGAAAAAGTAAAAAAAAAAAGAGAGGACAAACAGAAGGGAAAAATAGTGTGGAGGGAAATATACATTTAATAATTATAATTGTGAATGTAAATAAAATAAATTCTCCCATAAAATGGAAGAAGCTAGGAGAGTAGATAAAAACCAGAATCCTACAGCGTGTTGTTTAAAGGCACTTGAAGCAAACACAGAGAGTAAAGGTAAGGGGCTGAAGTAGAATCTATTATGTTTCAGATGAAGTAAAATAAAAAAGCAAGAAGAGCAATCATAATCGCAGACAAAGCAAAAGCAAAAAACAGACCTCATTAAAGGAGATAAGGAAGGAATCTGCATCTTGCTAAAAGGCAATCGTAAACAATAAAGTAACAAATATTAAAAATCGTTTTTATGTGCAACGGAGAAATAAGACGTAGAGGTAATGGGGTATAGAATTCATCTTGCCCTTCAGGAATATAGAAGGGATAGGGAAGGGAAGGGGCAGAGAAGGGGGAAGGGGTGATAGAAGGCAAAGCAGATTGGGGGAAGGGGTCATCAAAATGTAAGTTGTTTTGGGGTGGGGAAGAGGAGAGATGGGGAGAAAATTTGGAACTCACCACCTTCTGGAAGTAAATGTTGAAAATTAAAAATACAATTAATTAATTAAAAAAACAATGAAGTAATATTAATACTAAACATATATGCCCCAAGCAGTATAACATCCAAATTCATAAAGGAGATGCTAAGTGGGTTACAAGCCATGACCAAACAAGAGATAACGAACATTACAAAATGTAAAATAGATAATTTTGATACATTAAATTAAAAGGCTTTTGCACAAAAAAAAGGCCAATGAAACCAAGATTAGAAGGCTAGCAGAAAGTTTTATAAGTTTTTATAACAGGTACTTCTGATAAAGGCCTCGTTTCTCAAGTATATAGGAAAAATGGTCAAATTTGTAAGAATTCATATCATTCCCCAACTGAGAAATGATCAAAGCATATGAGCAGGCAGTTTTCAAATGAAAAAATCAAAACTATCTGGAGGCATATGAAAAAGTGCTCTAAATCACTTTTGATTAGAGAAATGCAAATTAAAACAATTCTGAGTTATCTCCTCATACATATCAGATTGACTAATATGGTAGAAAATGAAAATGATGAATGTTGGAGAGGATGTGGGAAAATCGGGACTGATGCACTGTTGGTGGAGTTGTGAACTGATCCAACAATTCTGGAGAACAATTTGGAACTATGTTTACATGGGAACTAAACTGTGCATAGCCTTTGATCCAGCAATACCACTACTAGGTCTGAGTCCCAAAGAGATCATAAAAAGGAGAAAAGGACCTACATGTGCAACAATATGTATAGTATCCCTTTTTGTTGTGGCAAAATACTGGAAATTGAGAGATTCCTATCAACTGGGGAATGGCTAAACAAGCTGTGGTATATGAATGTAATAAAATTCTATAGTACAATAAGAAATGATGAACAGGCAGATTTCAGAAATATCTGGGAGAATTTATATGAAATGATACAAAGTGAAATGAACAGAACCAGGAAAACATTGTATACAGTATCAGCAACATTGTGTAATGCTCAACTACGAATGACTCAGTTCTTCTCAGCAACGCAAGATAACTGCAAAGAATTTAAGAAGCAAAATGCTATCCATATCCAGATAGAGAACTGGTGGACTCTGAATGCAGATCAAAGAACATCTGTTTCACTTATTTTATTCTTTTTCATGTTTTCTCTTACTGTTGTTCCATTTCTTCTTTCACAATTGGGATTAATATGGAAATATGTTTTACATGATAACACATATATAACCTATATCAAATTACCTAATATTTTAGAAAGAGGCACATAGAGTGAGGGAGACAGAAAAATTTGAATCCCAGAATCTTGTAAAAATGAATGCTAAAAATTGTCTTGACATTTGGGGAGGGAATACTATTAAAACAGAAAAAAAAAGAATGGGAAAGTGACTTTCCTAGAGTCACACAGTCATTCAGCATATAAATCAGAATTTTAACCCAGGTCCTCCTGAATCCAGGATCAGTACTTTTACCCACTATGCTAACTTGCTTATTTTTAAAAGTGTATAAATATCTGGCAGTGAAGCTTGGCTATAACATGGACTTCATGGTTGGAAATGATATGAAATAATGGTGTTCAGGAAGGTGAGGCCTAGACCAGGCAAAGCCTTGAATTCCAGGCTAAACAACTGAGATTTTATTTAGTTGCTTCTGGTGACAGACTGTGTCTTCTTCTTTTAATATTTAATTTATTTATTTTCAGCTTTTAACTTCACATTCATAAGTTTTAGATTTTCTAACATTCTTTCCCCCTTCCCTCCCCAAAAGGGCATTTAATCTAATGTGGGGCTCTACACATATATTCCTATTAAACACATTTTCACATTAGTCATGTTGTATATAAGAATCATAATGAATGGGAGATACCAAGAGAAGAAAACAAAACAAAACAAAAGAGAAAAAGAGTCTGCTTCATTCTGCAATCCAACCCCATAGTTCTTTCTCTGGATGTGGATGGCAGTTTGCATCATGAGTCCTTTGGGAAAGTTTTAGGTCCTTACGTTGCTGAGAAGGGCTATCAAAATTAGTCCTCAGACACTTTGTGGCTGTTACTGTGTACAGTGTTCTCCTGGTACTGCTCACTCCACTCAGCATCAGTTCATATAAGTCTTTCCAGGTTTTCCTGAAGTCTGCCTGCTCATTATTTCTTATAATACAACAGTATTCCATTACATTCATATATGACAATGTTCAGCTATTGCCCATTTGATGGGCATTCCCTCGATTTCCAGTTCTTGGCTGCCACAAAAATAGTTGCTACAAATATTTTTGTACAGGTGGGTCCTTTTCCCATTTTTATGATCTCTTTGGGATACAACTATAGAAACAGTACTGATAGATCAAAGGGTATGGACATTTTTGTAGACCTTTGGGCATAATGACTGTGTTTCCTTACTTAGCCTTAATGTTGGGGTGCAGCCATGCCTCTGGCCTTGTTCCTCCTTTCTTAGCTTTCAATACACTCTGTCTTGGCAAATTTATCTACTCCCATGCTTTCAATCATCACTTTTATGCAGATGCATCCCAAACCTAGATCCTCATCCTCAGCTAGTCACGGATCCTAGGCTCACATTTCCAGGTACTTGCTAAATAGCTTTACCTGACTGCCTTGCCACCACCTTGAGTTGATAGACCTCAGCTTGCACTAAAAGAAAATGGACAGTCTGACCTTTGGGGTTATTGTTCTCTCTCCTTTTAATAAGTCAGAAAAATGAATACAAAAATGAACATTAGTCTTGTTTTCATTTCTTCTCTCTGTCTTATCACCAAATAAAACAGAAAACATGACTGGCTTATAAGATCCAATATTTCCTCTTTAAAAAAAAAATTGTTACTGGTACATTGCTCGCCTCCAGCCAAAGTCCTGACACAATGCATTTCCTCTTCACGTTAGGGGGATGACAGCTCTAAATGGATTCATGTAAATAAGCTGCAGAGCTAGAGGATGGGCATGGATGGACCCTCCTACTTGGAAGTCATTTTCTATGGTTGGCCCCTCCCATGGCCTTCTATCCTTGATCTATTTTTAAAAGGTCATCGCCAATTTAGAAGATTCTGACCCCTGCAAGTGGCAAACCCACATCATTAGTCACCAAGAAGAATGCAGACCAGCCCCATTCCCTGGGGCTCAAAAACCTTCCTCTTTGAAAAATCTGGGCACAAGCTTTCTATAATTCAAGGTTGTGAAATAGGGATAAAAAGACAAGCAAAACAGTTCAATGACTTTTATTTTTCCCTCAGTGCTGAGTTAAGCATTACACAAATAGCTTGCGAAAGAACAGTTCTGTCCACAGTATCTTGATGGTAAGTGATAGGTTCACCTTTCTCTCCCTACACCTTTTAGTTGCTATACTTTCGGTAAAGAAAATAGTTGAATTTAGTAAGCAATCAGATAGCAACACATCACTTTTATTTCAAAACTGTTTGCTTTGCTTTGTTTCATATCATGTGCCCTTATGAGGTTTAAATGGCCAAGGAATTAGTGGCCAAGTAGCCTTTCAATTGATGCGAGTTCCTCTGAATTTAGGATGGTCCTCAGAAAACAGTGTAAACTGTCAGCTTTGAGTCCAAAATCAGATTCAAGTTCAGAACCTGCCTGAGCTTGAGTTATATTAGCATAACCTTGAGAGCAGGGGCTAACCAACTGAAGGTCTGCCCTCAAATTATCCTTCGGTCTCACTGTCTAGAAATCTAAAGGAAGTCCTACTTCATGTTACATGGACTGCTGTGGCTGATTTTTGGGAAGACATGAAGGAGATTCATACATAGGTGGGGGGCAGGGGGTGTTGTAATGATGAGATCACAATTTCACCAAAGTAACACAATATTACTCAAATTCATTTTTTTTGGTAGTGAACAGAGCACTGGACCTAGAGTCAGAAAGACTCCTCTTCCTGAATTCAAATGTGGTTTCACACTTTAACTAGGTGACCCTAGGCAAGTCACTTAACTTTGTTTGCCTGTTTCCTCTTCTGTGAAATGGACTCAAGAAGAAAATGGCCAACCACTGCAGTATCTTCGCCAAGAAAACTTCAAATGGGATCCTGAAGAGTTGAATACTACTGAAACAACTGAACAACATGGGGCCTCAAGAGTTAGGCTTCATGGTGCCAATAATATATTTATATTGACTTGAATGGGAATAGACTAAACGCACACTGCTTTTAGGGGTAATATTTTATAAAATTGTATGAAGAAGCAAGGGCGTTAAATAATGGATTTGGTTGCAGCTATCTATTTGGTTGGGTATAACATATCAGTGACCTAAAGCACGTTCAAATGCACAATTACATGGGCCCAACAGAGACAGTGTGGGATAGTAGATAGAGTGCTGAACCTAGAGTTCCAATCTCACCTCATTTATTAGCTGTATGAAACAAAGCTCTCTCAGTCTCAGTCTCCTTATCCATTAAATGAGGAATGGAATAACACCTACCTCACGAGAGTGCTGTGAAGGCCAAATGAAATGATAGGCAAAATGATCTGTAAACTGCAAGGTGCTATGTAAATATTATAACTATCCCACCTGAGATACTTATAGCTGTGAGAAGATGGGCAAGTCACTTCATCTTCTTTGACCTCCATTTCATTATCTGTGAAGTGAAGGAACTGACTAGATGACTCTCAGGTCCAGTTTGAAATCTATGATGCTGTGGAGTACCATTAACAATGTTACCCAAGATGTATGACTGTGGGGGGTGCAGGGGTGCAGCATGGACTAGTTACATAAAAAAGCAGGAAAGAAAGTTAGACAACCTATTTGCTCCTTCGCTGCCCATGCAATTTCAAGAGAAAGGTCCCAAACATGTTGGATGGATGTTCCACAGAGGATTTTGGGAAGGGAGGAAGAAAGGAGGGGGGAAGAAATGGAAACAGTAACCTCTTCTCTCCTCATTTGAGTAAAGGGGTAAAGTGTACTGGCTTCAATGTATAAGATTTTATATTTCATCCTGTCTGAAAAGAACATTTCTCTTAAGCTACTACCCCCTCAAGCTCTCTCCTCATACTCTCATCCCTTTTGCTATCAAAAGTTTGGCAAGGATTAGTTTGTCCTTGTTGTCTCTGCTTCCTCACCACATAATTACTTCTCCACTCCATGCAATCTGGCTTGTGCCCTTACCACTCTGCTGGGGAAAAACCATGGAGTCATTCTTTTAACCATAAGATCATAAATTACTTAAAACTGGAAGAGACCTTGGAGGTCTTCATCAAGTCAAATTCTTTAGTTTGCAAATGAAACTGAGGTTGTGAGATATTAAGGGAATTTTCTTATGTCACACCAACAGTAGTCAGGATCCAGTTCCAGTCTTTTGAGTCCAGATTCAATGCTCCTTCTCCTGCACCATTCTGTCTCCCAAAAACCAGTGGCATCCTTTCTGTCTTTATCCTTCTTGACATCTCTGCAGCATCTGGTGGCATGGACAACTATCTTCTTCTTAATATCTTCCCCTCTCCTCATGACATGCCTGACATGAGTCTCCTCCTTCCTATCTGACTATGCCTTTTCTGTCTCATGTTAGCTTGCATCTGTAATGTTAAAGGAATGGGAAGATCTTTTCTGTCCAATAGTCCTATGTGACCTGCTTTGAGTTCAGATACAGCTAACTGCTGTGATGGAGACTGAGTCACATGGCATAGTGGGAGGAGCTTGCAAATGGGTTAAACAGGAAGAGAGAGAGGCAGAACTGAGGCAGAGCAGCTAGTGTGAGTGAGAGAGGGAGGAATTTTGCCTACGGGGGCTTGTTTGTGGGGAAGACTGAGGGAAGACTTGAGGATGTTAGTGCTCCATGGATTGGTGATGTGTATAGACTTCCTTTTTACTATGGTGGATCTGGCTTTCTGGTGTCTGAATAAATATCTTGGTTTTCTCTTTGAAGAGAGTTATTTATTTTTTGTGAATTTACCCTGGAAATACACACATATATTTGTAATGGCTGCTATGGGTATCATATCAGTGTTACATCATCCCCTAAGATTCTACCCAAAGTACTCTTTTCTTCTCTTTCTCTATACTCCCTTGCTAATGTCATTCAATATCAGTGACTAAATGATCTCTTCTATGCAATTCACTAGCAAATCTATATCTCCAGACACAAGTACATACATCTGTCTAATGCCCTTGTCTGGATCTCCAGTATTTCAGACTCTATACCTTCCTGATACTCCCAGCTGCTTTCCTTAAATAACCTTGTTACCGATTTTATATACAGATCATATATAGATTTTTATATACAGATTTTATATACAAATTAAATACAGATTTGTATATGGATGTAAATATACTGATTTTTCTCCCAAATCATCTCAGATTCTGTCATGAAGGAACAGTTTCATTTTTGACTTTGTTTACATAGTGTCTAGCACAGTGCCTGGCATAATATGTGCCCTCAACCCCTGAAACTTAGCAATCACAAAACTGATCTCCTCCCATACTCTGCCCCCAAAATTTTAGCCCTTAATTTTACTCTTGTTGGTATCATAAAGATCGTCCCAGGCAATCAGGATTGTAACCTTGGAACTACCCTCTCTGTCCCTCATCTCAGAGATCTAGTGAAATGCCAAATCTACTCCATAGTATACCTTCTATATTTCTTCTCTTTTCTCTTCCCATTATCACCCTGGTATGTGTTCTTATCTCTTTTCACTTGTAAAAGCCCCCAGTATACATTTAATTCTTAAAGTTCTGATCCAATAAATCACATTGATATAGCAGTCTGATCACCAATCTACTTTTCTCAAAAACTTCCCATAACTCTCTATTTTCTAATGAATAAAACTTAGCTGCCTGATACTGGTATTCAAGGACATAGCTCTAATATAATTTTTCAGACTCATGTCAAACTACTTCCTTTTGTAAAACTGACACTCCTAATGAACCAAGACAACTCTCAACTCTCAATATTCTCATTTGGAATTCTCATAAAGCTGTACCATCATCTTTGCTAGGAATGGACAGCCCTCCCTGATTGGAAAGTACTTTCCTCTCCACAATTCCCCACGTATGTATTCCACCCCTCCCATTCACAGGACTTGGACATTATTCCTTCTGGTTTGATAGAAGATCACCAGGCCATACCATCTTCCCTGCTATGATGTCCTAAGGGCCTCCAGACCTTCCTCTTTACCCTCCAGACCCCCTCAATGCTGTAATATGATCTAGTAATGCAAAATAAAGATCCCTTACTCTTGCTATTCACTCTGACACTCATCCCTCAGGATTTCTGGGCCTTTCCATCCTCTGTGCAACTGTACTTTCTTCTCTGTTGTCTCCTTCAATTAGAGTATGAGGTCCTTGAAAGTAAGGACTATAGCAGAATTTCCATTTAGCACAAGTCTTGGCACATAATAAGCACTTAATAAGTGCTTTTCTTCATTCATTTCCATGAATTCATTCATCTCTTGAGACCCCTCATGGTGGTCATAAGATCCTATGATAGACTGCCTCATTTGAGCATGATCCTGTGAAACCTTTCAAGATCCTAAGGACCTGGCAGCATTTTGCCTTGCCATCTTCTTTCTTCTGACCACCCTGTATTTCATATCCTTACTGTTGATGTTCATGTCTTCCCTCCTGTTTGATTTTAAATTCTCTGAAAGCAGATTCTGTCTCATATCTGGATAATGAGAGATTCTCAGAACACAGCCCAGGGCCTTATAAATGACAGCTACTTTTAAATGTTTAGTAAATTGAACTAGATTAAATACTTTTTTCTTTTTTTCCAATAGTCTCTTTTGTCTCCTTCTGGGTCCCTGGCTGTGTCCTGAGTAAGTGAGATCATCTAACAAGGGACCTCTCAATAACTGAGGGCTTCTTTTATTTGTTTCCTCTCTCTAAAGCAGGCACAATGAGCCCATGCAAGCAAGTAACTGTTGGTTTTTAGGTTTAATTCAATCCCCCACAGGTCATGGTTTATGTGCAGTGACCTTCTTTAAAGGAGATGAAGTCAGGGAGCCTTGCAGCCTATGATTTATGAAGGCAGGTCTAGTGTGCTCTTACAAACTCCCAATTGCTTTTGCTTCTGGATGAATGGCCTGATATTTCCAAGTTAAAGATCTATGCCCTAGTCCCACTGGAGTAGCATGCCCCAGGATGTGTGCCCTAGTCCCACAGGAGTGGTATGCCCCAGGATCTGTGGATAAATTGGAAGAAGGTAACTTTTCACAGAGAGCAGAGATTAAAGCTTTAAACAAACAGATGATTTCTTCTGCTGGACACATTACCAAAAGACATAACTCACTTCATTCAGTCAACAAGCTTTTACTAAGTGACTACGATATATCAGACTTTGTGCTAAGTGAATATATATATACACATATATACCTACATATATATACATACCTACATATATATATATATATATATATATATATATATATATATATATATATATATATACATACCTACATATATAAGTGCTAGGATATAAAGACCAAAATTGAATATTTTCTACTTTTAAGGAGCCTACATTCTACTGGGGGGAAACATATGCAGATAGGTCAAGGTAAAATATATCCAAAATATATATGAAAAGAGAAAAAACTCAGGAGTGGGGAGTCATAGGCAGATGGAAAAAGGCATCTCCAGGAGATGGTGCTAAAACTGTGCCTTCAAGGCCACCTTAGATTAGGAGAAAAGGAAGAGGAGGTAAGCACAGAGATAATTGCAGGTGTGAAGGACAGCCTATGAAAAGGCACAGAAATGATGGACGGAAAGAGTTTGGCTTGATGGTCTCTCAGGTCCCCTCCCTTGCAGATCCAAATCTCTGATCCTATCATAAGCAGACCAGTTGGGCAACACTGAGTATGTGAAGGGAAGTAATGTGAAATCAGAGTGGACAGAGGAGTCAGAGCCAGAATATGAAGGAAGTTCTTTAGATGCTAAACAGAGTTGGGTTTTTATCCTACAAGCTGATGGGGAAACATTGAAGCTTCTAGAGCATGAGTGAGATGTGTTTTAAGAATATGAATATCATTTTGTGCAATATAGACTACAGAGAACATTCACTCGAGGCCTACTGCTAACATTTATTTTTAGATAGATGCTTTTAGATAGAACTGTTACAATTATTACCACAATCGGAATGCATTTTCTAAGTCTGACACAAAGTTAATGCTACTGACTTGCCAACTATTGTTTTCCAGTCATTTTCAATCATGTCCAACTCTTCATGACCCTATCTGGGGTTTTCTTGGCAAAAATACTGGAATGGTTTGCCATTTTCTTCTCCAGTTCAATTTAGAAATGAGGAAACTGAGGCAAACAGGGTTAAGTGATTTGCCCAGAGTCATATAGCAAGTGTATGAGCCTGGATTTGAGCTCAGGTCTTTCTGACTCTAGGCTCCGCACTCTATCCACTGTGCCACCCAGCTGCCCCAGGCTTTACCAGCTACGGAGTATATATTCTGAATTCCATTTTTGCAAGTAGTGAGAATAAATCCATTCACAAGTTCTTTTCTACTCCTCCTTGTGACTAAAAACCTTCATTGTGTTTTGAGTTGTGTTTAACCCTTCATGACCCTGTTTGGGTTCTTCTTGGCAAAGATACTAGAGTGGTTTGCTCATCTGACAGATAAGGAAACTGAGGCAAACAGGGTTAAGTGACTTGCCCAGGGTCACGCAACTACTAAGTATCTGAAGTTGGATTTTAGCTCAGGTCTTCTTGACTCCAGGCCAAGCACGCTATCCACTGCACCACCTAGCTGCCTAATACTCCTTAATTCTAGTGCCATCCCTTTGTTGATTATCTCCAGTTCATCATATCTGTAACTTGTTTGCATGTTGTCTCCTCTATTACATATGAACTGACAAAAATTACAACTACAAAAGAACACGATCTGTGAGATAGACAGAAGAGAATCAGGTTTTCCCTGCACTGGAACCCATAACCTTAAACTTGGCTTCATAAGTACTAATTGTTGGAAGTAAATAAGAGGAGACTCAAGGCAAACAAAAGGTTACACTGACTAGAAAGTGGACCTCAAGACAGTCCATGTTGTTATATATTAGTAACTCTGGTAAATTACTAGTCAAAGCCAGGGATAACAATACATTTTGAGAATTTATTTGTATGTTGCCTGGGTACTCCTTGCAAGAGAACAGAGATTCTTAGATTTCAGAGAGACAGTGAATTTGAATGGGAAAAATATCTTTGGTTTCCTTTCTACTCTTTTTAATTTATTTTTTTATTTCTTAAAAACCTCTTTCTGAAAATGAATCCATAGAGTTCAACAGACTATCTAAAATACACAAAAAGGTTATGATATAGAAGCTGCTCTAGAATCAGCGTGACTGAGAGGAGAGAATCTGTACTCACAGTCAGCCAGCTAGTGAGCATTTATTACACACTATGTACAAAACAATGTGAAAAGTGCTAAGGCTTCAAGCAAAGGCAAAAAAGCCTCCTCACTCATATATAGCTTTCATTCTAATGGAAATGTCAATAAATGGGTGCATATAAGATACAAATTGAGTCAAAGAAGACTTGGGTATAATTCACACCTTGATATAGTAGATGAGTGACCTAGGCAAGTTATTTCAGTCTCCAAAGCCTTAGTTTTCTCATTTGTAAAATGGGGTTGTGGAGCTAGATGGCCATTAAGGTCCCTGCCAGCTCTAAAATCTGTAATCCTTAACAACAAAAATAGTTACAAACCACTCCCACTTGCTCCAAGAATTATCAACTCACTTGGAGATGGATGAGATGGGAGAAGAAGGAACCCAGGGGATGACTACAAGTTAGGATGACTGAAGCTTAAAGGTCAGAAATAGGGTGACTTTATAGCTGGGGAAATACTGTGACTACAATACAGAAGTACTCATTCATTCTCTCTTTTTGAAGTCTCCAATAATAGTAAGTCAATCAGTCAACAAGTATTTATGTGTCTATGATAAGTCAAGCAGTGTGCCAGGAGAGAAACAAAGACAGAGACACAGAAACAGAGATGGACAGAGACAGACAGACACAGACAGAAAGAGAGACACAGACAGAACCAGAGATAAAGAGAGACAGGAGAGACATACAGAGACAGAGAAACAGACTCATAAACTCCAATATTTTCCATCTGCCCAAAAAAGGTTCATGTTAAATCTAACCAAAGCATATCAAAAATACCCTGCCTGCTCCCCAGTACCTGGATTCTTGAAAGAAGGCATCATTTGCTGCCATTTTACAAGAAGTATGTTATGTGGATATTGGCCTTCCTCAGTTTAACAGTATAATGGAAAAATGGATGGAAGTTGTAAAGAGATGAATATGGGGAAAACACAAATCACCAGGCCTTTTGCAGGTTGGAATGGGCTGTCTCAGGAAGTGGAATTACCTCCTCCTCATTGGAAATCTTCAAGCCAAGGCTAGGAGACCACTCATCAAAGATGCTAGCTCAAGCAGAAGTTGAACTGGATAGCTTCTAAAGCCCCTTCTGTTCTAGCTACAAATTTCTCTGCATGTTTGACATGGGTTCAAAAAACAATAGGTTCAAATCCTAATATATGTTGGCTTATGACCTTGAGCAAGTCACTTACTTGAGGCCCAGTTTTAAATCCATTCACAAGTTCTACCATTTCCAAAATAGAAGTGATCACAGGTGCCTTGCCTGGATGGAGGTACAACTATTGAAATACCATTGAAACGTGAGGTGCTATTAGGAACCTCCTCATACACCCCATTGAATTTAACAAGAGGCTTTGACCCTTGTACCAACTTTATCAGAGTTGAATGAAATCTTATTGGCCTTCTAGCCCAGCCAGTAATGGAAAAAGACTTCCTTTGAAACAGGTCATCATCTAAGTAAAACTCTCCTCAAAAGGTATTACTGAGCCTCTCACAAAGAAACTGATGCTACCTTGTGATGGTTGAGTTGGAGAATTTTTCCTTCTATCAGGATAAAATCTGCTTTTTTGCAATTCCCCTTATGAACTGCTCCTAGATCTGCCTTCTGGGACCTAACACACAATGCCTGAGAATAAACATTGGTAGATCCCAATTGTTAGATCCCATTCAGACACCTACTCTGGGTCACTTACTGTGTTAGGTAAAGGAGATAGAATGACAAAAGAAGCCCTGCCTTTCAGGTAGATGCCTTCAAAGCCATCTACCAATGAGCACTTTTTTGGCCTTTTCAGAAGGCAGGTTTTCTCTAACTGGATGGCTTTGGGGTTTTCTCCCCAACTACCATTCCTCCCCACCCCTGAATTTTGTAAAAATTAGTCCGTCATGTTCAAGAGGAGGACTTTACATGAAGCTGCGGAGGGGAGTGATTGCCAAAAGTGTTAAGGATGCAGTTTTTCCAAACTATCCTCTTTGTCCACTTGCTTCCCCACCAGATGGCCAGGTAACAGGGTCATTAGGTTCATCCTCTTCATACTAATGGGTTGTACTTGCTAACAGTTTTATTGGGGGTGACTATGGAAATGTCCTTTGGTATTCTCCATATAGTCAGAGAAACCAGCATTGAAGGTAATGGAGAGAAAATAATCACTTTAATTCCTTTCTTTTTCTCCACCAAATAGTTGCAAAAAGAACTCTCTGTAAGCCAATCTGTACCAGAGGAAAATCATTTTTATCTATAACAAATGCTTTCTATGAAGAGTCAAGTTTAAGTAAATGGCAAGATTTTTTTTCAGTTTTCCAATTTAAGACTTTTTTTAAAAAATAACCAATGTAACATTGGAGGTTTGGGAGTTTTAATGATCCTCGAATGTGCTGGGTATGCTGGAACAAGGTGATTCATTCCCATTCCCTTTCTTTCCACTTTCTGATTCTTATGTGTTTGGTAATTGAATAAGCTCACTGTGGCCTATCAACAGTCATTTTGTACTTAGCTCTGGAGAGGAAAAAAAGTCCAGGAGAAGCAGATTGCATGATTCAATTTTTATTTCACAGCTGCTTTCAGGAGTCCATACTTTGTTCTCCATTCTTGGGTTAAGATTCTCTGCATACACTGATATAAAATTTAATAGAACTGTTATTTTAGAGGAAATGCACCTTGGTTATTTGAAAGCTTAATTTGTCTGTCTTTCTGAAGTCTATGATTTTCTTGCATCCTAAGGTAGCAAAAAGGACATGGGTTCACATGCAAGAAAAGAGACAACTTTATTTTAAAGGGTGTTTCCAAGACTGAGAGAGTTGAACAGCTAATCAAGTCCTCTCACAGAGAAGGACTAAGTTCTTCCAGCTCCCTCAAAGGAAAAGAGGAGGTGGCATTTCCCTGGAGATGAGTCTCCCATGTGGCCCCAATTTTACCTAGCACCCCTGCCATGATCAAACCATTATCTTGGTATTCAATTTTGGGTACCACAATTAAGGAAGGACATTGAGAAGCTGTGAAGTGTCCATTGGAGGTTAACCTAGATGATAAAAACTATGAGTTCAAATTATGTAAGGTTCCATCAAAGGATCAGAGAGATTCAATCTCAAGTGGACACAAGAATGCATAATGTCATAGTATTTCGAATGTAACTTTGTATTCCCAGAGGGAGAAGTGTCAGTGTTAACTAGGTACCAATGCCCAGCGATCCCTTTAACTAACTGGTTAATTCCATCAGAGACTGAAATTCACACTTTATAAAGAGATACTAGTTGATCACACTTTGTTAACACTTTAACATTTACCATCTATGGTTACACTGTTGATCTAGTTTTCAAAGGGTCACCACATGGAAATATACTTCTACTTCAGAAGGAGCTACGGGTAAAAAATTTAGAAAGATAGACTTAGAGGGTTGTTTGTTTGTGGGATTTTGTCTGTATGTTAGCTTTTGACCAAAACTGTGATTTCATTGGCATAGGAGATGCCAGTGTGGAAACTTTCTTCCACTAACCCAAATCAGTAAGTCACTGATAACATATCACCTTAGAGACCTGCATGAGAAAGAAAAAGACATTGAAGAAATATGCATTTTCAAGGGAGGAAAAAAAATGTTGCTTTTTATAGATAATATGATGGTGTATTTAGAAAATCCTATAGAGTAAATTAAAATTTAATTAATACAACAACATTTACAAAGGTACAGTATATAAAAATAATCCACAGAAATAATCAGCATTTCTATATTTTACCAACAAATCTAAGTAAGAAGTAGAGAAAATTAATTTAAAATAACCACAGAATGTATAAAATTCTTAGGCATTGATGTGTCAAGACATACACAGGAACTATATGAATCCAACTATTAAACCATTTTTATATAATTACAGACAAACCTAAATAATGGAAAGAAGCATTAATTCCTATGGGTAGACTGAATGAATGTAATGAAAAACACAATACCACCAATATAATTTATTCATTCAGTGTCATACACATCAAACTATCAAAAGACAGCTTTATAGAGCTAGCAAAAAAATAAGAAAAGTCATCTGGAAGAACAAACTCTCAGGACTCTCAAGGGAAATACTGAAAAAATGTAGGAAGGGATTCTAACAGTACCACATTTCAAATTCTACTACTAAGTAATAATCATCAAAAAGATTTGGTACCAGTTACAAAATAGAGATATCGATCAGTAGGACAGATCCGGTGCACTACACATAGAAGCAAATGAAGCTATCAATAACCAAATGAAAAAAATGCTACAAATCATTATCAGAGAAATGAAAATGAAAGCAGCTCTGAGGCAGCTCTTGATTCCAGGTTACTGTGATTTCCAGTCCAGATCTTTTTTTAATGCTCAGTGCCCATCCTGATAGTTCTACCTTGCACCTCAAGGACGTGAGAACATGGAAAGGAAAACGATAAAAGACGGGCAACTTTGGGTGGGAGGAATGCTCATACACTCTGGGTGGAACTGTTCATATTTCTAGCAATTTGAGGAAAACATATTGTTTTCCTCAAAAAGTTACTACAATAGTAAATCCTTTGACCCAAGGATGTCATTAGTAAAACAATACCCCAAGAAGATCAAAAAGAGAAAGAGGACCCATATGTTCAATAATATTTATAGCAACTCTTTTTGTAAAAGCAAATAATTGGAAGGAAATGGAATGTCCTTCAATTAGGGGATGGCAGAATAAATTATGTCTTGTGAATGTGATGAATTATTTTTATTCTGTAAGAAATGATGAAAGGGATCGCTTGGGAGGAACCTGGGAAGCTTTGTATGAACTGATGCAAAATAAAGTGAACAAAACAAAGAAAACAATTTATACAATAATGGTAATTATTTTTTTAAAAAGCTGTAAAAATCTGAATGGTGCAATAACCAATCATGATTGTGGCAGATTAATGATGAAGTATATTACTCACTTCTAGTCAAAAGAGAATTAACATAGGTTCCATTTCAGGGAGGAAAATGCTTCCAGATATTTTCAGTGTTGTAATTTCCTGGATAATATAAGAAGCTATTTAATCAAGACAACAAAAATTTCTTGTCTACAGTGTACCAGGCACTGTGCTAATCACAGGAGATACAAAGAAAGGCAAAATGCAATCTCTGCTCTCAAGGAGCTACTAGTGTAATGGACTATGTTACAGAGCCTGGGGCTCTGGGATGCTTTCAGGATCCTCTTTCTTGACTGTGTATGTGTATTGATTGGTATATCAAGAAAAAGCAAAAGTCATTGCAAGAATGAAGTCAGGATCAATGCTAAGAATCATTCTAGTCATCAGCAGAACCATGTACCTGCAACCAAGTACTAAAGATTTGTGTGCTAGGTGAGGAAATGGGGAGTATCATGGATTAATGTTGACCGCTCTACCTCTCTGCTTTTCCCCTTAAAATTGCCCAACTCCTAGTTTTCATGGACCAGGTCAAGATCAAAGAAAGTCATTGACTGAACAAATATTCACACTTGGCTTAGGGAGTGGTGCACTGAGACAAGGCAGAAGGGGACATTTTGTCCAGAGTAAGAGACAACAAGCCAGCATCTGGACAGTGAGATGGTCATTGATTAGGTATTCAGTTGTTGTAGTGGAAAGAGCACTGGTTTGGAGCCCAATGACCAATTTTTAATATCTCGTTTGTCCTTTACTTCTTATATGACTTTGGACAAGTCACTTATCGTCTCTGAGCATCAGTTTCTTTATCTAAAAAAAGTTGAGTTAAATGACCTCTAAGCTTCCCTCTAACTCTTTCTATATAATCTGATGATTCCTCCCTCCCTTGCACTCACTTGTAAAATGATAGGACTGTACCTTAATGTCCTATTCAGCTCTAAACTTCTAGGA
>CM053769.1:475939582-475977234 GCA_028658325.1 Potorous gilbertii | reverse complement strand
AATATCAGGGCAATTTTCCTGATAATTTCATGAAGGATGGTGTCTAGGCTCTTTTTTTGATCATGGCTTTCAGGTAGTCCCATAATTTTTAAATTATCTCTCCTGGATCTATTTTCCAGGTCAGTTGTTTTTCCAATGAGATATTTCACATTCTCTTCCATTTTGTCATTCTTTTGGTTTTGTTTTGTGATTTCTTGGTTTCTCAGAAAGTTATTAGCCTCCATCTGTTCCATTCTAATTTTGAGAGAACTATTTTCTTCAGTGAGCTTTTGCACCTCTTTTTCCACTTGGCTAATTCTGCTTTTGAAAGCATTCTTCTCCTCATTGGCTTTTTCAACCTCTTTTGACAATGGAGTTAGCCTATTTTTCAAGGTGTTATTTTCCTTAGCATTTTTGGGGTCTCCTTTATTAAGGTATTTACCCATTTTTCATGCTTTTCTTGCATTTCTCTCATTTCTCTTCCCAGTTTTTCCTCCACCTGTCTAACTTGATTTTCAAAATCCTTTTTGAGCTCTTCCATGACCTGGACCCATTGGATATCTATTTCAGATGTTTATGATACTGAGGCCTTGACTTTTATGTCTTCACCTGATGGTAAGCAATTTTCTTCCTCATCAGAAATGAAGGTTGGAATCATATGATCACCAAGAAAATAACCTTCTATGGTCTTATTTTTTTTCCCTTTTCTGGGCATTTTCCCAGCTAGTTACTTGAATTCTGAGAGTCCTCTCCACCTCAGCCTAGGTCTGCCCAGATAGTGCATGGGGTCTGAAATTCAAATGCTGCTCCCCAGCCTCAGGGCTTTCGGCGGCTGACCAGCTGCTATTCAGGGTAAGATTAAATCAGGTTCTCAGGTTGGGGCAGGGTCGCCTCCCAGGCTCAGTTCCCTCAGGGTGTTTATGCAGAGACCTTTTGTAATGGAGCTGCTGCTGAGCTCCTGCCTGCTCTGGGAGTCTGTGGCCACCCGCTGCCTCTCCTGCTGCCTCCTGAGGGGGCCCGAGTCATGGAGACACCCCACTCCCCTCTCAGCCCGTCCAGACATTTCTTTCACTGACCTGTGAGTCTGTGGGTCGAGGAACCTTCGTGGCTGCTGGAGATTCCAGCCTGCTCAGACTTTCTCTCTCCTCTCAGTGCCCTGCAGCCGGAGCAGGGCTGGGCTCCGCTCCCATCTGGTGTGCGATGGACCTTTGGAGTAGGTTGTTCAGGGCTCTCTGGAACGGAAATCTCCTTCACTGTGTTGCTGCGAGGCTTCCACTGTTCCAGAATTTGTTGGGAGTTCTTTTTAGAGGAAATCCATAGGCTGTGGGTTCAGAGCTAGCATATGTGAGTCTTTCTACTCTGCCATCTTGGCTCCGCCCTCCAAAAAGTGAATTTTTAAATTTAATACATTAGAAAGTCAGCCACCACTTTCCCATCAGACCTACACAGTCCCTGTGACTCAAAGCATTAACAGATGGCAAGGTCCACATTTGCTCTTCTATTCCATGCCTTAGTCCTTTGTTGTAACTGCAACACTTAAAAATACTCTTGCTTCTCTTATCTCTAAAAGGTTGGATTTAGTAATCAACTATATCCAGGTCAAATCTTATGTCTGCTTTCTCTTGTCACTAGTAATGCCCTCACCACCTCTACCATCATTTAAAACATGTGATTCCCTCTTCTTCTATGGCTATGTCGTTATGCCACTGGAAATTCCTTCACCATTTTGATTGGTTTTCTGTAGTTGCCATTTTTGTGAATGACGGAATTTCCTAATAAGCCTAAGTAACTAAATGAATGCTTTTGTCCCAGGGATCCAACTGCAATCTCCAGTTTCTGGTCTCTGTCCACGGTCAACTCTCTCTGATTCTCTGATCTCTAATCTTAAGCAAGAGGACCGCACCATGCAGAGGACTCAGTCCCACTGTATAAATAAGAAAATAGTCTGTCCTTTGAACTTGCATTTAATTGATTGATGTACTCTTGAGAATATCCCAGTTCCCCAATGCTTTCCCTTTCCTACACACACACACACACACACGCACGCACACACACGTAGAAGATCCTGATTTCTGTTTCAGAGGATGGATTTGCAATTTCGTCTCAAAAAGAAGCAGATATTATTCATTCCATCTAAATTCAATTAGCAAATACTGATGAAGAACCTACTATTTGCAGAGTTGTGCTAGAAACTAGGAGAGACACAGAGTTCAGATAATCTCTACCTTCATAGAGTTTAAATGGAAAAGGCATCAGCAGCAGTCCCTATAATGATCAATAGCATCTTGATTCAATAAATGCGAGGCCCTGTGCTTCATCAATCGAACCCTACTTGATCCAGGCAGTCACTAGATTCCGCTCTTTTTAGAGCAGAGCTGCTATGGTAAGACCAAAAAGTTAAATAGTCCTTCTCCTCAGTGAGCATACATTATGAAGGAGGAGAAACCATGGAAATATTGAATACATGCAAGATGCAACCAGAAAAAAAAGGAAAGTAATTGTAGAGGCAAAAGCAATAGCAGCTTCAGGGATGGGAAAAGACCGCCTACAAAAGGTATTATTTAAAGCCTGAAAGCCGCCATAATTAGTGACACGAATTGGATTTCCTTCCCTACTGAGAACACAGCAAACAAAGTTCATTTTTCTCAGACTGGAGCCTGAGCTACTGACCAGAAAGGAAACATGGAGGATAGATTGGAGTGAGGAGAGACTTGAAGCAGGGAATCCATTGAAAAAGTTATGGCAACAGTACAAGTGTGAGCTGATGAAGGTTTGTACAGAATGGTGACTACAGGAGTGGGGAGAATGGAACTTATATGGAGATATTGTGAGGTCAGAAATAACAATTTGATAACAAGTCAGATAACGAGGGGGTGAATGTGAGAGAAGATCTGATAGCTAATACTGAGGTGAGGTGGTGGGCGTGGGTGACCAGGATAATGGCAGTGCCTAGGATGTGATTCAAATCTAATTCTTTCTATCTCCAAGTCCAGTACTCTGCCATCTACAGGAGGCTGTCTCTGGGAAATGCAAATAGAAATTCAATTGATATTCTTTTTTTCTTAGAAATTCCTTCCAGCTCCAAAGCAGACTATTCTATTAATTGGATCATAAACCAATTGTAAGAAGGAAGCCTGGGGTACAATTTCACAAAAAAAGGGAAACGACATCAGGTCAGTAAAATATCATCTGCACAAATTGCAATTATGTGGTTCTTTTGTTGGCACAACCCATAGATCTGTCATTTGTAGTGTTCTGCATTTCCAAATAGTCCCTTGCCTAAAGGGATAAAAAGAAGGAAAACAAGCCAGCTTTGGTTAATACCACTGTAGCAATCAATTGGTAAGTCATTTTAAGTCCATCTTATCATATTTATGTTCAGGGAAAAGACATAAACCACCTTTGCACTTTCTCATGCGAAACTTTCCTCATATGAGTTAGTTTTAAGAAAATATTTTTTTAACCCGTGGGTTGCAGACTAGGAACAACAATCCACCTGTGGAGAATGTGTCTAAGGTTCCCACTGAGATGAAGGTGAAGAATAATAGGTTATTGGAGGGCTAAGCTTTCAATTCTCTCTGTGTCTAAATACATCACCTTCAGGTATGATCTCCTTGTTCCACAAATCTCCACACATCACCCTTTGTCTTTATGGTTAAAAATCTCCAGCTTCTTCTACTGCTGCTCCTATGTCTCAGTTTAAGTGGCCTCCCCTTCCTCTGGATGCAATGATTTCATCAATGTGCTTTCTAAAATGGAACTCTTATGACTGTATTCCAGATGTGATCTGGTCAGAGTCAAGTATATTAGGATCATCACCTCTGCCACTATGGACCTTGTGTCTCTTTAAATGTAGACTGAAATTTTGTTAGCTTTAGGGGCTTGCCATTTTACAGTGTTGACTCATAATGAGTTTCTCATTCTACAAATAGTCCCATATTGGGGGTCAAACAAGTAGAATGGTCAGAGTCAGAGAACCTGGGTTTAAATCTCAGTTCTGCCACTTAAGGCCTGTAGGAGCTTGGACACATGGTTAATTCTCTGTTGGCCTTAACCTCCTCATCTGTAAATGCATAAGGGGTGGACTAGATGACTTGAAAGAATCCTTCCAGGGGTAAACGTGTGATCTTTTTTTCCTCCTGAGCTTCTTTTTACGTCCAGTCTAGGTGAAGCTAAATGTGAAAAATGAATACAAAATGGAAAATATTTTTGAGAAGAATCATTAATTTCTTCTACAATGGGTTTCTATCTCCTGGTGTCCTAGGAACACAGAAGATGGACCTACTTCCCTTGTGTCAATGTATACAAGGACAACGATGGAACAGCTGCTCAACCCTGCAGGTTTGAAGATTTGGAGTTGCTCAGAATATTGTGCCCTACATGAGTTCTCTCACATCTTACGTATGCGGTAACCATTCTGTAATATCTCCTGGGGAAAGCTGGAAAGCAATCAACTAGGTCATCAGCACTAGCAAAGCCCTTGGTAGTTAATAGATAATACCTTATTGCTTTTAGGCAAGGGCAGTCACTGATTAATGGGGATGCACCCAACAGGGACTTACAGAACATCATTGGCAAACACTAACATCTTTGGTTCTGTTCCTCTGGAGTTTATATGGGGAATCAAAAATGCTTAGCTGTAGAAGTCCATGCCAATGATTCACGTGCTAGTATGTATTCTTCTGAGACTCCTATAATAGCACTTAGGCTCTTGGACCTACATTTTTCACTGTCATTCTCAAAATCTCTCACAGTAGTACGACATTTCTTTGTATCTTGATGGAATCAATCAGGAAGCATTTTTTTAAATCCAGTCATTACTATGTGCCAGATGTTGTGCTAAATGCTAGAGATACAAAGAAAAAAAAATTATTCCTGTCCTCAACGAGCTTACATTGTGATTGAGAAGAGAGCATGTAAATAATTAGATATATGCAAGATGCAAACAGAAAAACAAGAGGAAAGAAATTGTAGAGGCAAAAACAATAGCAGCTTGAGGGATGAGAAAAGATCTCCTGCAAAGGATATTGTTTAAAGCCTGAGAGCTACTATAATTAGTGACACCAATTGGATTTCCTTCCCTACTGAGAACACAGCAAACAAAACCCATGTTCCTTAGACTGGAGCCTGAGCTACTGACTGAAAAGGAAATTTGCATCCAAAGGAGCAAAATTGTCAGTGACTCCACACAAATGGGTAGACTTAAAGCTAGGATGGAGAGAACCAGTGAAAATATGGGGTGGTATGGATAGAAATGATTTGAGGAAATTGACTTAGACAATCCACAGAAGCTAGTAGTCAAGAGGGAACAGTGAGTCAGTTAAAACAAGGATGCCAGAAGAAGCAAGCAATTCTAGGCATGTGGTCAATACAGCAGAAGTAATTATTATTATATATTATATTATATATATTATTATATATTATATTATATATATTATTATATATATTATATATATATTATTATATATATTATATTATATATATATATATTATTATATATATTATATTATATGTTCCAGATGTATGAAGGCCTTTCAACTGAGTCCCAGCAGCAACAAGGACCAAGAAGTGAGTTCTTAAGGCATGAGGCAGCTAGATTATGCAGTAGATGGAGTAGTGAATTTGGAATCAGAAAGACGTGAGTTCAAATCCCACTTTACACACTCCTTAGCCTGACAATATGGGGCAAATTACTTAGTACTATTTGCTTGAATTTCCTCATTTTGCAAAATGAGAAAAATAATAATACCCACCTCACTGTCATGAGAATCAAATTAGGTGAAATGTGAAGTGCTTTATAAACTTTAAACTACAACAGAAATGCTAGTTGTTATCTAGTTATCATTACTATATGCTAGTTATCTAACTAACTAAAGGCTAGTTACATTACTATAGGTCTCAGACTTGGAAGCTGAAAGGACACAGAAGTATAAGAAATCAACAAATCTGAAGAAAAAGCCAACAAAAATATGTGGAGCTAGCAACTCTTCAGATCATTGCGTTAGTAGACAAGTTTGTCACTTAGACCTTTTATTGCCTTATCTGAGGTTTACACACATTCCCTTATGTGATCCTCACAACAACCTTCTAAGGCAAGCACTATTATTATAATACCCATTTTAAAGCTCAGGAATCTGTGGCACACAGAGGTTGAGTGACTTGCCCAGGATCACACAGCTCAGGTCATCCTGACTCCAGGTCCAGTACTCTATCCACCATACAAATTAACTGATAGGTGGACACTGAGAAATTGTTACTTGCTCAAGATTACAGTTAGTTAACAGTAGAGGTAGGATTAGAATACAAATCATAAGATCATCAAATTAGAATTAAAAGGTCCTTGGACTACATCTTACACAAACTGATCATTTACCAAGCAAGGAAGCATTCCTGGAAGGGTACAGTGACTTTTCCAAGGACACATAGGTAATAAAATAAAGAGTCAGGAATTGATCCCAAGTCTGAGTCTAGAACCAAGACTTTTTTTCCCCAGTAAAAATGCCTGAAGCAGAGATTTTGGGAAAAAAGGGTTGCCTTTTATTTTCAAGTGCAGTTGCAAGACTATTTTCCTCATGGCCAAAGGGAAAATGAGGAAGGATTTTCTGATTTAATGTTCAACCCTACTGACTCTTTTCCTACTGTACATGGATCTTGATATTTTGATAAAGTCAATTGTAGAGACAATCTTCACAATCTTTAATTAGTAGGCATTTAATCGTTGAAATAGACCTAGTCTTGTAAATTCTAATTTGAGGTAGGTAAAAAGAATAAATTAGGTCAGAGAAAAATGGGTGTAAAGAGGCTACAACAGTACCAATGATGATGTACACATTAGATGTGGTCTTGGGCATGCTTTCAAATATTCTGATAGGTCTATGGTGTTTTCAATGTGAGTACTGCCCCCAGCAATACAGACTGTGAACCTCTTGAGCCTGGCCATCTTGAATAACTTTTGGTTACATCTTTCTATAGCTTTGTCATAGAAAAGAAAACCAAACATGCTAGAGGATTTCTTTGCTTCTATTTTTAAATTAAATATTTTGTTGATATCTTTGGTTTTGACATCCCTTAATTTTTTAATGCATTACTCCCTTCATTTTTTGTAGAGAAAATCTCTTTAAAAAAAATGAAAGTTGCAAGGGAGGATTATCATCTGCTGTCCTGAAAAATTCTGACATTAGGTACAGTGTTTCATATACATCATACCCCAACTTGGTCATTATATTTTCTTTCTATATTTTTTATTTATTTTCAGTGTACTACATTCACTTCCATGTAACTTAAATTTTTCCCCTCCTTCCCCCTCCTTCCATGCTACCTCCCCCACCTCCCTGAGACAGTATACAATTGTATATAGGTTTTACACATACATTCCTATTAAATACGTTTTGACCATAGTCATGTTGCATAGAAGAATTAAAATGAATGGGAGAATAAAACAAACCAAAACATAATACAAAAGAAAATGATCTGCTATATTCTGCAATTGAATTCCATAGTTCTTTCTCTGGATGTGGAAGACATTTTGCCTTAAACAATCATTGGGAATTTTTTATGTCCTTGCATTGCAATGGAGTTCTAAGTCTACCAGAAAAAACCCTAACACATTGTGGTTGTTGCTGTGTACAGAGTTCTCCTGGTTCTGCTCCTTTCGCTCAGCATCAGATTGTGTAAGTCTTTCCAGGCCTCTCTGAAGTCTTCCTGTTCATCATTCCTTACAGCACAATAGTATTCCATTACAGTCATATACCACAATTTATTCAGTCATTCCCCAATCGATGGGCATCCCCTTGATTTCCAGTTTTTGGCCACCACAAATAGTGCTGCTATAAATATTTTTGTACATGTGGGACCCTTTTCCATTTTTATAATCTCTTGGGGATACAGTCCTAGAAAGAATATTGCTGGGTCAAAGGGTATGTGCATTTTTGTAGCCCTTTGGGCATAGTTCCAAATGGCTCTCCAGAATGATTGGATCAGCTCACAGCTACACCAACAATGAATTATTGTTCCTACTCTCCCACATCTTCTCCAACATTTATCATCTTCCTGTTTTGTCATGTTAGCCAGTCTGATAGGTGTGATGTAGTATCTCAGAGTTGTTTAGCTTTGCATCTCTCTAATCAATAGTGATTTAGAGCATTTATTCATAGGACAACATATAATTTTAATTTCTTCCTCTGAGAATTCCCTGCTCACATCCTTTGACCATTTATCAATTGGGGAATGACTTGTATTTTTGTACATATGACTCAGTTCTCTACATATTTTAGAAATGAGGCCTTTATCACAGACACTAGTTGCAAATATTCTTTCCCAGTTTTCTGCTTTCCTCCCTAATCTTAGTTGAATTGGATTTACTTGGGTAAATATTTTCCCAAGATTTAATTTCTATTGTTCTGTTAGTGGAGGTGGTCTTAGACAGTTGATGACTCAGTGGATAGAATACCTGGTTTGGAATCAGAAAAATGTTAAGTTCAAAGAAGCCTCATATTCTTACAAGCTCTGTGATGTTGGGAAAGTCACTTAACCTCTGTTTGCCTCAGTTTTCTCACCCACAAAATTAAAATAACAATAGTACCTACTGTCTAGGGTTGTTGTGAGGATCAAATGAGATAATGTTTGCCAAGTGCTTAATAGAATGCCAGGCACATAGTAAGCATTCTATAAATGTCAGTTATTACTTTTTCTTTCTATTTATATTGTCATAGACATTGCATATATAATTTTTCTGATTCTACTTCCTTCACTTTGCATCAGTTTATATGTCTTCCTAGGTTTCTCTGGATGCATTATACTATTCTTTTTTCTTAAGCACCTTACCAGGATAGTACACTCCTATACCACAATGCATTTTCCATTCCCTAGTTTTTGAGCATCTGTTTGTGCCTTTTTGTTTCCTCTGGACACCATGGGAATTCTAGTGGATCACACAAGTTTCTATCATTTACCCCTTACTCTTGTCAGTCAGTAATTCAGCAAGTATTTCTTAAGCATTTTTTATGTATCAGGCACTCTGCCAAGCACTAGGGGTACAAAAACTAGCAGAAAGCTAGCTCCTGATCTCAAAGCAGTCACAGTATGATAATGGAAGACAATACAGAAAAGGGAAACTGAAGAAAGGGGAGTTGGTGGAGATAACCATGGTTACATAGGAGCAAGGTTCAAAAACTGAGGGAAGGCCCATCTGGGCTTCATGATGATGCCATCTCCTTACTTTTTTTTCACATAACATTTTTTTTTGATGAGACTGGAAAAGGATATGGACCAGTGAAATAGTGAGACTGAGGGATCACAGATGAACAGCCCAAGGGATGCATGAATATCTGTTAAGGAATTCAGAGGATGACCTCCAGCATACTTGGAAGATTTTTGGAAGGCAATGAAGAAGGATCACACATGAAGGGAAATCATGAATGACCTATAGTCTGTCCCTGTGGAGATGGTGTCCACATAACAGAAATTGCAAATATGGTGAAGCATAGAAGATTTTAGCTATTCATGCTTAAACTGGAGGGAGGTGGAAGAGAAGGATGATGAGAGAGACAGAGACAAATAGAGAGGCAGACAGAGAGAGAGAGACAGAGACAGAGATGGAGACAGAGAGGGAGACAGAGAGAGAGAGAGAGAGAGAGACAGAGAGAGAGAGAGAGAGAGAGAGACAGAGAGCAGTTTTTTAAAAAATAGTTCTACAGAAAAACCATTTTTCCAACCTTTGTCTTATTGTCTCCCTTCCAAGATTTGTGACAAAGATCCCAAAGTTTAGCCCATTCAAAACATCTCTGTTAACAACTTTGTCTCCAGAAATGGCAAATGAATTCTCAAGCTCCTTTCTCAAAACTATCCCACAACCTAGCTTTCTGAAAACATTTTCTCCTGTGATGAACCATCTGTTTGCAATAAATCAGCTTAAAATGATATTTCCCTTTGTTGCTCCACAAAGTAAATATATTCAGGAATAAATACATGAATAAGCAAATAAAGCACTCACTGCCTATGAGGAGTTATAACAAACCCCTGCTCTTTCAAACTGGCTTTTAAAATCAGATCATCTGAAGGTCAAAAGAAGCATATGGAAGATAAGAATAACCAGAATAAAGGTTGGAAATCTGAAAATTAAAACCATGTGCCCGGTGCAGCGTAACACAGCATGACATTTTCTGCGTTAAATGGAACACAATTCTTCTCAAATCGGATGGCCATTGTCGATCCAGATAGCTGTTTGATCTGCAATTTATATTGAGATGAAGCAAGTGAAAAGTTCTTTCTCAGCTTCTTTGCTTTTTAATTCAGCATTTTCCAGTTTTTTGACCTTTGAGGTTTAATGTGATAATGCAGCTCCCTCACCCCCAAACCCTGAACAAAAGACGAAAAGTCGATTGTCAGAACAGAATGATTCTTTCAAACTCAGATTATCCTAAGTGTGTATAAAAAGGTACTATATTAAAAAAAGCCCTCCCAATCATTTCCAATTTAGTTGCTCTCAATGGCATTTGCAGGATGGCAGGTAAACCTCAAAGACAAACTACTTTAAAACAGTCATTCCCACACTAAATTTATCTCCGTTTTCAGCCGAGTTGTTTAGGAATGAGAACTGATTTCCCTGAACAAGGGAGGTGCATTGATTCATCCTCACCAACTTTATTCCAGGCTATTATGGCTCTCATTATCTCTCCATCTCATATGTTCACAGTTCTTTTGGCCATTTGTCCTTGTTCAGCTACTTTTCCCCCTTTCCTCCACGTTAGAAAGCCATTTGTTACCATTTGACATTCTTGTTCACATTGTTTCAGACTTCTGCGGAACATTAAGGGCTGAGTTTTGTTTGCTACTATATTTATCTCCTTTTCCAAAGTTTCATCATGATGACAGAAGAGGTGCCATTCGGGAAAAAAGAGGAAGGGGGAAAGAGGGAGGGAGAGAGAGGGGAAGGAAGGAAAGGTAGAATAGGTGAATAAGAGAGGGAAAGAGGGAAGGAAACGGAGAGAAGGAAAGGAGAGAGGGAAGGAGAGAGGGGAGAGAAGGAAAGGCAGAATAAATGAAGGAGAGAGCAAAATATGAAAGGAGATGGAGGGAGAAGGGAGGGAGAAAAGAAAAAGGGAGAAAGGAGAGAAAGAGGAAAGGGAGGTAAAATAAGACAGAGGGAAAGAGAGGGAGGGAAGGTATTTGGAGACTGAAAAGAGGAGACAGAGACATAGACACAAAGGTACTGAGGCAAATACAAAGACAAAAATTAGAGACAGAGAGAATCCACCATCTTCTAGCATGTATTTTTATTCTTTAGTTGATTTTTTGTTAACCAAGGATGTGGGTTCAGAAAAAATGTTATTTGGCCTAAACAATGGACATATATGCATGTGTGGTTCATATAAAGAGCAGGAATTTCTCACTGCCTTCTCTGCTGCTATACTATTATTGACCAGTCCATCTTGCACAAGATTCAGAGTAAAATGTGTGGCAGAGTGAATAACTGGCAATGGGACAAGAATCTTAAACTATTCAACAGCATTAGTCTGAGCTTTTTGTCCCTTCTCCTCTGCAAGTATGCAGCTGTTGTACCATAGCATGTAACTGCTACCAGAAGAAGGCTACCAGAAGCTCATGGCTTGAGTATCAGTTCCTCAGGATGTCTGCTTATCGACTAGCCAGACTTGATCTCACATTTCAATCATACTGTTCAGTCATTTCCATTAAACATGATGACTCTTCATGATCTCATTTGGGGATTTTTTGGCAAATATATGGGAATGATTTGTCATTTTCTTCTCCATATCATTTTACTGACGAGGAACTGAGGCAAACATGGTTAATTGACTTGCCCAGTATCACATAGCTGGTAAGTGTCTGAGGCTGGACTTGAACTCGTGAATGTGATGACTTGTGGTGTCTTCCTGACACCAGTTCTATCCACTGAGGCACCCAACTATCCCTAATTCAATCATGGGAATATTCAATTTCTGCTAGTTTCCCTACAGCTAAAGGTCTTTTATAATAGAACTAGACCTTATTGTTATTCAAAAATCTCCCTTATTTATATAATGTCATTACTACCAACATAGAAAATATTCAAATGTCAAGAAGATAAAATAAACTAAGGCTTGATTTATAATCATATTTGATCTGAAATAGGATTCCTGAAGTTCTAAGGCCTTACCTTTGCTTTAGCCATGTTCTGCTAGGGACTAATGGCCTTTTCATTTCACTGTAGATGCATGTGTAACAGGGCAAGATGTATTTTATTAATTGGTCTCTTATTTTACCTTTTTTATTCAATCCTTTGGGTGCTGGTGTATGGGTGTCATTATGTTGTAAGAAATATCCAAAGTAATCCTCTCTTTTTGTCATGTCTCTATAATTCAACATAAAACGATATCCTCTGTTCTACTATCACATATGACACCATTTATGCTGAATATCCATGTCATTTGGCTAATTTTCTTAAAAATTGTATTTTGGACACAATTTAATTTCAACATCAGATCAAGAGCCACAAATTTAAGAAATGATAAAAACATTAAAGAAATCTTTCTGGGACACACAGCAAGATCTGGTCTAACTACAAAGGCAGACTCAAGACCAGAAGGTGGAATATTTTAAAAAATGAACTTATTAACTCAAAGGTCCTCCTGAACCATCAGTGAACATTACTTTGACCCATTTGCTATCATTTGACATTTGAATCTGGTATCATTAAATCACTATGCAGGGACTAGAAAACATGCCATCTCTTCAGTAAAACTAGCATATATTCTTAAATTCCTGCGATGACAAGGGGCTGACAGTACAGTAGAGTAGGTCTCAAGCTAGGCTTGGTGTCAAGATGTCTCACAATGAAAAGTTAATAATTCGTTCACTGCTGTGTGTCAGCTTGAGCTTGTTCTAGCACATCACAGGAAAGGAGATGTTTGCAAAGCACCTTCCTTTATATATGCATGTTAGTTATTATTAGACTTTTTTTCTTCCTGTGTGACTCTAAAGGGTAGAGATAAGAGCAATGAATCAAAGTTACAGAAAGGCAAAAGGAATTTTGATCTATGGGAAAAAATTTTAATAATTAGCTAGATCTCATCATTGATCTATCCCCATAAAGGAATAGGGTGTCTCAGAAAGTAATGACAGATCAGCAGTAGAGGTCTCTAAGGAAAGAGTGAATGATGACTCATTTCAGACAACATTTTTGATCCGATGTATGTTGAACTTCATAGCCTCTGAGAGCTCTTCCACTACTGAGATTCTGTGATTATGTGTCAAGCCACATCAAGACTTAATAATATACTGATACCAACCAGTTGTTTTCATCAATAATATACATAAAGACAACTGTCTCCTTCCCCTGGGGTATAGGAAGATTAAAGGGTCTTAAATGTCATTTAACTACTGTTTCAAGGTTTTAAAAAGCCCTTTTCAGCCATCATCCCATTTGATTCCCACAGGTTTTGACTTTTCCTATGTGAGAAGTACTATGGATGATATTTCCACAATTATACAGACTAGGAAAGTGATGATTTGAGAGTGAAAAGGGCTCTTCCAAAGAGACAGAGGGGTTATTTAAACCTATGTTTCTATTAACTTAAAATCTAGAACTCTTTTATCTATCCCATAGCGCCACTTCAAAAGGCTTGAAAGAGAGGCATAAATTTAGAGAAATAAAAAGTATATGGAGGAATGTAGGCAAAGCAATGTTCTAGAGATGATCTCCAGGAGATCCATCCACATTTGTTTTAGGTAAAGAATCAATATTAAAGCTAATTTCATATTGCCTTCAGTGATGGTAAACCAATGCAAAGACAGATCCTCTTTTGTATGAGTCAATGGGTCCTAGGTGGAAGAATAGGGAAGAAAATAGGTAAATCTCTAGGAAGGTTTTGACTCTCATGTGATGGATTTTCCTTTTAGGTTGTTGTGGGCTGTCTCTTTCTTGAAGGTCAATTGGGAGTTCTTGGAACAGTGTTCTGTGTTCTTCTGGTTGTATCTACATGTTCCATTGCCAAACTTTGTCCTGCTTCAGAGTCAAGACACAAGATATAAGAAAGAGGAAGTGAAACTGTATCAATTGCTCCATTCTATATAAAATTTCATTCTCCATCATCAGGGAAGATTGACCAGAGATGGACATCTTTGAAATGTACTTATCATAAGTGCCTGACTACCTAAAGTTTTTCATGAATAAATACTATAGGGAGAATATTTCAATATCTGAAATGTTCTTTTTAAATTATTCATAATGATACTTTTGAAACCATTGGTATATTTCTTTTGAAGTAGAGTTCTGGTCTTTTGTTTGACAAATTCTTTCAAGAAATTTCAGGAGTGTCTCCTGCACATTTTTAATTCAATTCAACTCAGTTAAATTCAGTTCAATTCAATAAACATTTATTATTCTCATATTATGTGGAAGAAACTTCTCTAGACATCAACACTCAAGCTAGATATTCTGACTTGCCTTTCCCTAAGAACTTTTGATGAGTTCCATTCAGGGGTTGACTTAGCTTTGATGCTGAATCAACAAGCATTTATACTTTCCATTAAGTCCTTGTTGACACTGCTGTGTACATGAGGAGGGGACATATCATTCATTGTACTTGCATCCCTAGAAAATAGCATAACATCTGACACAGGGTAGATGTTTACTAAATGCTTATTGATTGATTAGCCATCAATCACATAAAATCACCTCTAAGGTTGAGTCAATTAGTTTTTTTCATCAATCAAAGCTGTTTTATTGTGATTCAATGATTTTTCTTCTGTTTGTTTTACTCCTTTTTCAAACTTGTAAAAGTTCTTTTCCTTTTGCTATTCCTGATTTCTAAACTCCCACCATATTGAACCTTTAATATGGTCACATCCTTCTGATCAATCTCCTTAGTCATGGTATTAGTGCTAGCTTCACTGATTTATAACAGCTTGTACTGATCTTTTGCTGACACTCAACCTAGTATTCAGTCTTTGTATCTGTCCATCCTTCTAGTGCACCTTTTTTCTGCTCCTAGCTTTTCATATCACACTTAGTCCATAAAGACAATTTTCCATATCAGGAGTATTTTTCTCCTTTTTTTCAATTTCCTCATCTTAATGATCTCATTGCTTTTTGACTGGGTGTCATATTCAAAACCAATATAATATAGACTGTACTATGAGGACTAGCAGTTCAACCACTTTGAATAATTAAATAAAAGAAAACAAAATTAAAATTACAAAGTCAGTCAAGAAATGTTGACTCTACTCCAACTGATTTTTCCTAAACTTCATCATTCAAATGGGTACATAATCAGTGATAGGGATATTCTCTCTATTCATAAAGATTACATCCTAAGTACTCAATGATGAGAAAAAGAGGAGGTAAAGTCATCAGTCTGGATCAGCTGCCCAAGCTTCATCCTATTGGTCACAAAGAATCATGCATGCAAACAAAGGATTCTAGATTTTGAGATCTAGAAGGGACTTCAAAAGTCCTCTAGTTCAGCCCCTTTCTTTCACAAATAAGGAAACTGAGACTGAGAGATGTTCAGTGACTTGCTCAAAGTCATACAGATATTAAGTGTCAGAGGAAAGATTTTAATTCAGGTCTTTTGACTCTAGAACTAGTGATCAAAGTACTTGACTTAGGGTTTTAGTTTTCCCTTAGCCAGAGGGTAGGACAGAGAGTAGCCCTGACTAGAGCAGAAGGCAGTGCATTAGTGCGTGGGAAGCCAGACATTCATAGATGTGAGCAGAGAAGTGAGTATTCAGGGCTGGTTGGGGGATAAAGGGGTTAGCAGTTCGCCAGGTCAAATTCATTTTTTGTTATTATTCAGCATACATTAAAATGACAGAACTGGCAGAACCTGGAAGGTCATTTTACAGGAAAAAGAAACTGGGTAAAAAGAGAGGTGGAATGATACGTAAGTTCACACAGCTATCTGTGAACTGGAGGCAGAGTTTGAACCCAGATCTCCTGAATTCCATTCAAGGACTTGTGGGTGAAGAATAAGGCCAACCAAAGCCTATCCCAAGTTCAATTTTAAAATAATTTGTATGTTTTTTCTTCCTCAATTAGCATATGTTCCATCTTATATCTTCAAAGTCCTACTTTTCACATTTCCTTTCATGTAAATTTTCTGTTACTAATTTTCTGTATGAAATTATCTTCTCTCTTACTAATTGATGAAATGAAAGAAATTCTCATTTTCATTGGTCTATCATCTAATGATTCATCTCAGTGATTCGAGTTGTTTCACATAATCCCTAGACCATCATGTAGGTTTATATTCTAATTATTTCATTCCCCATCTGTTAACATCCTTTATCTCATTCTGTTTCTTTTCAATGTTCATTCATTTCTCCTCCCAAAGGATTCAAATATCATACATTTCTTCCTTTTTCTACCACTTTTCACACTTTAATTCTTCCAAATTCACTTTTAGTGAATTATTTTATATTTCATATCATTATTAATTTGACCAGTAGAGTCCACACATCATCTAGTGTTTTGTTTTCCTTTTCTACAATGCTTTACTTTGGATTTTATCCTTCTTATTAATATTTTAATAAAAATATTCATCACTTCTGCTATAAAGAGAACTGGCAGCCAGACCTCTAGTATTCATCCCGATTGCAATCATGAGTTTTAGAACTGGAAGCAACTAAAAGACACATTGTCCATTTTCCAGATGAATAAACTGAGGATAGGAGAGGTTATAAGGTAACAAGTAACTAAGTCAGATGTAAACCTAAGTTTTCTGAGTCCAAATCCAGTCCTCTTTCCATTGTACTCATTGTAAGAATTTTTCATTGTTAGAATTCTTACTATTATTCTATCAATGTGTGCAATCCTTTTTATTGGAACAGTCAATTTCAAAAGAAGATCGATATATTTGGAACTCATATATTAGGTTTTGAATTTATTTAGTAGGCATTTCTCCACGAACAAAAATTTAACAAATATCAGCCAAAAGACAGTGCTTCTTTGCATAATCCTCCCATTGTTTTTAGCGGATATTTTTTCATTTAAATGAGACAGAGACTGGAATACTGAGAACAAATTGTTCCTTCTTTTTAATGGTTTCCACACAAGGCTATAGTTGATGCGATCAAAAGTATGATTCTTTCATCCCCCTCCCCGACCAACTGGCTTTCCAAGGACCACCTGAAAGTTCTACTCATTCTGCCTCAGAATTGGGAAACAGCATTACAGTTTTCAATTATGAAAGACCAAACCCCTCTGGACTATAAGAAAAATTTCTTAGGAAAGGAAAATTCAATTTCCCTAGTCAAATAGGATTGGGTAGAAGACTAATGCATACTTTTCTTTTTGTAATGAACTGTCCCTCTGTTCCCAAAGCAGATGCCACCCAAATCTTCTCATTATGAGTGAAAATGGACCAACCTTCATAATCATTTTTCTGAGAACTATTTGAGATGAAGAGATAGACAATAAGACCCATGGAAAAACCAACATCTATTTCCAGATTTTCCAGGAAATGGTAATACTATTATTCCTCTTTGTTAAAATTTTATTTCTGGCATGTTTCTTCACATGAATTGAGGAAAACAGGTTTAGAAGGATCTAAAATGCATCTGATTTAAAACCAGAGAGAGAGGGAGAGAGAGAGAGATTAACATGATGACTGCTTACATATCTGAACAGTTGCTATGATATACCTGTCTAAGAGGGAAAACACAGAGAATAAGATAAGCTTCTAAGTCACAAGTGGCTTTCCAACTGAGGTATCACTCAGCAAGTATTGTCCTGAGCTTCCTGTGGACCTCAAAACAATAAAAAAATAAAGAGAAAAGAGATGGGGAGGGGAGAAGAGGAGATAGCAAGGATTATATAAAACATGTATCAAACTAATTACCCCACTTTTTTAACCCAAGAAGATGGTGACCTTGGGAGAAGGGAGATTTATGTAATCTCAGCATTGGAATGACCCTCCTTCCCCTTTACCATGTCTCTAACTCTAAAAGAATTTCTTCTTCAACCTCCCATACAGGGTGACATCAGGACTTGGCCTGAAGACTTCCAGCTAAGTGGCAAGAAGAAGTCATCACCTCTTAAAGCAGTTCTTGTCCTTAAAAACATAAATTTAAAATGCAAATCAATGAATTAATCAATCAATAAGAAGTCAATTAAGTGCATGCTTTGGATTAGGCCTTCTGTAGGCATTGGAAATATCAAAGATAAAAGTAAAATAATACTTGCCCTCAAGGAGTTTCTATTCTATCAGGAGAGGCATGTACACACACACTAGAATATATGCATACGTATACTACAATAATATAGAGAAGAAAAAGAAAGGAATATGTGGGAGAAGGTTATCAGAAGCTAAGGGTTGGACAGCATAAGGAAAGGTTCTATGTAAAAGAGATGAGATTTGAAGGGAAAGTGATAGAAGTGAAGAGAGAAGGAATTCCAGGTCTGTGGAACAACCAGTATAAAGGGATGACATGAAGGAATGAAGAAATGAAGGAATGGATATTAAATATTTACCACATTCCAAGTACTGTGTTAATTGATAAGGACACAAACCAAATCCTTCAAGGAACTCACATTCTAATGGGAGGCACAAGACATATTGGGAAGTATTGGCCAGGGAGGTGCATTATGGTTGTTAAAGTTGAAGGAATGGTGCATGAAGACAGAGGAGTAGTGATAAAGCAGCTGATGAGAATATGGTTGGGGACAAAAGAGAACATGGCTAGAAACAGACTGATATAGTAGGTCATTGAGACACATACCAATCAAAATAGTGAAATGTTAGAATTTGGAGCTGGGAGGGTGAAGTCATCTGTCATGAGAGGAATAATGAGATCAGTTGTCAAGACCACAGAGTGTGGTAAAGGCAGTGATGTATAACAAAGATATAAAAGTGACTTGGTGGGAAGCAAACAAGCACTTATTTAAAAACTACTATGTGCTGGACACTGAGGGAAGTCCTGGGAACAGAAAGAAAATCAAAAAAGGCCCATGATCTCAGAAAGCTCACAATCTATTGGAGAGACAATATAGAAATGAGTACACATAAATGTTAACCACATGGGAAAATCGGAAATAATCAGCAGAGGGAAGGCACTAGAATTAAACAGGATAGGAAAAGACTTCTCATAGAAAGTGAAATTTTAGCTGGAATTTGAAAGAAGTCAGGGAAACTGAAAGGCAGAGGTGAAGAGAGATTTTTGAAGCAAGGCAGACAGCCAGTGAAAATGCCAAAGTCCAAAGGTGAAGTATCTTGTGTGACTAAGAGCAAGGAGACCAGTGTCACTGGACTGGTGAATACATAGAAGGGAATAAGGTATGAGGATACTGAAGAAACAGGAAGGGTGGATTATGAAGGGCAAGGGCAAAGGGCATTCAAAATCCAAACAGAAGCTTTTATGTATAGGGGCAGAACTAGAATGAATGGGAAAAAATCTCAGAGAGGTCAATTAGACTGGATTTTAGTGAGAGAAAAAGCTCTTCCTAACAAATGAAACTATCCAAGATTAGAATGGACCACTGTAAGGGGTGGTGGGTCCTTTCTTAGAGACCTTCAGGCAGAGACTCTCTGGACCACTTGCCAAGATGGCCACTAAAGTCCTTTCCAGACCTGATACTGTGAGACACAGTTTCCCATCTCTTCTCATTATCATAGGATGAGAGGATCACAGACCTAGAATTGGAAGGATCTTTATAAGCCACCTAATCCAATCCTCTCATTCTACAGCTGAGAAACTTGAGGGCTTCAGAGTAAAATGAGGGTCACATATGTAGGTTTCAGAGGTGAGGTTGGAATTCAAGCCCTTTTATTGAAAAGATATTCCCATATGGACCATGTTACCTTGAAAACAACTCTTTAGAGATTTATTTTTGGGTTTTTCCCTTGAGCATTCACTGTAAATGATCATTTTTAGCTTGATTAGAGTCCTTTACAAAGTCATATATTACCATGGAAATAATTTCCTTTATACTTACTAATGATCCATCAAGTATCAGAATTCCTGAAATGCATTTAATATGCATTAACATTCCAAATGTTAATGATCATACTTCCTTTTATATGACTACAACTAAAAATTACAGAATGATTGCTATTATTGTACATGATTTTAAAAAAACAGTTTTTGAATTTAATGTCTTAAAAAATGTTTCCAGGACATTTATCCATATTGACATAAAAGCAGAAAATAAGGAAATTTTTGAGGAATTTTTTTCCACAAAGAAGAGAAAAAAGAATCTCAACTCTCACCTTCCTCCCTCTTGTCCTATTATTTAATTATTTGTAGTTCTCTAATGTCTCTTCTTGATACTAGAATTTGGGGTCATGCTTCTGACTCCCATGGATTGTGAGAGGAAGATAATGTTTGCTTTGCAAAGGATGACTGTTGACATGCAAACAATATTGGGGGCTTTCCTGTGCTTCCAATCCCAAGACAAAATTACTCACTTAATAATCTTTTGCTTTGCTAGACATGACAATTAAAACAACTAAATAACAGGAATATATTGTTTTTGACTTCATGAGATTACTTTCGGCAGCAACTAATCATATCCTCAACTTGTAACCTTTCCAAGTATGCCAAGTGTATAGGATGTTGTTTACTAAGAGATGATCCTCAAGAACTGACATGGATCCAAAATTCATATGTCACATTATAACCCACCTGTTGATAAAGTTCTTTGGACTTATTCAGGTGAATCCATGAACAATAGACAATCAATTTCTCATCAGAGTTATAATGAAAGTCTTCACAATTTCAAAGGACCAGCAAACCTCTGTCCTGCTGGCTTAGTCAAGGATGCCCAAGGTAAATTCCAAGCCATGACAAAGAAACAGGAAATATTAATAGAGGAATCTCCCAGAAATACACCTAGTGGAGTGGATTTCTTTTAGTGTTTCCATGAGGAAGTATAATCTGCTGGGTTGATCTGAGGTGGTTTGTTACAGAATGTCAAAGTTGAACAAACCTAAGGATATAATTGCCATTCAAGTCCTATCACAACTTGGCACCCCCATACTTCTCCATATTTATTATACTTTTCCCTAGTGTGGTGTTGAAGATAAGGAACCAGACTCAAAGCCAAGAAGACCTGGGTTCAAGCCCTGGATATACACTGGATATGTGACTCTAGATGACTCATTTTTCCTCTGAGCATTCTAGTCAACTCTTTAGGACCATACATTGCAAAAAGGATACAAATCTTCTTATGAACATTGAAATATATTTATTAAGCACTTATTATATGTCAGGCACTGTGCTAAGTCCTAGGGATATAAAGAAATGCAAAAACACAGCCCTTGCCCTCTAGAAGTTTACATCCTAATGGGGGAAGATAATATGCAAACAATTGTATGTATACAAGATACACATGGTATATGCAACTGGGGGACAATTTCAGAGAGAAGATACTAATAGTGGGGTATAGGAGAAGAATAGGCAAAGGCCCATAGCATAACACAGTATTTGCGCTGGGTCTTGAAGAAATCCAGAAGTAGTCAGGACATGAAGATGAGGTAGGAGAGTATGTTGGATATGGAGAATAGCTACTGAAAGAGGGCATTTCATCCCCCTGGGGTACCTTATACCAGTAAAATCATAGGTCTTTACGTCAAAGTCTCCTTCTTAACCCTGAGGGCCCAGGCATATTTAGAGTATTTTCAGTTCTCTAGTTCATTGCCTCTATCCCTAAATGATCTGAGAGGGTCAGTATCTGGCTATTGGGGTCAGAGGAATGACTATTCCTTATAAATACACAAGTTAGCAAGGCTTGAAATGTGATTCCCTCAGCAAAAGAATGTTTAGAGATTGAAATTCCTTTATAGATCATCTAGTCCTTTCATAGAAGAGAAAACTGAGGCACAGTTATACTAAATAATTTGCCTAAGGTCCCATTAATAACAAAGGGAACAGGTATTCAAATTCAAGTTCCTCAACTATACATCAAGCATTGTTTCCCCCTCCCCAGTATATGATGTGTGTTTAGGATTCATTTTTGTCTTTGCAGGCCCATCAGTGCTTTGCGCACAGTTAAGTGCTTTGTAAATATTTATTAGGCTGAATTCACTTCCTCAGCTTTTGAATTAACCCCTCTCTGATCAAAATATGAAAAAAGTCATACTATTATTCACACTTGTATGGTGTTGTTATTACTGTTGCCCAAAGATACAGATAAGAAAACAGTTTAAAACAGTTTAAATCAGAGATTTATAACTTTTTGTAGCATGGATTCTTAATAAAACTTTAAAATAATAAAATATGTAAGATGAAAAGGAAAATAATCTTATTAAAACAAATATCTATCGATATATCTGTCTCTATATCATTCTCTTTTTCTCTCTATATATGCATATGCATACACACACATATGCATACATACGTGTGTATGTATTGCATCCAAGTTCATAGGTACTCTGAAGTCTATTTATGGACTCCTTGGGCATGGGTGGGATGTCTTTACATCTCAAGGTAAAACCTTTGATTTAGATGGAGTAAAGAATAAATCCTTGAAATTCAGAAGAATTTACAACTTGGGATACTTAAGTCAAATGGTTTCCCCTTTGGAGCTTCTGCTGCTTCTTCTGTAAAGAGGGTGGTATGTGCATGTGTGTGCATGAGGAGAAGGAGCAGGGAAAGTTGGACATCTAAGGTTCTTTAAAAATTGAAATCTTCTGAAGATATGGCCTGAAATATATACTCATACATAGAAATAAATTCATTTTCCTTAGGTTGTTTATGCTACTGTTTTGTTTTGATTTCTTTCTGAGGCCAAGTCTCATTTTCTTGCCTAGACTGGAAGTGTCAAGGCCCTCCATGAGTCAGATCTCACTTCCAATTATCATAAAAGTCTTAACCTGCTCCATTTGGGACTTAGACCACTTTCTGCCCTTAGGGAGCCTGGTGGGTCCCCATTCCTGGGAGTTCTCAATATTAGTGCTGGAAGAAGTAGGAACAGCAACTTGAGTCATACCACAGTTCAAAACTACCAAACACAAAAGATCCAATAGCCTTTGTCTCAAGGATTACAACCATGTGCCAATCATCCCAGCTTGCCATGTTTAAAAGCAATTTTTAAAAGTCATAAGTTCTTTAAAATGTATACAGGGTGGTCCTAGAACTTTGAGCCATTATTCCCCCAAAAATATGTCTTTCTCGCTATGCTCGCAGTCTTGTAATGCTAAACTTTTAGGGATTTGCATGAATTGTGTGTATACGTATTTATGTGTGTACATATGTATATGTGTATATACATATGTACACACATGTATACATACATATACACACATGTGTGAACCCACATACACACGTGTGTACACATATTTATATGTATATGTAGATATGTGTGTTGTGCATATGCATATGTGAGTGTGTGCATGTGTGTATGTAAAACTCTCCTGTATGGACATCTCTTTAATCTAGTAGTAGCTCATACATATCAGAAAAAAATTACATGTGTGTATATAAGTGTAAGTATGTCTATATGCATATATTTTATATGCGTGCAAATATGTATACATATATATATATGTATGTGCACATAAGTGTGTATATATCACATTATGTACAACTTGTATGGAACCACCTTTTTAACATGCAAGCAGAGTGAGCGTCTCAAGATAAATTTGAAATTATGCATTTCTCTGAGATTTCAAAGGAATGGATGAATGCTTCAAAGGCAGTCACAGTTTCTTGCCCTTGAGTCTACAGATGAATGTATATTAACCTTGACACCCCTGTCTAATCTCCCACCCATAGTGTCACAGAGGAAACCAGCCATTTCCCATCAGTAACAGTATTCCAAGAGGAAAATTGCATTCTGAGCTTACCTCTGAAATGTACATGTCATTGCTCAATGTGTTATTTGTACATTGTTAAAATACAACATAACTCTTCATGGTGAAAGACATTCTCTTTTTTCCTAGCATCTGCGGATAATGCATGATGCAGTTAGAAATGCTAGCATTCAGAAATATAATATGAGATGCACTTGTAGTATCGAGTCTTTTGAAAGATGCAGCCTTATGTAAAGGAGACGGTGTGATAGAGTAGTATCAACAGTGGAATTATAAGAGTGAGGTCAGTGTTTAGAGCCATAAACTTGGAGATACAAATCTGCATCTAGATAAAGATTTTCAGCTGTAAGAGACCTTAGAGATGGGCTGGTCTTGTATCGTTGTTCTTCAGGTTTCAACACTGAAGTCCTAAGTGGTTTGGACTTGTCCAAGGGCAGGTTACATTCAGGTTACATTCCATAATATAATACATGAACCTTGAACTGTTGACTATAAATCCTTTGTATTACATCCAACCACCTATGACGCAGACTCAATGATCATGGGAAAGTCATATATCCTCTGTTTTTGGCTTCCTCACCTATAAAATGGGAATAATAACATTTGTCCTTTGTACTTCACAAAGGTATCATGTTAACCTTAAATTTCTATTAAATGAATAGATATCCCATGATGTCTGTATAATCTTGATGCCTAAAAGAGGAATAAGAAAAACAAAGAAAACCATAGAGCGGTAGGTCTAACGAACATCAGTGCAAAAATTTTAAATAAGATAAAATTGAAGAATTGTTAGTAGCATGTCATGAAGATTGTGCCCTCTGACTCAGTTGGATTTATACCAGGAAGGCAGCGTTGTTGTTTTTCAGTAATAGGAAAACTATGGACATAAGTGAGCATATTAAAAGCAAGAATTTAAAAAACCTATAATTATATTGAAGAAGGAAAAACTTTCTATAAAAGACGACCCCTAATCTTATTTTTAAAAAGTAGCACTAGAATACATAGGAACAAATGGACCTTTTTAAAAACATGGAGAATAGCATATATCTAAAATCAAAAGTCAACATTATATAAAATGAGAATAAACTAGAATTCCTTCCACAAAGATTAGAGGTGAAGCAAGAATTTCATAACTTTTATCTGATAAAGTGTTAAAATCCACCTGTAACAATAAGACAAGAAAATAAAATCAAGGAAATAAAAATGGGCAAAAACCCCATAAATTTATGCTTTTGGAACATGATATGGCATGTTTAGAGAACCCCAGAAAGTCAACTAAGATGAACTGAAATAAAAACTGCAATTAAATTGCAGTAGATAAAAGTAAATCATCAGTATTTTTGTCTATTACCGATAATACCCTTTCTAAGAGAGAAAAAAGTATATTCAAAATATGCAGAGAAAGCATAAAATACTTGAGAATCTACCCATACACAATACATGCAGGAACTATACAATTACAAAACTCTATTAATGAAAATAAAAACAGACTGACCTAAATAATTGGAGAAATATTAATTGTGCATGGGTAGGCTGAGTCAATATAAGTGACAATTCCACTTATGTTAATTTACTTATTTACTGTCATACCAATCTAACCACCAAAGGATTACTTCATATACTAGAAAACATATGGAAATTAATCTGGGGTAAATAATAATTTTAATGATAAGTAATAGCAATAACAATAGCTTTAATATAGTGCTTTGAGATTTGCCAAACTCCGTAAATATTATCTCACTTTACACTCACAATAAGCCTGTGAGATAAATGTTATTGCTATCCCTTTTTGTCAGTGAGAGAAATGAATTCCAGAAGGCAATTGAACCTGGGCTAGTCACTTAACATCTCAGTGCTTTAGGAAACTCTCTAAGACTCTAAGTTACCAAAACAAAAGTAATAATCTGCATTGGTAGAGGGAGTTTTTACACATGGAATTTCCTACAATGAAACCAGGAAACTAGTCCCTGCCTTTTTCCCCTAAAAGTCCTTTCATTGTTGTTCCATCACTATTCTGTTGTTTTTGACTCTTTATGACCCTATTTGGGGTTTCCTTGGGAAAGACACTCACGTGGTTTGCCATTTCCTTCCCCACTTCATTTTATAGACGAGGAAACTGAGGCAAACAGGGTTCAGTGACTTTCTCAGGGTCACAAAACTAGTTTCTTAGGTTAGATTGAGACTCAGAAAGATGAATTTTCTTGACTCTAAACCTGGTGCTCTATTCATTGTACCACCTAGAAGTTCATCTGCACAAGCTTCCAGTGGAAATTGTCAGGGCAATGAAATCATGGCTGTGGCTACCAAAAACTCCTATAAACTTAACACATTCTTAATATAATTATTGTTATGTTTCTCTAATGTCAGAAAAAACATTTGTATTTTGAATATAGCTTAAAATTATTTAGCTCCAGGGATTTCAATCCTAGAATATAAGCAGATTATATATTAGCATAAATTAATGTAGAGATTCCAGCTAATAGCCAAATTTATACATCCACGGAAAAGCTGACCCTAACAGCCTTTCCTAATTTGAGGAAATTAATTTGCTACCTTCAAATCCCTTCATCCTTTTCTCTTGGAACCTGAATGTCTGTTATCCAAAGTGAACGATGTGACATAATTCCCCCTAGCTTCTACAAGCAATGAAAATTTGAGAATAATAAATAAAAATCAGTCACATGATAGAGACCACTTAGGCTTCTCTAGGAGGTAATTTGGTAGGTGTCTGGGTCACAGATAGAAAATAATAACTGGAAATGAGACTGCATCAGGTGTATTTTTTCAAAGGAAACCAATTGCTTTTTTAAAGATCAACCACTAGATTTTTTTTTTTACCATTTCAAAAGATACTGAAAATGAAAATAGCAACTCTAGTTATTTGCAAAATGTCATCTTGTTTAGTTTCTGTTTTCAAGATTGAATTTGGGATAGTGGGATTTATTGGGTAAAGTCATAAAGTCTTGGCCCTCAGTTGCCAAATTTGTAACATGAGGGAGTTGGAATCTATGACCTCTAAGATTACTTCTAAATCTTATAAAGCTGATGATTTTTAAATTCTATATCTTCACAAAATATATCTCTTGACTATTTTCTCAGTTTTAAGAAGTCTCAAACTTTGGACAGGTACCATACATGAGCATTTGTTACCACCAAATTCAATTTATTCTACTTGCTAAACATCAATTTGACCATGTCATTTCCTACTCAGGAATGTCTGGTCATTGTAATTGAATTCAAACTCTTCTGGGATACAATTCCAGCCTTATTTCTCACTTTCTTCCTTCAGCTAAATTCACTAAGCTGCAGCCAAACTGTCTTGAGGATCTTTGAAAATAGAACTTCATCTCTCTCACCTTTGCCTCTTAGAATACCTAATTTCTGTCAAGGGTCACTTCATATTCTGTTTCCTAAAGGATGCTTTCCCTGATTCCTTGAGATATTATTGGGCTTGCTTTCTTCAAATAATGAACTATACTTAGTTATTACCATGTTATACCCTACCCAGAAATAAAAATAATAATCCTATCATTTATATAGTATTTACAATGCCCCAGATACAATATTAAGCATTTTTACAATAGTTACCTTTTTCAATCCTCACAAGAACTATAATAGGTCAGCACAATTATTATACCTATTTTATAAATGAGAAAACTGAGGCAGTCATATGTTAAGTTATTTGCCTAGGGTCACACAGCTGGAAAATGTCTGAGGCCAAATTAGAATTCAAGTCCTCTGTATTCACCAGCCCCCATGTTTTAGCCATTGTACCTCCTAGCTGCCCAGAAGAATTCAAACTACTCAAGGAGAAGGATTGGTTCTTTTTTTTTCCATCTCTCTGATGTCTTAAACATTTTTGTTGTTGAGTCATTTCAGATATGACCTCATTTGGAATTTTCTTGACAAAGATGCTGTAAGTTTTGTATTTCTTTCTCCAGCTCATCAGAAAGATGAGAAAAATGAGACAAACAAGGTTAAGTGACTTGCCCACAGTCACATTGCTATTAAGTGTCTGAGTCCAAATTTGAATTCATGAAGATGAGTCCTCCTGATTCCAAGCCCTTTATCCTATCCACCGTGTGCCACCTAGTTGCCCAACTTGAACAGAGCAAGTGCTTTATAAATCACTGTTGTTATACATAAGTTCCTTGAGGGCAGAAACCTTTGTTTTTGCTTAGATGATTGTTTTGTCTTTCTATCACCACTATCTAATGCAATGGCTTGTACATAGTAGATGTTTAATAAATTCTTCATGGATTGGATTGAAGTGAATTACTTAAGAACTTAACCCTACATCCACAAAAATACACTTATTCATATTATGCATGAACAATACATTATTTAGGCCAGGAAGATTAATGTCCTTAGATTCAATGTTCTTAATTTGTTTGAGGGCAATGTGTTATCTCCTAGAAATCTGAAGGCACACCACTGATTTGCAAATAAATATTTAACTCTGTTTGCTATCTTTAATCCTACCACTGGAGGTGACTCTCTTCCTGATAAAACCTATCATTTCAGTTTCTAAAGGTGTCAGATCCCCATTGGAGATAAGAGGGTATCTCCCACTTCTCAGTAGTTTTTAATATTCATTTACATTTCATTAGAATAATTGTCATGTTTAAAAATTAAATACTTTGTTTAAATATTAAAATACTCCATGCAGTGATTTAAATAAGAGGAGTTTGGATTCTCTATTACTACCTTCAACCTGGGCATTCCACATTACCCATCTCAAAAATCGTTTTGCATTTACATTGGACGTTTCCTAGAGGTAATACATTTATAAATTACAAACAAATAGGTAATGTAAATTTAGGATATTTACTTTTGAGTCTTGAATCTCTGGGTGAACTTTCCAATATACTACACAGTCATTGAAAGGTAAAAGTTAAACTAACAAGGATCCTTTTTAGAATTTAAGAAAGGTTAAGAAGTACTTGAAAAAAACATTAGCTACAGTCTAAATAACCTTAATTAGCTTCTAAATATCAAGAACCAGTAACTATCAAATGTGCATATATATATATATGAATAGATTAAAATAATATATGCAGACATATATCAAATATTTATTGATAGTTAACATATACATATCTATATGTTTTTATATATGTATATTATAAGTATGTAAATAGATGATAGATACTCTGTGTGTGTGTGTGTGTGTGTGTGTGTGTGTGTGTGTGTGAGATGGGGACTAGTGTTTATACCAATTCCCCTGTCTTCTAAAAGCAGGTCCCACAGTACCTTCCATAGGAGTGATTCCATGTTAGGTGAACTGAGGATACACTAAGCCCCATTACCTCTTTATTCCCTATGCTCATTTTTGAGAATTAATTTGAATTACCATTTTTCTAATGGTTGCCACCAGTGAAATTACATAACAACAATTAGTGATGATAAACAATAATAGTAAAAATAATCCATGCTAAATCAGGAGAATTCAATTCTTACATCATTGAATTTTTAGCTACTTGTACAAATGTCTTGCTCAAGTAGCTCATTGTGAGGAGAAGGTTATTTGAGGTTCTTGAAGCTCAAAGAATGTAAATTCTGGTAGGTCCTAGCAACCTGAAAAGGATTTGAGCCTAAATCCAAGAATGAAGCATGTGCCTGTGACAAAAAGACACACTCACTGGAGTGAGTGTGTAGTGCCTCATTGCCATAGTTTATTTAGTGATACTCATACTTTAAAAAAAAAACACTTTTATTCATTTCATTTCCATTTTCATTGCATTGAACATATTTCCAGCTATATCCTTTTTCCACTCCATTCCAGAGGTCCAAACTTTATAACAAAGATTACTAAGAAGAGAGGAAAAACCATTAAATATATCCAACACATCCACAGAATCTGACATTATGTACACTTATGCTCTCATAATTCTTCACCTTTCCAAAGAAGGAAGAGAAGAACATGAATTCTTGAAAACCATTTATTAAGCTGGAGGAAGTTTGTAATCATGTGGTTTTGGAGGGAAGATGGATAAGGATGAAACCTCAGATCCTTCATTGTCATGTTTAAAATTGTTTAGTGTTACATGTTCATATATATATATATATATGTATATGTATATGCATATATATATATATATATATATATATATATTACTGAACCTCTCATTTGTTTGGCATAAGGAATGCCCAAAGAGACAATTCCCTTTGCAATTCATATCATCACTTGCCCTGCAATTTATAGACTTAGAAAGTTTCCTAGGACAAAGAGATAGTATGTAACTTGACCAAGAGTTGTATAAACAGTTCATGTCTAAGTTGGAAGTTGAATCAACCTCTTCCTGAAACCAAGGTCAGTTATCCATCCATGATACCATGTTGTCAGATACATACACACCCACATAGATATATAGATAGATATTCTCCATCCTACTCCAACTCTTCATGATGAAATGGAGATGACCTCTCAACAAAAATCAATTTCTGGCAGGAATTCCTACACTGGAAGGGCTATGTGTTTAGGCACAATGATTGATCATTTGTCTGTAGCAAACAGTTAAACCAACTCTGGATAGTCTCATTAACAGATTAACTGTAGGAGTTTTCATGAAGACATATGGTCCAAAGGAACAAGGAGGGGTTTGGACAAAAATAAGCTACAAGTATAACGTAATAACTATGTGACCTTACATAAGGCATAAAACCTCTCTGGGCCTCCATTTTCCTATAATTTCAAATGAAGGCTTTAGACTAAATGACCTCTAAGATTCCTTCTAGCTCCAAATCTATGCATTGGTGATGGATTTTTTTTAACATCAAGGCTTTAGGAAGAGCAACTACTATTCATGTCATCCTCTACCACCATCTCCTCCATTAGTTATGGAGAACTGAGACAGCCTCTCTTTTGTATTTACGTCCCCATTGCTCATAGAAAGCGCTTAAAAATATTTTTCCTTCTTTTATTTATCAGCAGGGTATTTGTCTCTGCATCAGTGAAGAGAAACTATAAGACAAAGTCATAGAGACTTTCAAAGCCTTGAAATAAAATTACTCTTGCAATTAGATCCTGCTTTCTTTTTCATCCCTTATGACAAAAGACACACTAACAAAAAAATTTTGCAGGTGTGTTTGTGTGTGTATGTGTGTGTGTGTTCCCTTCAGTTCTTTTAACTCAAAAATCTACAGAAAATGAATGGCTCATTAGCACTGCACCAGGTGGACTGCTGGTTGGTTGTTGTCCTTTTTTTCAAAGAGGACCAAAATGACATCACCATGATAGAGTTAAGCTTCATTGTGTCCAACTGTGACTGATGAGACCAACATTAGCTAGGCATGCTCTATCACAGGTTGGGCGCAGATACTCCATATGAATATTTGGGGTGGATAATCCAAATCTGAACATTCTAAGTTTAATTTGTGCTGTCTCAGTTCTGCTTTGCTTATAGAGTACAGCATCCATTCTGATGTGGGCACATCATGCTGAGTGGTCCTGTGCCAGTCTCTCCCATGTTGCACAGTCAAATCCAAAGTTTCAAATCCAAAGTTCTTGAGAGAGACTTTGAGAGGGTCCTTGTATCTCTTCTTCTGACACTATGTGACCACCTGCCCCATGTGAGTTCTCCATAAAATAGTTTTTGGAAAGCATACATTTTGCATTCGAACAACATGGCTAGCCCTTCAGAGTTGTTCTCCCTAAAACATAGTTTGAATGCTTGTCAGTTCAGCTCGAGCAAGGACTTAGATGTCTGATATCTTATCCTGCCAGATGATTCTCAGAATCTTCCTAGGACAGTGCAAATGGAAGTGATTTCATTTTCTGGCATGGAGCTGGTAGACTGTCCATATTTCACAGGCATATATCAATGAGGTCAGCACAACAGCTTTGTCAACTTTCAATTTTTTAGCCAGTCTATACCTCTTCTCTCCCAAACTTTTCTTTGGAGCCTTCCAAGCACAGAGCTAGCCCTGGCAATGTGTGCATCAACTTCATTGTCAATGCGTACATCCCTGGAGAGTACACTGCAAGATAAGTGAACTTATCCACACCATTCAAAATTTCTCCATTTACTGTAATCGATGGTTCCATGTATGAATGGTGTGGTAGTGAGTGATGGAGCACCTGTGCTTTCTTGGTGTTAATTATTAGGCCAAAATTAGTACAGGCAGCAAAGAATTGATTTGTTGTATCTGAACTACAGAGACTACATTGAGTACACAATCATTTGCAAGTAAAAATCATGCACCAGTACTCCTCCACTTTGGTCTTGGCTTGTAGCCTTTTTCGAACCAAATGGACTGCTAGGATAATAGTGTAAGATGCCTCAGTGCAACATGCAGGCCAGTCTACCAGACATCTGGTAAAAGGAGAGTTTGATCTTATTTTCTGCTTTCTTGTCACCTTGGAAAAAAATAATTCCTATCAAGCTTTGAATGCTGTGAAGAAAAGTAGGGAGAAAAAAGAACAGCATAGAGAATAGAGGTACCTGTGGGTTTCTGTAAATGTTTCGACAAAGGAGGAAAATGTGCTATCAAAAACTTCTCTCTAAGTGGCTTTCAGTCTCAAGATTAAAAAGCTGTAGTCAAGATAATGGCCAGCAGGTTCAGTTTCTTCCATTTGGAGGACTGAGGCTATTCCCACAGAAAACTATCCATCACTTGCCCAACATGTAAAAGAAAGAGGCATCTGACAGGAAGTTTGCCCAGTTTCCATGGAGCCTTCCAGAGCTAAGCTGATACATGGCACCAATTTGACCAGTCATTACAGAAATGAAGTCAATTTCACCACACACTGCTTCCATATAGGTAAAATGGACAAAAATTCAATAATTTAGCTTAGGCAAATTGAGAATCATAAATCATAGAAAGTACACGCAAATCAGACAGAGGGGAGCATTAATCAATGTCTTTGAGGTAGCTCTTTTTTCCACCTGGGGAAAGTTGGAAAACTTCTCAGAAAATGGAGAAGTGTAACCAAAAAGGGCTTGGTTTCTTGCTCTCTCCCACCTCCTGTGTTGATTAATGTTCCCTTAAGAGTATGTGTATGGTCTAACCTCAGGAATAGGTATGCAGGGATATCAGATCCTTGATAACCAAGCCACCCACTCTCACACATCCCCAACTGTCTTGTTCTTCCTTCTTGCAGGTAAGAGGCACCCTGGTTAAAACAGTGCCAGGAAGCAGCCTGAGAGTGTTTGAGCGCCCCTGGAAGCCCAGTTCTTGACAAATGAATGGAGACACTGATAGACAGCATTAGGGAAAGGTAGTGTGGTGCAGAGGGAAGTGTGCACAAGGAACAAGCACAGTTACTCACATACTCCCATTTGGAATATCTGAGCTAACATTAGGTCAGGGGTAAAAACAATAATAGTAAATAATAATTGTGGATATTTAAGTAGAACTTTAAAGTTCACAAAACATTTATTTAAGTGATCTCATTGCTGCTTCATTCATTCATTCATTCCATAATCTTTTACTCAGAATCTATAGGTTAAAGAACTCAACAAAAATTACATAATCCACCAAACAGCTGCATATAGTTTTTAGTCACACTGCACTGCTGAAAGTGTGATATGATGGAAAATCCAATAGGTTTGGCATCGGTGGATTAACATTTTAATCCCAATTATGTGACTTGCTCCATAAATGGTCATGGACAGGACAGATGTAGAAAGTCACTTACTTTTTAGTCACTAAAAGAGTTTAGTCACAAGTTTAGAGCAATGCACTTACTTTTCAGTCACTAAAAGAGTTTAGTCACACAAATCACTAAACCACATTTCTGGGTTTCTGTCTCCCCATCTACAAAATGAAATAGTTGGGTTAGTTGATATCTAAAGGGATCATCATAACCTATGATTCTATCCCTCTCCTAGAAAGAACATCAGCCCCATGCACATTGGAACTGTGCCATTTCTCCCCTCATCACTGGACTCCAGAAACTAAAACAGTGCCTTACTGAGAGTTTACGAGTTGATATTTACTGAATCGAAGCTTAGAGGTTCTATTCTTTGCATCTGAAGAAAGCAGAGTAACCTCTGGTTTTAATTCCAGGTTCATCTGAATCTAGTTTACTGGTATCTGATAGAGATTCCCCTCTTCAGGCAACTAGGCGGTACAGAAGACAGATCACCTGGTTTGGAGTCAGGAAGACCTGAATTTCCAGTCTCAGACATTTACTAGCTCGTTGACTGTGGGCAAATCCCTTAACTTATGGCTGACTCTGTTTCATCAACTATAAAACAGCGCCAGCCTAACAGAGTTGTGAGGAGGAAGCAAGATAATAATTGCACCACACTTTACACAGTGTTTGACTCAAAGTAGGGGCTTACTAAATGCATGTTCCCTTCCCTCTTTCTTTTCCTAATTATGAGAAGCAAATGAGGAATGAATCTTGCCACGAGATTTTGCATTAGCCAGGAGGTAGGCAGTAATAGAAAGGAGAGTTGGATAGAGGGCAAAAGTTGTTACAAATCATGTCAAGTGAGCAAACCAACCAAGCAAATGAATGATATTCATGTAAGGTTACAGTATGTCTGTCCCAGTGTTACTATTCCTGCTAGAAGATAACAGAGATGTTGTATATTTCAGCTCCTTCATTTTACAGATAAAGAAACTGAAGCTCTGGTAGGTGACTTGCTACATCTGGTACACGCAGGTGTCGTATTTGAGCCTAAGTCTTTCTGACTCCAAGTCCAATACTCAATTCATTAAATCTCAGGTCTGTGTATGTATGTGTGTACAGATGAATTCTTATGCATATAGGAAAGACTCTAATTAGTCTCTTATTTCCCTCAGCAACTGGGGAAGATTTTCTTTTCCTCCTGAGAGTTTAAATCTTTTATAATGAGGAAAAGGAGAAGTGCAGGGAAGGGAAGGTAATATGTATTTATGTAGCTAGATCATTGCTCACTAATTTTTAGTGTGTGGTCCACATGCTGATAGGACAACAAGTCTCCTGCAGCCTAAGTTCTGGCAAACATAACATCCTTCAGTTCCAGCTATGGAATTTCTAAGTTCAAATATCAGTTGTTTACCAAGGTTAAAATTAAATTGACCCACTCTGCCATATTGGATTGAGTGCTGGCTTCAGAGAAAGTGAGACCTGGATTCAAGCCTTACTCCTGATTCTTTTTTTTTTTACTAAACATAAATGTTTTTATTTATTGCTATTTTTGTTAATTAAGTGTTATAACAACATGAAGGGAAGAACCAACTAAACTACAAGAAGTGAAAATTTCTGTGCAAGAAGGAACTGTAATTTGAATTGTTCAGAGTTTGAATTTGGGAAAAATTTACCTGATTGTTTTTAATTCAATACTCCATCATTCTAGAGAAATGCCATGAGCCACTCAGAGTGTGATCTGGAAAAAATGCCACTGGTGCATGTAAATTACTGAGAAGTTTGAGAAGACAAGTGTAAGTAGGTAATGGAAGATGCTTCTTGACTCAGTTTCCCCACTATGCTAGGTCTTTTTTTTTAACAGAAATATTTCCCACATAGTTTATTCTAAGCCTGGCTATGATACCCTGTGAATAATGTGGAATTCTCTTGCATAATTGGCTATTCCAGAAGACATCTATGACTTCTGCCTAAAATCAGAGCTATCAGAATTTTAACCTGCTATATCTATGATAGGTCAGTTTTTGGCTTAGCACTGAAGAAATAGTCCTGATTACCTTTTTCATAACTATGTCCTTTCTCCCCTCGCAGCAAACCTCTCCATGACAGAAGAGCTGCACGTTCCACAATGAATCTTCTTGTTACACTCATTGAATACCTCTGAACTGCCATAGATATATATCCATATAATGCATGTAGATATATATATATAATCTATATAGATATAGATAATCCATATCATCCAGAAAGCTCTAATCCTATACCAACCTAATTATATACATGAATTTTTAATTATGAACCCAAGAAGCAAGGACAAAGCAAGTCAAAGAACTGATTTCCCCCAATCATACAGATTAGGAAACTGACAATTATTGGTTAGAAATTTAGAGAAATAAGATCAAAGCAATAGAGTACTTTATACCTATACCCCATTACAACAGTTCAGAAGTGCTCGATGACTGCAACAGTAGGACTCACTATAAAACATATGCAGTTCTTCCGCCATAGAGAAACCCACTACAAAAGGAAAAAGGACATAGGTATAAAAAAAAAAGATCAACTATTCTTGTTATGTGTATGAGTATATGGATGTATGTATGTATCCTCAAAGCAGGGGATAGGATAAAGATGTGATGTGATTAAAATGTTAAAAAAAATAATTTTTAGTGTAGTAGCAAGCTTTACTTTGGGGAAAGCAGCAAGATGAGACTGTTTCCAACTCAGAACCAGGATACATGTGATTGACTTTCAAGTGTTTCACTAGATAAAGGAATATACTGAAAAGATTCATGATTGCTGTAATTCTTACAGCTGTAATTCTTCTATTGTGGCAGTGAAAAACAATAGAACAGGCCAAATAAATATGATGTTTCTAAATGACATATCTCAGATTTATTCTGAAAGTAAAAGGGAACTACTGAATTTCTTTCAGGTCCATTTGAACATTCGCAAATGCCTATCTACAAAGATTCCAAAATACATAAACTTTGGACATGTTTTAGTAAGTGTCTTTGGATATATTTTAGTAATTATTCATAAGATCTTAAGTTGTATTGAGGCTTTCATATATGGGATGAAAGCAGAGTAACCTCTGGTTTTAATTCCAGGTTCATCTGAATAGGATTGTTTTAATTAATCAAGAAATTTTAAAATTATTATTTTTTCAAATAAAAACATAAAGATGAAATAAATGATATCCATGTCTTTCACAAAACAACTTGGACTACTATATTTGGATTATATGTATCTTAAATTATACATACATACACTGGGAAAAGAGAAAGGTAATATCTGTGGGCCCCATGATGACTAGCAATAAAATCCCTTGTCAAACCACATAATAAATCAGGAAAGTTTGATTGGATTTTTAAAGCATTAACTTGATGCACTCGAAAAATAAAGGATAGATCAGTGAAATATTGTAATTCTCTCTAAGCAATACATTTCTTTGGTTTTACAAATAGAAACAAAAAATACAATAGGTTACCTGTCAAAGGAGATACATGGACAGTAAATACAGAAGTCAGTATTTTCTGTCACTCAGTAGAGGCTGCTGCTTGCCCGAAGCAAACAGTCAAAGATCACTTTCCCTCTTTCCCTTAGTACATGTGACTATACTTCATAGAAAATACAGGTTCATTAAAACAATAGATCTTTACAGTCACACGATCCAAAAGCACTTACCTTTAGAAAAAAATGTCTTCATTTGATGAAGTTAATCTATTAAATAGACTTGACTGTCCAAAGCTTTCCAATATATATAAGATAGTTAAATGGATGTTAAAAAATTTTTAAATAATAATAAATTTGTATTTTATTTTCAGAGGTCTTTTTAAATGGGAGTTCTTTTTCTGTTTCAGATCTATCTCTCTCTGAAAATATTAACAAAGTCAAAACCTCATGGATTCTTTTAAAAATTCTTTCTCTAGCCTATAAATTATATATTATTCATAACAGGTAAAGGATTCAGGTAAAGAATGAAAGTGCAAATGGTACATGAAGACTGAAACTATTCAAACTTTGAAATAAGTTCCAGTTATCTTAATTTGATGGTCTTCCTATATCTCTGATTTTTTTTAATACAAATTTATTTATTTAACCTTTTACATTCATTTTCACAAAATTTTGGGTTCCAAAATTTTCTCACCATTTGTCCCCTCCCACCACCCCAGTACACTGAGCATTCTAATTTCCCCTATCACCAATCTGCCCTCTCTTCTATCATCCCTCCCTTCCCTTGTCCCCATCTTCTCTTTTGTCCTGTAGGGCCAGATAACTTTCTATTCCCCATTGCCTGTATTTCTTATTTCCTAGTAGCAAGAACAATACTCGACAGTTGTTCCTAA
>CM053769.1:475847615-475939082 GCA_028658325.1 Potorous gilbertii | reverse complement strand
TTCTTTTAAGATATGATCCCATCCTATTCAATTCACTCTGTGCTCTCTGTCTGTGTGTGCATGCATGTGTGTATGTGTGTGTGCATGCACACATGTACATGTATGTGTGTGTGTAATCTCACCATCTACCCAGATACTGAAAAATTTCAGGAGTTACAAATATTGTCTTTCCATATAGGAATGTAAACAGTTCAACTTTGGTAAGTTCCTTGTGACTTCTCTTTGCTGTTTATTTTTTTCATGCTTCTTCTTATTCTTGTGTTTGAAAGTCAAATTTTCTTTTCAGCTCTGGTCTTTTCATCAAGAATGCTTAAAAGTCCTCTATTTCATTGAAAGACCAGATTTTCCCCTGAAGTATTATACTCAGTTTTGCTACGGCAGGGCTGGACTCTGCTCCCATCTGGTGTGCGACGGACCTTTGGGATTGATTTTTCAGGGATCTCTGGAACGGAAATCTCCTTCACTGTGTTGCTGCATGGCTTCCACTGTTCCAGAATTTGTTGGGAGTTCTTTTTAGAGGAAATCCATGGGCAGTGGGTTCGGAGCTAGCATATGTGAGTCTTTCTATTCTGCCATCTTGGCTCCTCCCCTCTCCTGATTCTTACTAACAGTCTGACCAGGGTAAAGTTGCTGAGTCAAGCAACTACTGAGCAAATATTTATTGAGAATCTGTCATATATCAGGTACCATGTTAGTTTCTATGAATAAAAAAGATAAGAATGAAACTTCCCCTTACCTTCCTTTTTGGCAGGTGAAATAAAGTATATATGAAACTATGAATTTATGTGTGTATGTATATATGAATATATATATATATATATATGTATATATATATATATATATATATATATATATGAAACTCTGTGTGTGTATGTAAAATAAGACAGCCAGGTGGCCCAGTGGATAGACCTAGAGTCAGGAAGACTTGAGTTCAAATCTATGCTCAGACATTTACTAGCTATGTGACCCTAAGCAAGTAACTCAATCCACTGGAGAAGGAAATGGCAAACCACTCCAATCTTTTTGCCAAGAAAAGCCCATGGACAGTATTCGTTTGCTATGGTTCATGAGGTCACAAAGAATTGGACAGAATTATATGAATGAACAACAACAATAGATGTATACATATACACATATAATACATATACAAATATATAATACATATACACACATAATATACTTATATATTATATAAAACAAAGGCTGTATACATACATATGAAAAAGTGTATATATGTCCTCTGTTTTACACAGATAGACAGTATTACTGTGTATCTATATCTACATAGATATGTAAGCCTATGTGATCCTGAGCAGTCATTAGCAAGCTTATATTAAGGATGCCAGACACTGTCCTACATTCTGCAGATACAAAGAAAGGCCAAATAAGTCTCTGCTTTCAGTGAACTCCAATGGAGGAGACAGTTTGTGAATGACCATATACAAATAAGACATCAAGAGAATGAATTTGGGGTAGTTTCAGAGGGAAAACATTACTGTTGAGGGGACCCAAGAAAGGTTTCTAGAAGGTGAAATTTTAACTGAGATTTGAAGAGTCTAGAGAATCCACGTGAAATGCCAAGACTTGGGAGTTGGAGTGTGTTGTTTGACATATGGAATAGCAAGGAGTCCAGAACTCATAAAGTGTGTGGGTGGAGAGGGTGAGTAAGAAGTAACAAGACTGAAAAGGTCAGTGTCAGAAGAGATAAGGGTGAGAGATGTTGCTAAAGCAACATTTGGCAACAAATTTTAATGGGGGGAGGGGAGAGGAGCAAGACTCAACTTCTCTGTACCTCAGTTTTCTAACCTGTAAAATGGTGTTAGTTAACTCAATGGCCTCTACATTCCCTTTAAACTTTCAATTTGAGATCTTATTATTCTATATTTTTAAATGTCCATTGAATCTTGAGGAACCACTATTTATTTACCTTAGGGGCTGGGCACTCACCATTTTCCTTCTCTGAACCTACATATGCTGTTAGATTAGGTTCAGTCTTAGGGGAGTCTGACTCTGATGACAGGAGTTACCTCCCTTTGCTTATACTCATTTGCTCATTAAATCCCTCCACCTAGTGCCCATGGAAAAGGGTGTAGAAAAGAGAATTTAGTCCACAATGTGAATTATGAATGACAGGTAATTTATTCCTCCACACACAATCAATGCTAATTATAAAAACCTACAAGTGCATATTAAGAGAACATGATTCAGTAAGAACTTTTAAATACTGCTGGAATCGGACATATTTAATACTTACATGTCATGGAAGGTAAAAATGGTTTTCAGCACCACTTATTAGGCATTCTGCATTTCACCTCAGCTCCTCACTGTACAAATAATCTGCAGTACATGTCTGCTGGAAACATGGCTAGGTTTGACCCAACTCTTCCATCAGTGGCTGTCCTCTCTGTTGTAGGAGATTTCCTTGCCATACTAATATATTTCCCCACTGTCACCACTAGATTCACAGAACTGTGGACTTCTTGAACAAGGATATTTCCAAGCCTGGACATGTCCATATCATGCCTCAGGAAATGAAACCACAAAAGAAGTTGCCCTAATTCATGCCCAAGGCTGACTGGGCAAGGCATGTGATCAATGCCACTTGAAGACCAGAATTGAGGGATTGGTTCCAGTTGCCCCTGTACTACTCAGTTCTGAAAATATATAGGAACAAAAGAATAGCTCAAAACTGACCTGTCCTCTGGGCAGTTAGAATGAAAAAAAAGAACAAGTAGTTCATTGACTTTTATGCACCATCTGAGCGTTCTAAAATTTCATGCTCCTAAAGAAATAATCACAGATGGCCAGAATGGGCCCTCATGAAAAGAAAAGCTTCCATGGGGTCACCTAGAATCAAGAATGGTGACCCTGAGCTTCCTCATTGCTCATTTGGATGGCCCCTACCATACATATGATGTATTTTTGTGGGATGGATACCAGTAAGAAAAGGCACTAGAGAAAGTCTTAATTTGAGCAAAGTTTTAAGGAAAACATCCATTTCTAAGAGGCAGAGATGAAATGGAAGTAGGAACTCACTAGTCAATGGAAAAGCATGGAGATGAGAGATGGAACATTTTGAGCACATAGTCAAATCTTGCCAATTCATCATAATATATAGGAAGAGAAGCACTGCATAATTACTTCAGAAAGGTAAGTATCTTGAGGATATGAGAAACTTTGAAATAGGACACAACTGAGCTTATCTTCTAACCTGTAGAGAAGTGGATACAGAATCTGTTGAGCAGGACAGTGATATAATCAGACCTACACTTTAAGAAAATCATTTGAGCAGTTCTGTGGATGATGGTTTGGAGAACAGAGACAATGTCTGCCTATCTATTAAGGCAACTTTGATACTAAGATTAGGCTGACAAAAATCAAAATTCTATCACATAACTCCATATCTTGAATTGGATGAGTTTGACCCAATTCAGGAATAAGAGAATTTGCACCATTCACCTTTGATTAAAAAGGACAGTAGAAAAGCAAATTGAGGAAAAGCCTGGTAGTCAAAAAGGCCTATGTTCTAGTTCTACCACTAACACATATTGGATATATGGCTCTGGGAAAGTTACTTTATCTCTCAATTTCCTAGGCAGCTCTATAAGACTTTAACTTATAAATAACTTGTAATTGCATCATGGAAGGGTTTCTGCACAACAACATTCCCTACAGGGATATAATAAAAAAATTGTAGAATAAAAAAATACAATTAAGGAGAAAGTAATGAAGGATATTTTAGGATCTTACTCCTACAGCAAGAGAGTATTTCAGTTTAGTATATTTTATGTATTGTTAAAATCAATAAATACTGAAAAAAACTACTGGATGTGTTGATGCACAGAATGTATAATTTTTCTCATTTTTGTGAGACAAGAAGGCCAGCTCTGATCTACTACAGCCTAAATACATGGCTGAGCTGGGTTCCCTGAAGTGAGCCTCTGCTGATGGAGAACAGACAGGGAGAAGTGAGGCAAAGCCCAATGTCAGAAACCTTCGGTTCATGATTTCTGGGGAGATTTAACAAATGGAACTGAGTGGGAGCATTTTTTCTTTATTTTTGAAAAGCTATTTCATTGGTCTTTTAAGGATATACTTGAATCAATGAAAAAAATTCTGGAAGGTCACATTACTCTTTGCTTTTAGAGTGTTACACTCTGCTTAAACCATAGAAATTTTCATTCCCTCATGCCCAGTTCACTCTGCCAATGGGTTAGGACTCTGTTTTCAATGATCAGATCAAGTACTGAATACACAAACCCACAGGGCTAGCCATTCAGCATTTTACATTGAAAATGTCTGCCTTGAAGATCTGAGCAATGAGAGTAGCTATTTGGAGAAAATGTGATTTTTAAATTTAATTTTAATGTTTTAATTGAGAGATGCTTTTGATGCTAAATTCAAAAAGTCAAATGTTAACTGATTCCTCCCTTTCTTTCTTAACAACGAAGAGCCAAAATATGATTGAGAGGAGGGAGTATTGATCTAGGAGGCAGGAGACATAACACATTCTGTAGTTTGAGATTCTTGCAGAAGAAGGAACTGAGATTGAGAGATGTAAAAGAGCTTCTTCAAGGACACATGTAGGAAGCATTAGAGCTGGTATGTGAATTTCCCCAGTGCAACATTGCCCCCATTTCTTTTCAGAATGCTTTCTGAAATTCTGTGATTTTGTGGTCCTCAGCAGCAGATAAAAAATAAAAGCAAGTCAAAAGAGATCAGGATGCAATAAGGAAATCATTAATAATATGCTAATTAGAGAAAAGTTGAAGAATTGAATGCATAGAAGTAAGAGAAAGTTATTCCAATGTCAATGTCCTTCAACCTGGAGACATGATTAGATTCATACTTTACTGACAAAAAGACAAGTCCACATGCAATAAAATATTTATAGCAATATTTTTTGTAGTAAATAATGGAAATGAAGTAGATGCCCATTGATTGGGAAATGACTAAACAAGTTGTGGTATATAGAGATAATAGAATACAACTCTGCTATAAGAAATGATGAATAAAGTGAATAAAAAAGCATAGAGAAATTATATGAATTCGTATGGAGCAAAATAAGTCAACTAGGAAAATAATACACACAATAGCTACAACAATGGAAATGGAAAAAACAGCAAAACAATCAAAAATAAAGGCTGCAAATAATAATGAACATGGTTGTTCCCAGAGAGAAAGAAAAAAAAGATGAGAAGGAACCTAGTTCAGCTTTTTTGTAAAGGTAAGGCACCATGGGTGTAGAAAACCCCATTTATTGCAGGTTTTTTGCATATTGTTTAGTATGACTAAATTGTGGGGGTTTTCCTTTCTTTAAATTGTTTTTTGATGCACTGAATTTTCTTTGAGAAGAGACAGGAATAAGAGAGTTAAGAAATACAGGTGCTGTAGAACTAAAAGCTAACTGCATATATTACCTATGTACATATAGATATGACATGCATGCATACTTAGTGCAGTGCCTTCTCTTGAGCTATTTGCACCAACTCCCATTCTCTTTAGTGGCCAGGTCTAAAGGAGGTATTTACTGCTGCTACTCTCAAGGATCTAGAGGACCTGGGTCTCTAGCACTGTGTATAATGAATCCCCATTAATGTACTCCCCATTAGAAATTTCTCTGCCAGACAAAATAAATTTGTTTTTTAGCAAAGGGTATTTGCTGAGATTATAAGTAAAAAGAATAGTTCTAAAACTACTACTTTTCCCCAATCAGAGGTACTTGGTGTTATTAAATCATTTCAGTCATGTTTGACTCTTTGTGACCTCACCTTGGATTTTCTTAGCGAATATACTTGATTGTTTGCCATTTCCTTCTCCAAAATCAGAGGTATATTCTCCTCAAAATACTCTCAGAGCTCAAGAGAATTAAATATAAGAGTAGTGAGCTAGAGGTCAAGAGAACATATGGCAGAGGGCAAGTACTGATTCCTAGAAATCCTTCGTATCTTTTGTAGATTTATCAAGTTCACTTCAGATTTAGCTCCCTGCTGGACTCTAAGTACCAGGATCTTTGTAAAGACCACAGCAAACATTGTAATCTCTCATGAGCACTTATATTCCCTGAAACTTCCCATACTTTGAGGAAAAAATGTATCAGAGCATAATCCTAAGTTTTTTAAATCTATTAATATATCTGTACTTATATGCCTACATATAACATGGACACCATGGATATAGTTGAAAATTTTACATACCATTGCTTCCAGGAGCAAATACAAAATGGTCTCTTTGGAATTTAAAACACTTCATAACCTATCTTCCTCTTACCGTTCCTGACTTCCTATACCTCATTTCCTGACACATATGTTTTGACCCAGTGAAGGTTACTTGATTGTTTCACAGATAGCACTCTCCATCTCTTGACTCCAAGCATTTTCTCTGGTTGACCCCCATTCCTGGAATGCTCCCCATCATCTATTCCAACTACTGACCTTTCTGTCATCTTAAAATTCCAATTGAAATCTCTTATTGGAAACATTCCCAAGTCTCTTTTAATTTTTTTCTTTCCTAGTGCTTTTTCCCCCATTAACTGCTTTCTATTAATCCTGTGGATAGAATATTTTGTATATATTTGATGGAATTTTGTCTCCTCAGTTTTATTGCAAAGTGTTTGAAGGCAATGAATGTCTTTTTTGCTTTTTTGCATGCCCAGAACTTAGTACAGTGCCTGGGACATAGTAAGTGCTTAACAAATGTTAATTAATTAATTGAAATGGGAGTAGTATTAAAGAGAACAAAGATTGAGAAGTGCAGTAATTTCGATAAAACACAGGAAAAGAGGAGAACTATGCTAAATGCAGCACAATTTTGATGTAATTGAGGGATTGATTTACAAGATATCTCAAATATTCAAAGATGTCAGACCCAGGAAAAAGTCAGATGTTGATATTAATAAAAATGGTGACTGAGAAAACATTAATGATTCTATATGAGTAAGGTTCATCCTAAAAAGAAGAGCAACGTGACCTGAGAGCATCTTCAGTGAGGATATTAACAGGAGGAAAATAGCATTTCATTGACATCTTTTACCTTCTCACAACTGACTGAATGATATAGAGGACATAATATCACATTGTTTTTACTCTTTGTTGATTACAAGAGTGTTTATCTTAGTAGAACAAAACATTGCTTTACAAACTCTAACTACAAGGTATCTCCTATTCCTACATCAATATCATTCAAGATAACTTAAAAAATGTAACAAGAAAAATAAAACTGCTGAATGACCTTCCAATAATAAACTTCAATTATGACATAAGCAGATCTATGCTCACTTAGAGTATCTGCCACAGAGTAGAGGAGAAATAGCATTGAGTCAAAGTTTAGGAGGAATTCTCAATGAATTGTGAATTCCTTATAACATTCAGTTTATGAATAATATTGTACAGATTGCAGCAAGCCTCAAGACATTGCTAAGCCTCCTGGAAGAGATATGTAATCACTCAAAAGAAGTTCACCTCTCCATCTATACAGGAAAGACAAAATGGACGAAGATTATGCAGAGTACAGATTTTGGCATAAAATTGAATATATCCTCTAAAGACCTTGGCTAATTGTATGTGTATCCAGGACAGATAATTCAGATAGACATTGAGCTAGGTCTAGAGTTGGTAAGAAAGCAGAGAGCAAGCTGGTTTTCTTTCAGGATAATGGAACTCTGTTTTGTTGCCTAGATATTTCTCATAACAGAAAAGGCCAATTTTTTTAATGCAAACATTTTACTGATGTTGTATTCCAATAGGAGATGGAACACTAGCAAAGATGAATATCATACAAAGGGAAATGGATGATAGTTGTAAACAGTCTGCAACATACAAGCAAGAAGGAATTGTAAAGAAAAAATGGTAGTAAAAGATACCTCAAAGAATTTCATTGCACACAGAAAATATGGGCTGGTGTAGTAGCAAGCACTCTTGACACATTCAGGATGGTCTGCTAGCACAGGTTCTTAGATCTTCTTATCTAAAAGAAAAGCAACTTTTGAGGGGTCAACAATCTTCTATAATCACATATACCAACAGAGAAAGCACAAGCAGAGAAATAAAGTTTCTGACTATCTGACCATAAGCAATGCATACATCTCAGATCAGCAGACAGATTCAACTGTCTGAATATTACACACGTATATAATTACCAGAGAGAGAAGTATCTGGGTTTTCAAAGCCAGGGAGGGGATCTCCTTAAGGGTTAACTAGAGTTTGATCTAGCACAGGAACCTTCTTCCAAAGAGTAAGCCTCTAAAGTAAAACCTCACCTCAGAGTATTTATATACTCTTCAGAGCCAGAGGGCATCATGACTTTTGTGACCCAGTGCCTCAGTAGAAATTAACAAAAGATGTGGTCCTTCCTACAAAACAAGACTCCCCTAATCAAGCTTTCCTTAATGGGCTCCATCTGAAGCCCACAAATACCCAGGGAAGATCTTTGCCTTCCTGCAATCAAACTTCCTCTAATCAAGCAACTTTCATTAACATTAGGGCTGGTCACATGGTGATATGAAGGTATGTGGCCAAAGTCCTCAGTCCTTCTGATCATTCAGAAGAAAATAAGGAAGTCCTCAAACAAGTTGAGTGGACCTTTTATAATCAACCTTTGGAATAACTAGGATGAGAGTGGCATGAGTTGAGCAGGGATAGATAGATTTCAACCTATATTTTTGGAAAGAACTCAAAGATCAAATTGAGTAGCTGAATAATATTCATTCATTGATCTAACAATATCAACTAACTACCTGTTATGTTCAGAGATGGTTATTTGAGTACTTGGCAAGATACAAAGTTGGTATGAGGTGCTTGTCCTCAGAGAGCTCACTGGCTAGTAGAGGGGAAAAGATCTACCTTTCCAAATTGACTACATTTGGCTTTACCTCATGTACTCTCTATTCCAACTAAAAGGTTCTTATAGTTCTTCTCTCTCCATATTACAACCCCTAAGACTGTATCTTTGCACAGTGTTTTCCCGATCCTTGGAGTACAGTCTCCCTGCCTCATATCTCTCTCAACTCCAATCTATCTTCTTTATAACAGTCAAAATGATTTTAATAAAGCGTATTGTTAATCTTCATACTTAATAAGCTCCAGTAGTAACCTATTACATCTAGAATCAAATATATACCACTCTTTTTGACTCTCAAAGATCTTTCCAACCTACCTCTTTCCTGCCTTTCCAATATTCGTATATATTACATCCCTCCACACATTTTATAATCCAGTCAAACTGGGCAACTTGCTTTTCCTTAAAAAGTAATTTTTGATGTGCAATCTCTGTGCCTTTTCAATGACTTCCTCATACTGGGTAATTTCTTTTTCCTCACCTGGTTTCCAGCTCTTGGAAACAGTGATTTCCTTCGACATTCAGCTCAAGTGCCATCATCCATATAAATCCTGAAAATTTGGTTTCAGGTATTCTGGATTCCAAGTCTAATATCTATCCAGTGAACCACCTAGCTGTTATTATTCCAACTACTAGGAGGCAAGGTAAGCTCTTCAGTGTAACCTACAGGCCTCAAATCCACCATTTAATTAGGGAGATGTCAACCCCAAACATTCCAAGACTTCTTCGAATGGATGAGAGCAACTTGTTCCAACTAACAAAAAGCCTACTGAAGCAGTTGCTAAGGAGCACTTAGAGCTTGCTCAATCATCTAAAACACCAGGGCCATCCACTGCATCTTGGGTCATTGATATTCATCCTGACTTGTGCCTTGCCACTAGACTTTGATTACTCTGGAAGAGAGAGACTTACTTGCAACTTGGTGCAACTCTGCGTCACTTAAATCAATTTCATGCATAAGTCAAGATACCACCCCATGATGTCGTTGGTCCTCTTTGAAATGAAGGACAAATAACATTGAGAAGAAATGTGATCATCATAGAAAGTATAGGAGCCAGGAAGCTTCAGGTTCAAATCCTTCTCCCTGGTTTTTATTAGCTATAAGATCTTGGACAAGTCACTGGGATTTTCTGTGGGCCTATAAAATTATCAGGTTGAACTTGATAGTCTCCGAGGTCAATTTCTGTTTGAAATCAATACTCCTATGATTGTGATTATATTTTTGGGTTGTTTTCTCTATTTTTTGAAGGATAAAACTACCACTCGGATAAGTCAATACATTATTAATTTCTCTTGTTTTGACAGAGAGGAACCTCTATTAAATATCCAGATTATTGCTATATCATGTTCTACTGCCAGTCTCATGATCTTCTTCCTTTTTTTCTTAACATGGTGGCCTGTAGTACTTCAAAATTACTCAAATGATTATCTTACTTCTATTTTTGTATCTATTAATCTTCATTCAAAATATTTCCATGTTTCTCCTCTCTTGATTGTGGATTCTTCACATGGCTATCTTATTACTATTCATGATAATTTGTACCCTTCATCATCCAAGTCTATCCCTTTCCTTACATCCGTACATCAGAGCCATAAGTCATAGTAAAGTCATGATGATCCCATCAAATTCCACTGATACTTACAATCAAATTGGCCCCCTTTCATTAGCGTCAGTAGCTTACCTTTACTCAGATGTGACATTTGACATCTTGGATTTTATTCCTGTCTTTCTAGATTATTGTTTCCTCCAAATTTTTGGATATCTATCTGGATTTCTGCTCCCAAAAATTATTGCTATTTGGATATCTGCCTTAGTTTTCTCCATCTCTCTTTTCTGTTTAAAGTCCTTTTCGTTCAATTGAGAAAACTAGGCAAATACATATCCCCCAGCCCTAGTCTGGTGCCCTCTATGCCTGGACAAGAGTTTATCCTTCCTATTTGTAGTCCAGAGACCTAAATTCTATTCTCAGAAGTCATTTTGTTAACTACCTATCTATTTCTGGCATCTGACTTTCTTAAAGCCCTTTCTTTTGATCTGCTTGGTTAGACTTTATTCTGTTATTGGAAGGATTTGATGGTTGCAGAAAGAAGGTATCTGTGTTGAAACAGGGTTTATGCACTTTCAGTCATCTCCACAAGACTGATAGGAAAAGGAAGTCCAATATCAAGAAGACATCATTGCTATTTTTGTAATTTTATTCTTCTGAAGTTCAAGTCTTGGGAGGCAGTGGTTTGGATCTGTAAGTGATAACAACTTTTTCTGCTATGGGGGGAAACTCCTGTCAAGAGCAGGTGTGCTCTCCGGGAAATTACTGAACATATAAATAAGAGTATGATTATGCACATGCAGAGAAGGATTCTGTACTCTGGAAGAAGCTTCTCTTCACAACAGGCTCCTTTGACAGGGATGTGAGACTGAGAACACCTTTTAAGATGCAATGAAGGTGATGAAACCTCAGTGGTCCCTTCCATTTCCATGATTTCATGCTCAAGTAAAATGGCAGCCCCCACTCACTCACCAAGTATATCTCCACATTGTGCCCAACTCAAATTTCTTCTTAAATTTTGGCCATTTGGTGTCTGTCATATTACATCAAATTTAAATACAGCTGAGTCCTTCTGTTACCACTTCCTTGAGCCCCTATGACCTTCAAAAGAGTGAGAAATATTTGGGAATGGAAAAACATTGGCCTCTCTGTCTTATGGGGCACACTCATTAACTTGCCCTTCTCTCTCAGTGGTACAATGGATAGAGCAGGCCTTAGAATCAAGAGGAATTCAAATCCTGCCTCAGCCTCTTAATAGCTGTGTAATCCTAGACAAGTCCTTTCACATAGCCCAGTGACAGTTTCCTCAAACTCTAAAATGATGGGGTTGGAATCGATAACCTCTACAATTCCTTCCACGTCTAAAATGATGGTCCTATGGGCTTCCAGAATCACCACTCATAACCTCTTTCTCTGCAAATTTCAGATCAGCAACTGGTTTTTTTGTTTGTTTTTGTGGGGGGTGCCTTTTTTTGTATTTACAGCATTTATCACAGAGCCTGACATAGATTAAATGATTAATAAATGCTTCTTGGCTTGACTTCCTCATCCCTTTCTCCCTATGTAGGAGTCCCTATGTGGTTTTATTTTGTCAAGTTGGAGTGATCCAGTCCGTACACTGCCTAGGAAAATATTTTTGTTCACTTTCCTAGAGTCAAATTAACCTCAGTTATGGTAACTTCCCTCTACTAAAGAAGCAGCCTGGTATAGTGGATGGAGAACTAGGGGCACAACCATAGAGACTCTGGTAAAGTTTTACTTCTGACATATGACAGTCAGGTGAGCCTCTCAGCACCATAAACAACTCTTCATGTCTGTAAATTAGAGAGGAGATGCCTACCAGTTTGGGGAAAAGGAATTTTCTCTTGCAAGTGATCCTTATACCAATGAAATGACTGATCTAGTCCTTGTCCCTAGCCCTCTCCTAAATTTTTCCAATGCCTCACTGAGGCATGAGTATGGGCCTCAGTTCTTTTGCCAAGGAATTTTTGAGAATGATCTTATTAAGTATGTACTCTCCAAGTAGTGCCACTTGCCTACTTACCATTCTTTGAACAAGACATTCCAACTCCCAGCTAAAGACTATCTCTCACACATGCAATGCTTTTCCTTCTCATATCTACCTCCTGGCTTCTTTCTCCCACTTCCTTTCAGGACTCAGTTCAAAATCTCCTTTTATAAGAAGCTTTATCCAGCCCCTCTTAATTCTAGTGCCTTCTCTTCATTGATAATCTCCAGTTCCTCCTGGATGAAATATGTTTCTATGTAGTTGTTGACATGTTGTCTTCTCTAGCAGACTGTTAATATTTTTCCCCCAATGTCCAGCACTTAGGTCAGTGCCTGGTGGATAATTGGTGCTTATTAAATACTTGAGAATGATCCTTCCATGTGTCTGTCCTCCAAATACTGACCCTGAAAATAGCTTATTTGCTGTTCTTTGCAGAAGACACTCCATCTTCTGATGTGTTAACCTGACTTGCCACCAACATGCCTTTCCTTCTTTCTTACTCCCGTGCCAACAAGCTATGGCCTTATCTAACTGGTTTTCTTGTTGTTCTCTCATGGTAACTGATCTTACCCTTTAATCTCTATACCCTGGTTCAGTTAACTTAAATTTATATATTGTCCACCTGATACTTCTGCGATGCAATCCTGGATGGTAAAATTTGGTATGTTGTCTTAATTTCTACTGCATGGGGAAGGACAAATCATCAAGAAATTCTTTAACCATCATGTGGAAAACCTTGAAAGTTCATGTTTTGCTCCCAAGGTTCAATTGTTATCTTTTATTCACTGCTCAATTCGTTTCATTAACTGATCTAAATTATTCTGGAGTTCTTCTAGTATATTGCTGGGCAGCCGGTGTACAATTTCATAGTTGTAGGAGGCCATGACTTCTTCATAAAGAATATGAAAAATTGCACATTGAATATTGTCCTGTAGTTTCTTTACACTGTATCCCCTCTTTTCAAGTCTCATATATAATACAGAATTATCTGTTTGAAGCACAAAAATGCTATGAAACCACAGTTCTGGGAAGAAGTCAGAGCCATGGTAATCAACAATAATTCTACCATCTTTCACTTTATTTTCTAACTCATCAACTGCTCTGTCTTCATCCAAAATGGGATACTCATATTCTTCATCAACACCATCATAAATCTGTCCTACTTGTGTTAATTCACCCACATCAACATATGTCAGTCCTGTTCTTGATGCAAGTTCTTTACCTAGTGTGGTCTTTCCAATCCCTGGTGTACCTGAAAGCAGGATGCTGGGCAGCCTAATGGTTGCATTGGTACAAGCTGTGCCCCAGTCGCCTGCTCTCCATGAGGGAGAGCAGGCAGGCGGAGCTAGGCAGGAACTTGTTCCTGAGCCTTTGACTCAAACCTCCACTTCCATGCCTGCCTCCTCCCAACATTATTACTTGGGAATTGTTTAGTCAGCAAGAATTCAATGATTTTTAAAAAGGATTAGTTAAAAAATAGACTCAAATTTAAGTAGCACACATAGTAAAGGGGTGATTCATATTCCTGGTTTCTGGAAGTCCTTTGCTCCAATTCTCGAGATTCTCAAGTATGGTGTACACTCTTTCCTGGTTTCTCTGAAAAGTCATGAGTCTATTCTGTCCTTGACATTTTTTTTATTTTTCATGACCTTTTAGTCATCCACTTAGTCAATTAGCATATATTAAGCTACTGTTCTGTGGCAGGCACTGTGCTATATGCTGGGGATACAAAAAAGGCAAAAGACAGTGCCTTCCTCAGGGAATTCACAATCTAAAGTGTCATTTAGACAGGAAGTTGTGACCTACTATTGTTTCAAGAATATGATTCAAGGGTACTGATAGGAAAATGAAAAGTCCAATATGCTCTAATCCTTTAAAGCTAGAAGGTCATTCTCCAGTCAAAGGAGTGATGGAAGACACCTACCCAAGGCCAAAACTTAGTCCTTTCCTCCCCACCCCATATTATCTCTTCCCAAGGAATTTAGCTAGACTTCCACATTCACTCCAGTTTCTGAAACAACCTCTTTGTCCAGCTAAATTGATGCTTTTATACAGGACACAGAGGGTAGAATTAAAGTCCATAGCCAATTTGGAGCAATTTTTTTTGTCTGGCATCAATTTCACTCCACAAGTGTTTTTCAAAGCCTTGTTTTATTTATTCTAAAAGCCTCACTAGACTCCAACTTTTCTTATAACTCTGAGATTCTGCAAACAGCAACTGTCCTCAATTTGGGAAAGAGGAAGAGACTACAAGTGAAAGAGGAGGATAGTACTCCTCAGTTTCCCCTTCTACTCCTGTGGAATCTTCTCTCTGTTTAAGACCTTGTATGCAAGAGTGGGACCTGTTCTGTAAGAGAAACAGAGTTGATCTGAGCTCTGGATTTCTGGCAATCATCTGCTGGACTGATCTTGGGGTTTTATTTCTAAAGGAGTATTTGCTATAAAATACTTGTTGCCATTTCTGGAGCAGAGGGCAGGAAAAATGAAGGAATGAAAAAGTGCATCCTGGTTTCATTATGTACCTTTTCTTGTAGGTTCATGTGAGAAGAACATGTGCCATGATAAGTATTGGATCTGAATCTCAGCTCAAACCTTTTGTGATTGTGGCAAATCCTTGAACTTCTCTGAGTCTCTTTCCTCAGGTACTGCATGGGAACAGTGATACTTTTAGCTCCGATGTCCCAATTTGAGGTTGGGAGCCATATGACATAATAGATTTAAAATCCATTTGCTTATGCTAACTCAAAGAATCATCCCGGTGGTCACAGCACTTTGCATTCATTATTTCCCTTGAGTCTTAAAACAAGCCGAACACAGATGCTCTTACTATCTCCCTGGAGGAGGCCATGACCTGAATTTAGAAGAAATATTGCAATTCAAATATTTCACATATTTAAAGGCCTGATTCATACAAATGATTATATTCAATTTGAATTCTTGGATTCTTCTTGAATTCACAGAGGTAAAACCCTGTGTGTGGGAAGGAAGAGAGAAAATCTTTCCTCCTTGGGCACACACTTTCCTTTACCCCAGAATTAATCATCAAACATATCGACCTACCATCTTGAAATTTTCATAAATACATATATACACATGTATGTATACATGTGCACACACAAAGGTTAGTGTATGTATATGTGTACTATGCATTTATATATACGTGTGTATTTTTTCATGTGTGTATGTACACATACGCTTATGTGCATGCTAGTGTGCATATATACAAATATATGTCTATGTCCCACATGTGTGTACGTATGTGTGGACATGCATGTAGGCATGTCTGATATAAATGCATATTCATATGTGTGTACACAGGTATATAGATAAATATGTGCATCTTTACAGAAGTGCATATGCACAATGAATCCATATATGAGGTTATACCTTTTATATTTAGGTTACAAGTGTATTTGCAGCTAGATGATAACACTGCATAGAGTGCCAGGTCTGAAGTCAGAAAGACTCATCTTCCTGAGTACAAATCTGTCCTTACATCCTTATTACCTGTGTGATCCTGGGCAAGTCACTTAACTCTGTTTGCCTGTTTTCTCATGTGTATAAAGATCTAGAGAAGTAAATGGCAAACCACTGTAGTATCTTTGCCAAGGAAAATCCAAATAGGGTCACAAAGAAGAGCTGGCCACTACTGCAATGACTGAACAATATATTGCGAGCTTTTTGAGTTATACAACATAATGTATTCATCTAAATGTATATCTGACAATCTTCCTTCTAATTTTGCTATCAGCAAATAAGCTAGCCTCCTTATGACTTAAATACTTGGGTTTATAAAACATAGAATTCTCTATCTTGTGACTTTGGGGTCTTGCTTATCTAGTCTGTCTTAATGAATTATTTTCTATTTTTAACCAGTATTAAATAGCTGAGATGTTTACTGCTTCATGCTGTACTTGGAAACAATTGACTTCCTTAAAAGATAATTACATTTATATTTCCTTCATATTCTAGGTACTGCATTAATTTAGTATAGTAGCTAGAGTGCTGGCCTTATAATAAAGAAGAACTAAATTTAAATCCAAACTTAGATTCTTCTTAGTTAGGTGACCCCGGCAAGGTGCGTAACTGCTATCTATCTTAATTTTTTCATTGGTATAATGGGGTGATAATAGCATCTTCCTCTACTGATTATTCCGAAAATGAAATGAGGAAATATTTGTGAAGCACTTCGAAAACTTTAACTTTAACTTTTTTAATAACTTTAATACAATTGTTAGCTATTATCAGTAATTATGTAAATTGGTCCAGCCCCATCCCATCCATTTATGCATGCAGCATTTTTCCCATTACATGTGTCCTTTTGGATAATAAGCCTTTGTTCTTCCTGAAGACCTTGAATTTTAACATGATTATTGAGAAGGAAAATCTAAATCATTCTATTCATATCACATGACTGAGGGCATGAAAAATATGATAATGAACCTAATTTAGCTTCAGTAACCAGCTGAATACTCACATGTATTGAAATAACTTTTTGAAATCATCTCATCATTATTGCATGTTTATGGTATTCACCACTGGGGAAGAGATTCCCTCATTTGGCTGTTCCTAAAAGATTAGCATCTAATCCAATGAGTATCGGTCAAATTTGTTGATTGGACAAATCAACTTCCTTGATTCTGGGAGATTTCCTATATTTGTTCCCTAAATATTATTCCATACTGGATTTTTGTTTGTCAAGACCATTTATCATTGAAAATAAGACAGAGCATCATTCTATTTAATTGTTTAAGATAGTCATTCAATTCAAAATTATGTTTTAGATATTTACCAGTTGTGCGACTCTAAGCAAGTCACTAACCTCTTAGTCTCAGTTTCCTCACTTGTAAAATGAAAGAGATGGGAAAAAGTAGACTCCACAGGCCCTTTCAGCTTTAACACTATTATTATGGTTTCTTTTATTTAGGACAATGATTTTGGTCACCATTCTAGATATGAGGGACAGTGTATAATTTGACTAGAATATAGTTCTCATAAAGAGGATGATGTAAAATCAATCTAGAAAGATAGCAAGCAGATTATTGCGAATTTAAAGTGATAAAGGGAGGAATGATGTTTGTGAAACCAGCCGTCAAAGAAGTAAGGGAAAACTTGCTGAATGCCTGGTAAAGCAATAAAAAAGTAGGATTTTGAATCAAGATCTGGGTCCAAATTCTAGGCTTGCTACTATCTCTCTCTGTCTCTGTCTCTGTCTCTGTCTCTCTCTCTCTCTCTCTCTCTCTCTCTCTCTCTCTCTCTCTCTCACATTCTCTCTCAATCTCTCTCTATATATATACATATATACAAACATGTGTGCATGACCTGTGGGAGAGCTTTCCAAGGTCATACTGATTTGATCAGATACACTGTACCTTGACCCCTACATAGTGATAAGATATTCATAATCAAGAACTAGGAACAACAACCAACCAACTTCAATGGATCAGTTCGATCTCTTGGGCCTCAGTTTCCTCCTCTATCAAAAATAGAGGTTGAAAAAGATGAATTCCAAGGTCCCTTCCAATTCTAAGTCTATGATTTTTTTGGTAATAAGTGATAGAATAAAGGAAATAGATCTTCAAATAGGCTCCTTGGCTAGCCCTATGTAAATAAAGAAAAATTTGAATGACATCAAAGTAAGGTGAAATACACCAGACAACACTTGACAAAACTTCATGCATTCAGCCTTCCCTTCTTTTAAAAAGGGGATTTATAAGAGTGCTCATATCACTCACAATCACTCTTCTTCTTTATAGATTGAAAGAATTCACCATAGTTGTGATTTAGGTGGATTGTCACCACAAGATTTATCAAAGGAAAAAACATATAAACAAGCACAAAAAGACAAAAGGAAAACCAAGGTGAAAAGACACCATAAAGCTCTCATATATTGAATTGGATAAAAAATGTTCATGAGAATATATGCTCCACATGATCTCATCTAGAGTCTTTGACAGAATATTGTAAATGACATATAATGAGAGTGTCATCAGGAAACAAAATCAATTTCCATCTCATGCTTACTGAAGACATTTAGGGGAAATATGCCCAAAGTAGATAGGCTTCCTGGGGCAGAGGGTAAAAAATTAATGAAACTAAGGTTTCACCTTAGACAAATTAAAGTCTGAAAGCTCTGGGGCAAGATGGCTCACATCCCAGAAATGGGAGAAAGGTGGCCAAAGAAACAAAGTCTCCTTAGGAGAGAATTTTAACCAATGACAAAACAGAACTATTTACAAATGTGCAAAGGTAAAGCAACATAATACAAGTTAAGAAGTATAAAACTGACTTAAATTATCTGTTAATTACAGGGAAGAAATGTATTATTTCAATAACATTTAATGTCAGCTATTACGCTTAACTTCTGTCATTAAAGATAATTCTGTTTCTGGTCAGTGGATAAGGAGGATGGTAGAAACAGTTTAAGCATAAAACTTGTCTTTGAATCACAAGGGATCTTCAGGTTCATCTTATACCAAGATTGTTGTCATACAGGTGATACTTAAAGGAGCCAAGATTTCAACCCAAGTCCTTTTTCTCTGCATCTAAAGCTCTGTCCATTATACCACATTGGCTTTCAAGTTATACACCCAGGTAATGGGAAAATGGAGACTAGAAGCTAGATCTCTAGACTCCCAATTGAGGATTCATTCTATTACACTATTACACTGTGATATCTTCCAGGACTTCAAAGGAAATATTAGTTCACAATTGTTATGTAATCCACATCAGTTCACTTTAAGCACCACCTCCAATGAAAAGCTTTCTTCCTTCCATAATTTAGAAGAGCAATGATTTCTTTGGTGTAGTTCCCTCTACCAACTCAGATAACCATCTCTCACAATTAGTAGATAATTTGTTCAATGCATGGTTTCAAAATATCTGTAAGCATATAGATATGCATAAAAGGCAGAGAGAGAGGGAGAGAGAGAGAGAGACAGAGAGAGAGAGAAGTCTCATGTCAACCATCCTGTGATGATCTTCAGCACATTCTACAATCTCTCACTTCCCCAAAGGTTCAGTTTGAACATGCCTCTAATCTACCACTTTCCAGAGTCTCTCACACTAGTATCTCTCCTCAACTTACCTCTTGTATATATTTGGTGTTTACTCAAGTGTGTGTGTGTCTACATTGTTTTATTTCAGTTGAGTACCAGTTCTTTGAGGTCAAGAACTGTTTCAATATTTCCTTCTCTCTTCCTCCATCCTCTTTTTTCCTTCCTTCCTTTCTCCTCTTCCTGAATCATCAAGGCTTAGCACAGTGACTAGGATAAAAGAATGAGCTCAAACTTGTGATTTCATTAGCATCAGGAATTCCCACATGAGGGAATTCTCTCTACTAATTCAAGTCAGAAGTTTCTCTGCAACTTATCATCATAGAGACTTGCCCAAAGTCAGAGTCAATGTCAGAGACAGGACTTTAACCCAAGTTTCCCTTGTTACAAGGTTTCTTACCTACCCACTATCATACTGTCTCTTACTATACAGTAAGAATCAAATTAATGCTTTCTTAACTGAGTTGAATTAACTAAATTGAATGGTAGAAGATAAAATATATAAAATCAGTGTCAATTACTCTTACCTTGAACTTAGCAGGAAAAAAATTCTACCCATTTGGTAATAAATTCTGTTGATTTTCAAGTCATCGCAATAGAATTCTCAAAAATGTCTCCCAAGTATCTGGTAAAGAGCTTATTGTTTCACTTATTAATGTACCTCTTTTGCATTTGTTTATTTCTAAATTTTTCTTGCTAATTAGGCAGGAGCCCTTTGGCTATTTACAGATAAATATGCTTATATGTAAATAGAAATGTTTCCACAAATGAAATCCAATTAAGAAAAGCTCTATTGAATTTATCTAAAATTTTTGTTCTCTCTCAATTGGCATTACTTACCACTGCCTACCTATACATTGAACCCCTGAAAGTCATAAAATAATGAACTTTGGTTATTTTGTAATATTTATTATCCACATTAAATTCCACCTACCATAATGTTGGATTCAGTTTCAAAAGACATAGCAGTTCTTCTCAGAACTCTCTCATCGCTATTTTGAAAAGTAGTGTTTGGCAAAAATACAACATTTTGGATAAATGAGTGGTCTTTTGTATATCTAGGTGGTACCCTATGATGGTCTCTTGGAAAAATCAATTAGATAGCATTTTCCCTGAGTCTTCATATTTCATTAGCAAGTGAGATTCAGCGTTATTATTTTCTTAGTCTCAAATTCCTCATCTGCTACTTTGTCTGTAATACTGTAGCTCCAAACATGGCTGAGTTCATTACCATCACATAAATGTGAGTGCATGCATGTACACACACACACACACACACACACACACTCTTAACCTCTGCCCTAGCAGCTTTCTTCAAACAGGCAGCCTTTCATCTCTATTATCTATTCCTCTTATCAAATTCTTGAATTCTATGGAAAAAATTTACATCTAGAGTTATAGTAGGATAGACATAGAAAACAGCAAAAACTTTTATATTGTCTTGTACGGTGAACATGTACATTGCTCAAGCCCTTGTGTTATCTTACTCAGGAAAGCAAAGGAACTATTGGACAAGAAAGCAGAGCTATAGTCAATTATAGAAACAAGGATTCCAGTCATTCTCCCACTCTGAAGCAGCCTGTGAACAGCAGATAAAGATGGGAAAATCCTTTAACTCTGGGTTTGTATTACTTTACATCAAGGTGGTTGAGTTATATGTTGTGAAAAGAGACCATTAAAAAAATTAGACCACTTTTTGGCAAAGAAATACAGTTCTGGGAAATTTTGTTACCTTGTTTGTTTTCTCAGGGTGTTAGATTTTTTTTTTAATATTGTTCGTGGCTCTGGAAATTTTTTGGTCCCACACTGTGTTATAAGTTGTTGGAGGTCTTAGCAAAAAAGCAAGCCAATAAGCTAGGCAAGGGCAACTCTTCCTCACTGGCTAGTCTAAGAGCTCTTTCATAGCACCCTTCCTAAATTCTGCAAGTGCCTGCACTGGCAATTTGTGGCAGCCTGAGACTTAAGAATTAAAGTTCCAGAATGGAGGATCCTATAGAAAGATTAGGTCTTTCAGTTCTCAAAGATAAGAATGATCTGAAACTCCTATGCCACATATGAACATACTTAATCTAAAAGAGTTCATTACATTCCACATAGTATGTTAGGTGTTGAAGAGGTAAAGGCAATAACAAACCTTCCATCAGGGAACACACATTCTATAGGTAGAGATAATATGTAAGTGCGTGCGTGTGTGTGTGTGTGTGTGTGTCTACACAACATAAAGACAAGGAAAACATACAGCTATGGAAGGAAAGGAACTAAAAATTCTTGCTGAGAAATTGAATATATGTGTGTCTATATACATGAACATATTGATACGTTATTATTCTTCTTTACCTTAAAAGTCAGACAGGAATAGCTAATTGCAATGACTAGTTTGTTTTTTTAAGTCTGACAACTATTACAGTTGTTTGTCCTTCACTTTTGAAGAGGTTCAATGAATTCATGAAGTGACTTCTTGACTTTCATGTGAATTTGATTTAAGTGAGGCAGAGCTGTCCCAAGTCATCAGCCTCACTCTCTCTTCCAGAGTTGTCAAAGCCCAGTGGCAAGACAAAAGTTAGATGACTGGTGATGACCTAGGATGCAGTGGATGACCTTGGAATCTTTGATACCTGACAAAGCTTTAAGCTGTCTCCAGTGCCTACTTCAGCCACCTTCATGGCTTTTGGAACAAATTTGTCTCATCCACCCAATCTGCTGGGGGAAGGGGAGCTGTTACATGTTTGGGGTGGACAAATCCCTGATTGATGGGTTTGAGGCACTTTAGTTACCCATAATGTGGCTTAGCCCTTCTGCTGAGATATTTTTTACTAGCATGTGGCCACTGCGCATGTCACAGTTTCTTGGAGTCACAGGTGAGAGTTGGGTGACAGGTGTACTTTAAAGTCAGATTATCAACCCTAAAAAGGACTTGGTAAACCCTAATACCAGAGAAATTGTATGAACTAGGTGAGATGTGAGAATGTATCACTTTTGAATGACTTACTTTTTAAAAAGTACCCATAGCCAAAAGATCAGGTTGAACTTTAAAAGAATATTCATGCAAGAGTGATGTCATATTTCTTAAAATTACATAAATTTTGGGTCCCAAATTAATCTAGGATGAAAGGGGTGCGTGAGATCTGTCTACATCAACAGTGAATTTGTTGGAGAATCATTTTAATTTGAAATTGTTATTGGGCCAGATTTTCTTAGTGGGTATAATTCATAATTTTTAGGAGGTGATTTTGGAAATTACAGTTGCTTTTTCATAACTTAATACCAAAACACCCATTTTTACTAGGTAGAAATTCTATTTTTTTCAGATGAGATTTATACTTATCTTGTAGTTATGTTATATAATATATAGTATAATTATGTTTCTAGATACAGATCCTGTATCAGGAGTACCTAGCACTGAGTGCCTTCCTGATTGAAACTATTTTCACGTATACCAGGCTTCATTTGGATATAATCTTGGATGGTGATAAATATGTAGCTGACATTTGTAGGGTTCTGTTGAAAGCAGCTGTTGTTCCCCAGTAGTGCAACCAACGAGAAGAGGCCATTTGGAACTGTAGTTAAGGGAATTGTTAATGAAAAGATCTTGGTTTTTCATGGCAAATTCGGAGTAAATATTCCAATTTACTTTAGGATCTTAAAAATTTAATGAATCCTTGATCAAATAAAGCTTTGGATTTGTCTGTCATTGGTTCATGCACTATTCATGCATACCACGCACATTATTTTGTGATCATGGTATAGACATGCACTTTTAATGAGCTGTAACAAATAAGGTTGATACAAACACATGCACTGATAAATATTGTATATATGCTCTATGAAAGGGACCCTATTTGGAAATATCTTAAGTCTTCCTTTGACAGTGTTAGAGTTGTTCTTCACTACACCAATTCTGTTGTCAAAACTAGGATTTCCCAAAGACCACTTTCCCCATGATTTGAAAAGTTTTCAAATGTCTTTAGATAGATTTGTCAATGGGTCCTAAACATTCTTGGCACTGGTAGAGTATGTTTCTATTTTTTATCAACACTTCATAATAGCAATTATTGAAGATTTTAATAGTCATCCTAAAAATCTTGATGGATGATGAAGCTCAGGAATAAATTAGGTCATGATAGGTCTCATTTAGAGAGTATTTGGAACTTTTTTCCTAATAGGAATTCCACATCTTTAACAATGAGATCAAAATGTCAAAAACTTCTATCAATCACACAATAAAATTTTTTTAGACTTTGGTTATATCTATCCTAATCTCTGGTGTCATAAGGGGGAAAAACATCTTTCCTTAAAGAAATTGACATTCTGTTGGGGAAAGAGCATTTTGACTGATTAATTGAAGAATCAATAAGTGTGATTCAGAGTTAATGAACATTTATATAGCACCCACTATGTTCCAGGTAAGCTGAGCCTTGAAATATCCTTGAAATACAAATACAAGTAGAAGAAAACAAAGCCCTGCCCTCATAAAGTTTATATTCCAATGGGGAAGCTTACAGAAAATAAATACAAAGTGGATTCAAGATTGTTTGAGGAGAAAGTGCAATAGCATCTGGAGATGGATCTAGGGAATTGCTTCATATAGAAGGAGGCATTTGAAAGGAACCCTCAAGGAAACCAGGAATTCTAAGAGGTGGTAGGTAGTGAGAAAGGAGTGCATTGTAGGCATGGGATTTCACTAAGGGCAAAAGCATGAGAACATTGTAGAGTAGCTTACTTCAAGTATTATTAATAAAACATATAATAAAGGAGAAAATTATACCTTGCCAAAATATCAGTATTCTAGGTGTTTATTTTATTGTTGTTTTGAATGAAGTATGTACTAAAGTTTTTAAGACATGCATTTGATTGATGTTGTCTTTGAGACTTGCTTGATCTTAGTGCTTGTTTGTCTATTTAATAGCATCATGTTTATATATATAAGCCAGGTGTGTAGTACAAACTGCTTTGCATTTGGTAGCAGATGCTCTGGGTTGGAATGCCCCCAAGCTGTGGCAACATGAGCAAGGCACATCATCAATCTGAGGCTAAGCTGTGTCCTCTGTAAAAGGGGAAGGAGGGATGATTTTAGGACATAAATGTGGTCCTGACACCTAAATGAGGAAGACTAAAAACATATTGATGCAAAAATTTTAAAATAAAATGCTAGCAAGAATATTATTATATCATAAAGATCACACACCCTACACCATGATCAAGTGGGATTTAATTCAGGAATGCCAGGCCTGGTTCAGACTTAAAGAGACTGTCACCATAACTGACCATATGAACAACAACAAAAAAATATGATTATCTCAATAGCTTCAGAAAAAAGTCTTTGCTAAAATATATAACTAAATTTTGCTAAAAATATAACCCCTTCCAATTAAAAAATGCTAGAAAGTATAGGAATAAATTGTGTTTTCCTTAAAATGATAAGTAATATCTGTTTCAAAAAATCAGCAAGCATTATTTGTAATGGGGATAACATAGAAGACTTTCCAATAAGACCAAGGATGGTGTAATGAGGCCCTTTATCACCACTATTATTCAATATTGTACTAGAAATGTTACCTTAGCAATAAGAGAAGAAAAGGAAATTGAAGGAATTAGAATACACAATGAGGAAACAAAACTAGTACTCTTTGCAGATGACATGATAGTACACTTACAGAATCCTAGAGAATCAACTAAAAGCCTAATTAAAATAATTAACAAATTCAGCAAAGTTACAGTATATAAAATAGCCCACTGCCCAAAATCATCAGTCAATAGGAAAGAAATAGAGAGAAAGAAAAATTCCATTTAAAATAACTGCAGGCAATAAAAATATTTGGGTGTCTACTAAGAACCATATGTACACAATTACAAACCCCTTTTCACACAAAAATGTCATATCTAAGCAACTGGAAAAATAACAATTGCTCATGGCTAGACTGAGTCAAGGTAATAAAAAAAGTGCAGTTCTACCTAAATTACTTATTTGGTGCCATATCAATTAAGCAACCCACAAATATATTTTATAAAGTTAAAAAATAATAACAAAATTCATTTGGAAGAAAAGATAAAAATGTAAAGGGAATCAATGAAAATATTTGAATGAAGGTGACTTAGCAGTACCAGATCCCAAACTGTATTACAAAGAAATTATCATCAAAACAATATGGTATTGGTTAAGAAATGGAGAGATGTATCAGTGAAATAGATTAGGTACACAACACAAAGCACTAAATAATTGCAGTGATTAATAAAAACAAAAATCCAAGCTTTCTGGAGAAAAACTCACTACTTGACAAAAACTATTGGGAAAACTGAAAAACAGTTAGGCAGAAACTAGGTATAGACTAATATCTCATGTGATAGAATTGGAAATGGGTATATGATTTTGCCATAAAAAGTGATATTATAGATGAATTAGGGGAGCAGAGAATATTTTCTCTCTTACATCTATAGATGAGGGAAGAATTTACGACTGTACAAGAGATAGAGAACATTATAAGATACAAACGGATAATTTTGATCACATTAAATTAAAAGGTTTTGCACAAAGTTAGTATATCCAAGATTAGAAAGAAAGCACAAAATTAAGGGGTTACATCATTTTTTTTCCTAAAAGGGCTTCATTTGTCAAGTATATAGACAACTGAGCTAAATATATAAGAAAACAAGTCAATCCCCAGGTGCTAAATGGACAAATGGATATGAACAAGCAGTTTTCAGAAAAAGAAATAAAACTATCTATAATCACATAAAAAAAATACTCTATCATTATTGAGGGTGAAGCCAACATGGTGGAGAGAAGCCAGGAATTTGATTGAGCTTTCCCCAGTTTCCCTTGGAAAAAAACATTAAATCATGCCTCTAAAAGAACTCTGGAGCAACAGAATCCACAAAAAGATGGAGTGAAACAATTTCCAAAACCAAGATAACTTAGAAGGACTTTAGAAAAAGTATGTCTCACTTGGCTAAAGGGGAGCACAGCCCAGTTCAGGTAGAGTCTAGACAAGCCAGTGGGAAGCTCTTAGCCACAGTACAGAGCAATAACCATGGTCAGGTAGTTCTGGCTAAACAGACCAGTGGCACAGCAGGCTAGCCTTGAGGCCTCCAGAGTTAGTGCAGAAGGCAAACTGCCAGCCCTGGAACCAAAGACACAACAGGAGTTATTAGGCTGGGCCACCCTAGAGCAGTAGGCAAGCCACCAGGTCCAGATACTCTGACACAGAAAGCCAGTGAGTAGATCCTTGGCCCCCAGTACAAGAAGAATGGGATAATAAGATATCTCTGTACCCTAGGAGTAGAGATCAATTTTTTTTAATGAGCAAAAAACAAAAAAGCCCAATAATAAGAATTACTAATGTAATGGAGAAGATAAAAACACAAATTCAGAAGATGAAAATAATGTCAAAACACCTATTGCAAAATGTCAAAGGTGAACATGAATTGGTCTCAAGCCGAAAAGTCCTCTTGGAAGAGTTCACAAAGGGTTTTAAAAATCAAGTCAGAGAGGTTGAAGAAAAATGGTGATGGGGGAAGGGGGGGATGCGTGTTATGCACGAGATATATGGAGGGAAAAGAGTCAACACCTTGGAAAAAGAAGCACAAAAAGTTGATTGAAGAAAATAACTCATTAAAAAATAAAATTGGCCAAATTTGAAAAAAAATATAGAAGAAAACAACTCCTGTAAAAACAGAATTGGTCAAATGGAAAAGAAAGTGCAAAAATTAACCGAAGAAAATAATTACTTAAAAATTAGCATTGGGCAAGCAGAAACTGTGAGACATCATAAATCACTTTTAAAAAATCAGAATGAAAAAAATAGAAAAAAAAAACATAAAATGCCTCATTGAAAAAAAAAACTGACCTGGAAAATAGATCCAGCAAAGATAATTTAAGGATTATTGGACAACCTGAAAACCATGATCAAATTTAAAAAAGAACCTAGAGAGTATCTTTCAAGAAATTATCATGGAAAACTACTCCGATATCCTAGAATCAGAGAATAAAATAGTCATTGAAAGAATCTACCTATCACCTCCTGAAAGAGATTCCCAAAATGAAAGCTCCAAAGTATATTGTAGTCAAATTCTAGATCAGGTCAAGGAAAAAATCTCTAAATAGCCAGAAAAAAACAATTTAAATATCAAGAAGCCACAGTCAAGATTGCACTGTACTTACCAGCTTCTACATTAAAATATCATAGGACTCAAAATAAAATCTTCTGGAAGGCAGAAGAGTTTGAATTACAACAAAAAATCAACTACACAGCAAAACTGAGCATAATTTTTCAAAGGATAAGACAAACATTCAATGAAATAAGGGACATTCAAACTGTCCTGATGAAAACACTAGAGCTGAATAGAAAATGTGATCTTCAGATACAACACTAAAGAGAAGCACAAAGAGGTAAAAAGGAAAGAGGAAAAATGATATTCAATAAGGTTAAATTGTTTACATGCCTATATGGTAAAATGACACTTTTAACTCTTAAGAACTGTATCTCAGTTAGGACAATTAGAAGGAGTATACTTAGACAATAGGTGTGGGTATAAGTTAACTTTGATGTGTTGATAAAAAAAATAAATTAAAAAGTAAAAAATATTGTACTGGGGGAAAAGAAAAGGGGGATTCAGAATGGGGAAAATTATATCACATAAAGAGTCATGAAAGACCTATTACAACAGAGGGAAAGAAGGTAGGGTATGAGCATTGTTTAAACCTTATTGTAATTGCATTTGCCTCAAAGAAGCAATGACAGGGGAGGAGCCAAGATGGTGGAGCAGAAAGATCCACATATGCTAGCTCCGAACACACAGCCCATAAAATACCTGTAAAGAAGAAATCCCAACAAATTCTGGAGCAGTGGAAGCCACACAGCAATGAACTGGAGGAGATTTCTGTTCCAGAGAGACCTGAAAAACCGATAACCAAAGATCCATAGCACACAGGACCAGGAGCAGAGCCCAGCTCTTCCTTGGTCACTCAGCACCAAGAGGAGCAGATCTGAGCAGGCTTCAGGGACAGAATCACCAGTGGCCACGCAGTCCAGTCACCCACAGGCGCAAAGGTCAGTGAGAGAGCCTGTTTAGCTGGCCAAGAGGGGAGTGGGGTGCCTCTGTAACTCAGGTCCCCTGAGGAGGCAGCAGCAGAGGCAGAAGCAGACAGGGGCTCCCAAAGCAGGCAGGAGCTCACATGCATTTTTGAAGGTCTCAATATAAACCCCCAGAGGGAACTGAGCCCTGTGAGGAAGCCCTGCCCCCACCCAAGCAACTGAACTTAATCTCACACTGAATAGCAGTCCTTCCCGAACCTGAGCACCTAAATTTAATTTTACATCCCCTACCCTGCTGAAAGCCTTGAGGCTGGGGAGAAGCATTTGAATCTCAGACTCCAAGGACTAGCTGCTCAGATCTGGAGGCAAGGCCAGGATGGAGAGGAAACTCAGAAGTCAAGTGGGCTGGGAAAATGCCCAAAAAAGGGAAAAATAGTAAGACCATAGAAGATTACTTTCTTGGTGAACAGATATTTCTTCCCATCTTTCTGATGAGGAAGAACAATTCTTACCATCAGGGAAAGACATAGAATTCAAGGCTTCTGTATCCCAACCATCCAAAATAAATATTCAATGGACTCAGGCCATGGGAGAGCTCAAAAAGAATTTTGAAAATCAAGTGAGAGAGGTAGAGGAAAAAATGGGAATAGAACTGAGAGAGATGTAAGAAAAGCATGAAAAGCATGTCAACACCTGGGTAAAGGAGACCCAAATAAATGCTGAAGAAAATAGCACCTTGAAAAATAGGCTAACTCAATTGGCAAAAGAGGTTCAAAAAGCCAATGAGGGGAAGAATGCTTTAAAAAGCAGAATTAGACAAATGGAAAAGGAGGTTCAAAAGCTCACTGAAGAAAATAGTTCTCTCAAAATTAGAATGGAACAGATGGAGGCTAAAGACTTTCTGAGAAACCAAGAAATCACAAAATAAATGGAAGATAATGAGAAATATCTCTTTGGAAAAACAATTAATCTGGAAAATAGATCCAGGAGAGACAATTTAAAAATTATGGGACTACCTGAAGGCCATGGTCAAAAAAAGAGCCTAGATACCATCCTTCATGAAATTGTCCAGGAAAACTGCCATGATATTCTAGAACCAGAGGGCAAAATAAGTATTCAAGGAATCCACTGATCACCGCCTGAAAGACATTCAAAAAGAGAACCTCCTAGGAACATTGTGGCCAAATTCCAGAGTTCCCAGGTCAAGGAGAAAATATTGCAAACAGTTAGAAAGAAACAATTCCAGTACTGTGGAAATACAGTTAGGATAACACAAGAACTAGCAGCTTCTACATTAAGGGATTGAAGGGTGTGGAATAGGATATTCCAGAAGTCAAAGGAACTAGGACTAAAACCAAGAATCACCTACCCAGCAAAACTGAGTATAATACTTCAGGGGAAAATATGGTCTTTAAATGAAATAGAGGACCTTCAAGCAGTCTTGATGAAAAGACCAGAGCTGAAAAGAAAATCTGACTTTCAAACACAAGAATGAAAAGCATGAAAAGATAAACAGCAAAGAGAAGTCATAAGGGACTTACCAAAGTTGAACTGTTTACATTCCTACATGGAAAGTCAATATTTGTAACTCTTGAAACTTTTCAGTGTCTGGGTAGTTGGTGGGATTGCGCACACACACACACACACACACACACACACACACACACACGTGCATGCACACACAGAGACAGAGAACAAAGAGTGAATTGAATAGGATGGGTTCAGATCTTAAAAAAAATTAAGTGGTGAGAGAGAAATGTAGTTAGAGGAGAGAGGGAGAATTGGAATGGGGCAAATTATCTCTCATAGAAGAGGCAGGTAGAAGACTTTTTAGTGGAGGGGAAAGGAAGGGAGCTGAGAGAAAAACACGAAGTTTACTCTCATAACATTCGACTAAAGGAAGGAATAAAATGCACACTCATTTTGGTATGAAAACCTATCTTACAATACAGAAAAGTGGGGGAGAAGGGGATAAACAGGGTAAGGGGGGATGATAGAAGGGAAGGCAATGTGAGGAGGGAGCAATTTGAAGTCAACACTTGGGGAGGGACAGGATCCAAAGAGAGAATAGAAGCAATGGGGGGCAGGATAGGATGGAGGGAAATATATTCAGTCTTCCACAACACGACTATTATTGAAGTCATTTGTAAAACTACACAGATATGGCCTATATTGAATTGCCTGCCTTCCCAAGGGAATGGGTGGGGAGGGAAGAATGAGAAGAAGTTGGAACTCAAAGTTTAAGGAACAACTGTTGAGTATTGTTCTTGCTATTAGGAATAAGAAATACAGATAATGGGGAATAGAAAGTTATCTGGCCCTACAGGACAAAAGAGAAGATGGGGACGAGGGAAGGGAGGGACGATAGAAGAGAGCGCAGATTGGTGACAGTGGAAATTAGAATGCTTGGTGTATTGGAGTGGGGGGAGGGCACAAATGGGGAGAAAATTTGGAACCCAAAATTTTGTGAAAATGAATGTAAAAATTTAAATAAATAAATTTAAATGAAAAGAAAAAGAAGAAGCAATGACATCCACATTTCTTTGGGTAGAGAAATCTTTCTTATTCTATAGGGCATTAGGAGGGAAAGGGGAAAGAAAAGGTAGGGGAAGACAGAAGGCAGGGCACCTTGGAGGAGGCAGTGATCAGAAGGAAAACACTGGTAAGGACAGACGGAGTAAAAGGAGAGAGAACTGTATAAAAGTTGCAGGATATAAAATAAATCCACATAATTTATCTGCATTTCTATACATTACAACAAAGCTCAGCAAGAAAAGATAAGAGAAATTTCATTTAAAATAATTGTAGAAGTGGGGCAGAGTCAAGATGGTGGAATAGAAACAGGGACCTGCCTGAGATTTCCCCTCAATCCCCTCAAAATACCTGCAAAAATGACTCCAAACAAATTCCAGAACAACAGAAACCACAAAATGAAAGAATGAAACAGATTTCTAGCCCAATAGAAACTGGAAGACTGGCAGGAAGGACTTACTGCACCAGGCTCAGAGAAGAGCACAGCCTAGCATGGGCTGCAATGGCACAGCCAGGACTAGATCATGCCACAGGGAGCTGAATCACTGTGCTATGTTTTCCAGACTTCTCAATCTACAAATTCCAAAAATAGCTTCAAAGGTCAGTGGGAAATCTCTCTCAATTAGGTGAGAGAGGAACATGGTCCAGTCCCAGCCCCAGGGTAGCAGTAGCCCCTGCAGCAGTGGTGGTGGCTGCTTCCAGAGATCTTTATCTATAGGTGGAGGGGGAATCAAGTGACTGATCTGGGTCACAGTCTTGAGTGGCAGTCCTGGGGCAAAGAGGGATATTGGCATGGAAGAACTGGGGAAGGTTGTGGAGAAGGTATTCCACCTGCAGTTGCAGAACAGAAAAGATTGCTTGTGGTTGCTCACAGACAAGACAGTAACACAAGAGAGGAGCAAACACCACTTCTTTGAACATACTACTTTGGAGGAACTCAGAATTTATACATCACTAGAGATATCTCTAAAAATAGCTGCACAAAACCCCTGAAACTTGGGGCAGTACACTCTCCACTTAACAAAGAACTCCAAAATCAAATACTTGACCAGGAAAATGACCCAAAAGGGGGAAAATAAGACAATAGAATGTTACTTTCTGGCTGAAAAGTTACTTTCTTACGATAAGGAAAATCAAAGCATATACTCTGAGCAAGACCAAAGTATTCAACCAGAGGAAGACAGCAAGATCAAGGCTCCTAAATCCAAAGCCTCCAAGAAAAATATGAAATAGTCTTGAGCCATGAAAGAGCTCAAAAAGGATTTTGAAAATAAAGTAATAGAAGTAGAGGAAAAATGGAGAAGAGAAATGAGAGTGATGTAAGAAAAATCATGAAAAACAAGTCAACAGTTTGCTAAAGGAGATTCCCCAAAAATGCTGAACAATAATACCTTTAAAAACAGACTAACAGAAATGGCAAAATAAATCTAATAAGCCAATGAGGCAAAGAATGCCTTAAAAAGCAGAATTGGCCAAATGGAAACTCACTGAAGAAAATAATTCCTTAAAACTTAGAATGGAGCAAATGGAAGCTAATGACATTATGAGAAATCAAGGAATTGTAAATTGAAACCAAAAGAATGAAAAAAATTATACAAGACAATTTGAAATATCTCATTAGAAAAACAGCTGACATGGAAAATAGATCCAGGAAAGATAATGTAAAAATTATTGTTCTACCTGAAAACCATGATCAAAAACAGAGCCTAGATATCACCATTCAAGAAATTATCAAGAAAAACTGCCCTGGTATTCTAGAACAAGAGGGCAAAACAGAAATGGAAAAAATCCAATGATCACCTCTGGAAAGAAATCCCAAAATGAAAACTCCTAGTAATATTGTAGCCAAATTCCAGAGTTCCCAGGGCAAGGAAATAATATCACAAGCAGCCAGAAAGAAACAAATCAAGTACTATGGAAACACTATCAGGATAACACAGAACTTAGGGACTTCTACACTAAAGCATCAAAGGGTTTGGAAAATGATACTCCAGAGGTCAAAAGAACTAGGATTAAATCAAGAATAGACTACCCAACAAAACTTAGTATGATACTTCAGGGAAGAAAAAATGAAATTTCAATGAAATAGAGGTTTTCTAAGCATTCTTGATTAAAAAGACAAGTGCTGAATAGAAAATTTGACTTATATGTGAAAGAATTAAGAGAAGCATGAAAAAGTAAATAAGAAAAAGGAGCCATAAGGGACTCATTAAAGTTGAACTACATGCATTTATGTATATTATATATGTATAGGTCTTTGTGTGTATGTATATGTTTGCATGCATGTAAACACATATAGATATATGCATACGTAGAATGTAGTTAATCATCTCATATAAAAGAAGTGGGAAAGAGCTTTTACAATGAGGGGTAAAAGGGAGGAAGGAGAGGGATTAAGTGAGCCTCATTCTTATTAGATTTGGCTTAAAGAGGGAATAAGACACATTCAATTGGGTTTGGAAATCTATCTTACCCTGCAGGAAGGCAGTAAGTAAGGGGATAGGAGAGGGAGGATAATAGAAGGACTAGCAGATTGGGGGAAGGGATAATAAGAAGAAAACACTATTTTGGGGAGATAGGTCAAGGTAGAGAATGGAATAAATGGAGGGCAGGACAGGATAGAGGGAAATATGGTTAATCTTTTGCAACGTGATTGTTATGGAATTGTTTTGTGTGCTTATACATGTATTACATGAATCACTTATTTTCTCAATGAGGGTGGGCAGGATGAAGGAAGGGAGAGGATGTGGAAGTTAAAGTTTTAAAAATGACTGTTAAAACTTGTTTTTACACCTAAGTGGTAAACAAGTTGTTACAGGCAATGAGGTATAGAAATCTATCTTGCCATACAGGAAAATAGAGGGAAAGGGAATGGGAGAAGGGAAGAATAGAAGGGGGGTAGATTGGGGAAAGGCTCTCTTGGGCTGAGGGAGATGGGGAGAAAATTTTGAATTCAAAATGTTGAAAACTGAAAATAAATAAATTATATTAATTATATTCATATATATGCATGTATGAAAAAATAATTGTAGACAATATAAAATATTTGGGATTCTACTTGGCAAGACAAACTCCTGAACTACATGAATTACAAAACACTTTTCACACAAGTAGTCAGATCGAAGAAATTGGAGAAAATATTAATTGCTCATGGATAGGCTGAGCTAATATAATAAAAATGACAATTCTACCTAAATAATTTTACTTATTCAGTGCCATGCCAATCAAAATACCAAACTATTTTCCACAGCTAGAAAAAATAATAACAAAATTCTTCTGGAGAAACCAAAGGTCATGAATATCAAGGGAATCAATGGAAAAAACTGCAAAGGAAAGTAGTCTATTTGGAGCAGATCTAAAACTATATTAAAAAGCATGAAACATCAGAAATTATTTGGGACTGACTAAGAAATAGTGTAAAGTATCAATGGAATAGATGAGGTACACAAGACACAGTAGCAAATGCTTATAGTAATCTACTGTTTGAAAAACCTGAAAACTCCAGTTTCTAGGATAAGACCTCACTGTTTGACAAAAACTGTTGGAAAAACTGGAAAATAATATGTCAGCAACCAGCCATAGACTAATATCTCACATCCTATATCAAGATAAGATCAAAATAGGTACATGAATTAGACAAAAAGGTGATGCCGCAAGCAAATCAGACCAAGGGATAGTTTACCTGTCAGACCTATGAAGAAGGGAAGAATTTAGGATCAAACAAGAGACAGAGAACATTATGAAATGTAAAATAGATAACTTTGATTACATTAAACTGAAAAGGTTTTGCAAAACAATACCAATGCAACCAAGATTAGAGGGAAAGCAGAAAGATGGAAAAAAATTACAACCAGTGTTTCTGATAAAGACCTCACTTCTCAAATGTATAGAGAACTAAGTCAAATTTATAAGAATACAAACAATTCTCCAAAATACAAATGGTCAAAGGATATAAACAGTTTTCAGGCAAAAAAATTAAAGCTATGTATAGACATGAAAAAAATGTTCTAAATCACTACCTATTAGAGAAATTCAAATTAAAACACCTTTGAAGTATCACCTCACACCTATCAGATTGACTAATGGCAGAAGAGGAAAATGACAAATGTTGGTGAAGATGTGGGAAAAGTGGGACACTAATGCATTGTTGGTAGAGTTGTGAATTGATACAACCATTCTAGAGAGCAATTTGGAACTATGCCCCAAAGGCTACAAAACTGTTCATGTTCTTTGATCCAACAACACCACTGATAGGTACCACAAAGAGATCATTAAGAAGGGAAAAGGAACTATGTGTACAAAAATATTTATAGCAGCTCTTTTTATGGTGGCAAAGAATTTGAATGGAGGGAATCCCATCAACCAACAAATGGCTGAACAAGTTATGGTTATGCTATAAGAAATCATGAACAATTGGATTTCAGAAAAACTTTCAGAGACTTACACAAGATAATGCTGAGTGAAATGAGCAGAACCAAGACAACATTGTACACAGTAATAACATCGTGTGATGATCAACCATGATTGATTTAGCTCCTCAACAATACAATAACCTAAGACAATCCCAAAAGATTCATGATAGAAAATACCATTATCCACATTCAGAGAAAGAACTATGGAGTTCTTGACCTGAATACAGGTCAAAGTATACTATTTTCTCTTTTTTTTGAGGGGTAAATTGTGATTTTTCCCTTTTGTTTTGATTCCTTTTTTACAACATGACTAATTTTTTGTGATTGCACATGTATAATCTGCATCACTTTGCTTGCCATCTTGGGGAGGGAGAACAGGAGCAAGGGACAGGGAATGGAAAGGAGGGAGGGAGAAAAAATTTAAAACTCAAAATCTTATAAAATTAATTTTAAAAATTATATTTAAATGTAATGGAAAAAATAAAATACTATTTTAAAAATCACTATTGATTAGAAAAATGCAAATTAAAACAACTTTGAGGTATCACTTCACTCCTAACAGACCGGTAATATGACAGAAAAGGAAAATGACAAATAACAAAGGGGATGTGGAAAAGTTGGGACACTAATAAACTGTTGGTGGAGTTGTAAATCAATCCAGTCATTCTGAAGAGCAATTTTGCACTATGTGCAAAGGCAAAGCAATACCACTACTTACCCCGTATCTCAAGAAATTTTTAAAAAAGAGAAAGGCCCTATATGTAGAAAAATATTTATAGCAACATTTGTGGGAGCATGGAATTGGAAATTGACAAGAAGTACATCAATAACAGAATGGCTGAACAAGCTGTGATATATAATTGTGATGGAATACTATTGTGCTCTAATAAATGATGAGCAGAATGTTTTCCAAAAACATAGTGGGAAGCATTATACAAACTTCTACAAAGTGAACAGAACTAGGAGAATATTGTATACAATAAGAGTAATATTGTATGACAATCAGCTATGAATGACAACTATTCTGAGAAATGCAATGATCCAAGACAGTTCTGAAGGACTTATGAAAAATATCATTCACTTCCAGATAAAGATTTAAGAGTACTTTTTTTAACTTTATTTTTTGTTCTCCATTGTTTTTTTGCAATGTGGCTAATATGGAAATATGTTTTGCATGACTGTACATGTATAATTGGTATCAAATTAGTTGTCTTCTCAGGGAGAGAGAAGAGAAGGATGGGAGGGAGAGAAAGAGGAACTCAAAATTTTTAAAAATGTTAAAATTGTTTTCACATGTAATTACACAAAAATAAAATATAAAGATTTAAACAAATAAATGAGAAAATTTGCATTACCTCCTTGAACATGTTGTTGTGAATGGGGATGTTTGGAGAGTCTCAAATACTCTATATATTTGTGATTATTAGTATTAAGTGTCCATCCCTCTTTCTGACAACCACAAACATATAGTCAAGATGGATGAGTGCAAGAGTATTTGCTAAAAACAGAAGGATGGTAAAATAATATATAACGAAAATTGACTTCTCTACATAGTTTACAAAGTTTACAGAATGCTTTTTGTTCATTAGCCCTACTCTTAATTTCTAAAGATTTTTTAAGGCATTAAACCCAGTTTTCCCTTGCAAATCTTGCTCACATTTCTGTCAATTACCTTAATAATATAGAATTATTGAGGCTTTCTATGTAAGCCTTTCTATGTAATTTTCTTTGTAGTACAAAGAAAATACATTTTCTATGTAATACAACTTGGTAAAACTTGGCAAAGTGGATAGAATGGCCATCTGGGAGATCAGAAAGACCTCTTTTCAAGCTATGCCTCTGTTTTATACAGATTTTGTGACTCTGGGAAAATCATTTAATTTCTTAGTCACTTAATCCTCAGTGGAGTGATTTTCTATGCCTGTAATTTCCAGCATTAATGATATCACAAGATACAGATCCAACTTTCCTCAGGAAATATAGGTCCTTGTGTGTGTAAATGTATAAAATCAAATAATCAATAGATATGGGTTTGTCTCTCTGTTGTATAATCTTAGATTAGGTCTCAATATTTTTTATTTTTAAATGCTCAAGATTCCCAGCTATCCTCCAAACTGGAATCAAACTAGATTCATTTGACAGTTTTTAATAATTTATTTTCTTCTTTAACCTCTTTTCTTTAGTGCCTTCTGTGTTCTATCTTTCAGTACTCTCTGGGATATGGGTCGAGATAAGTAATGTGTGCTACTTCTTTATTCAATTAATTCCAACCTCAAAGCACAGGCTGTCCCTTGGGGGTGGTTCTTGGCAAGAACTTGACAACAGCCTTTAAGCCTGATAAGTCTGTCCTCCATCTTCAAAGCCTTTCGAATTTCAGCAATTCTTTTCTCTTTTCCCATGACCTTAAATAGGAACACTCATCATTACAGATACATTTATCTTTCAATGAATTACAAAATTAAGAAAAAAAGTTAAATAGTACTGAACCAACATATGAACATACCAATAAAAAACAAAGTAATGAAATATAAGTCAGTCTGTAAATTTTCTGAGGGCAGGCTTTCAAAAAATAAGTTAATAAGTGCACCATATCTCCTAGTGCATTATTTCTACTGAGCTGAATAATTAAAAAATATATCCAGTTAAATTGTTATTTTGTAATGCCTGTAGATTTGAGGGAAAGCATAGAAAAGAATTAGACAATTATTCAGTGAGCTCTTCTATTAGACTGTGATATTCTTGGAGCAAGGAATGTCTTTTGCCTTTTTTTATTCCCAGGGTTTAACATGATGCCTTTTACATAGTAGGTACTTCATAAATGTATACAGACCAATGGATGGAGAACTAACTCAGAGCCAAGGAAAAGAAAAAAGGTCACAGAGACCTTTGGCCTGGTGTCGTGAAAAGAATGATGATGTTGGAATTGGACAATATGAGTTCAATTTGCATCTGTCACTGATTGCCTGTGTGACCTTGGGCAAATTATTTAATGTCTTTGTACCTGTATTCACTCAGTGTCAGACGATAGATTTGGTTCAGTTATTAAGAGCCTACTAAACACTCACTGTCAGGCAAAAAGGAGAAATGAAACAGCCCCTATCTCTCACTATGATTATTTGTCAAGGATTCATTCTGTTTTCTCAAATATCCTGTACGGACTCTTAAGGTTCCAAATCTGATTCCATTGTATGCATCACTGTAAGTCACCCAATGTTTGGCACATAGTATGCACTTAAATATGTGTTGAATGATTGATGTACAAATGTAAAATAGCTTTTTAGTTGTGTTCAAAAAATCAATTTCACAAGTACAAGATGGGGAAGGTACCCAAATCAAAAGTTTCTGTAATAGTAATTTAAATAGAAAGACTTTTTCATTAATTAATAGACCCATATCATCTGCTTAAAGTGCCTGAAAGCCTGGGTCACATGTGGTGGGAGGAGCTTGCTGAAGAGGCAGAATAGGAAGGGCGGAGTAGAACTGAGAGGAAGTGAGTGAGTGAGTTCAGGTCAGAGGGAAAAGAATGCAGGCCAACTGACACAAGCCCAATTGGCATATTGTGACAGTTGATAGTGAGAGGGCCCTGACTGGGGGAGGGGAGGTTGGAGAATGACTTTGCCCCCTGCTGTGATCATGGTTATTAACTTCTTGGTCACCTTGATGGATTTTGCTTTCTGGTTCTGGGATTTGGCTTTTTGGTGTTTAAATAAACGTTTTTCTTCTGCCTTCTATAAGGAGAGTCTTCTATATTTTGTGATTGAGAATGATACTGGCATGTTCATAGTCACCACCAGTGCTGTGAATATTACCTTGGTGATACAATTTCTCAGGAAAAGGATGACCTGCATGGACTACAAGTTCAGTATGTGTTGACAATGGGATTTGGCAGCAAAGAACGTGAATGTAACATTGGAGTGGATGAAAAGAGGCATAACATCTGGGAATAAGGAAGAAGTAGTCCCACTTTTCTAGCATCTGAGCAAAGTGAATTAAAGGTATTGTTGTAATTCCTTGTCTAGAGAACAAGGTCTCTTTTCCAGTATTGGGACTTTGCTGGTCTTGTTATGATGTCATGGCTACATCATAGGTCAATCCAAATATTCATGTTTCTTTTTGTATCACTTGGACTTGGACTCCTTGCCTGCTGATGACCTCTAATATCCACTTAATTAATCACCCAATCATGAACCTTAACAGAACACATCTGGTCCATTATGTCTAGTATGGACACCACAGCTTAAGAAGGACATGAATAAGCCAAAAAGGAACCAGGAGAGGATAACTGTGATGATGACAGGCTTCAAATTCATGCAATGTGAAGACTCACTTCAAAGAACGGAGGAGATTTAGTATCATCAGGGGAAAGACATGTTAGCTCTCTTCAAATATTTAAAGAGCTGCCTGGGGGAGGACGGAAATGGACTTGTTCACTTTCGGAGTAGAACTAGGAGAGATAAATGGAAGTTGTTTCAGTAATTTTTGTTTGAGACCAAAGTGTAAAACCTGAAATCATTTTAGAAAAGTCTTAGGAGATTGTTTGGCAAAGGAGACAGCTGGAAAAACATGGGTCTGCCTTGTCAAGTCTTGGTGAGGTTGCACCATCTAGGGTTCAGACAACATTGCAAGAAATTTTCGTGAGTGGTCATAGTTAAGCAATTTGGGGTGTATACCAACAAGTGGACATAAACATTTCAATTAGGAGAAGCCAAAATACAAGCTTTGAGTGGACCCAAAACAATCCATGGTTGGGCTCTAAGAATTCCTTGCAATCATCTGGCTTCCCCACTCTACCAGAAACTTTGGTTTCACAATTTTCTAGTCATGTACAGCAAGTTTCAAACAATATTTATAAACAATAAAAAATATTTTCCTACAGTTTCAAAGAAGTAAATTTAGGCTCAGCTCATGAAAAACTTCTCAGAAATTACAGCTGTCTCATAAATGCATTAGACTCTCAGGTTACCTTCTCCACCTGAGGTGTTTGGACCAAGTCTAGAATATCCTTTGCCAGGTGTTTGTAGAAGGAAGTATAAGGTGGACTAGACACCCTCTGGGCAACTAGATGGTGCAGTAAATATAGTACTGAACTTGGATTCAGGAAGACCTGAGTTGAAATCTGACCTCAGATTCTTTACTAGCTATGTGACCCTGGGCAAGTCACTTAACTCTGTTTGTCTCAGTTTCAGTAAAATGAACTGGAGTGAACTGGAGTAAAATGGCCCACCACTCCTGTATCTTTCCCAAGAAAACTCCAAATGGGGTCACCAAGTGTCAGAAATGACTAAAACAACTGAGTGGCAACTACATAAGGAAGCTACTGATGCCCCTTCAATCACAAAATGTTAGGATTCTACAGTGCCTATCCTGCTGCTATGCCCATGACAGCATGGAACCTTTGAATGCTTTAAAATAGAACTTTACTCTGAGCTGGGTTTCTTGCTTATGTTTCTTGCCAAGTCTACCTGGAAATATAGAGTCCATATTCAAAAATATTTATGTTAAAGAAAAGTCTATAAATAATATAGTGGTTAGGCTTTTGGTGTTTACTTGTTCATTTTTATTGCCTGGGTAATAGAAGCCCAGCTAATCATCTGCTTTCCATTTTGGGATTTTTTTTGTCCCCATGCTTCATGATGGGATTTTATAGTTCCATTAATGAATCAAAATAAAATTTAAACAACATTATAAATGCTGTGAACAACCATCTGCTTTGGCTTAATTACCAAGAACCTTAATGTGTGGTTTTCTACACTGAATACCAATATTCATTCCTGAGATTTGATGAAAGCCAGAACCTTCACCTCCAAAGGCAAAAAAAAAAAAGAAAAAGAAAAAGCTTGTGTTGATTAGCTCTGAAAGGTGGAAAGCAGCAGGGAGAGGCAGCTAATAATATAGACAACTTCCTTTAGTGTTTCTGCATCTAGGCCATTGTGTCAGATTCCCTTTTATATACCTGAACATAGATTTAGAGCTGAAAGGAGATTTACAGGTCATTTTCTCCAATGCCCTTTCTATAAATAAAGAAACTGAGGCCCATGGAGATTAAGTGACTTATTCAAGATCACACAGAAGGTGAGTGGATAGCTGGGATTTGAAAAAAAGTCTTCCAATCCAAAAGCCAGCACTGCACGGAAGCACCTCACACTGAGAGATATCTGTCTTAGGGAGAAAGAGGATTGACATTCAAGGACAAAAATAGCTAGATATTAAAATTAGACTAGAGATATTTTTCCCATAGAAGGGCAGAGAATTATATTATGATGACAGCAATCACACACACGTATATATGGTGGGGGTGTAAGTGTACACATATATTTATGTATATATGGGGTAGATATACGATATACATATGCATACACATATGTATGTGTATACATAAGATGTATATTGTGTATACATGCATATGTGTATATATGTATGTGTGTATGTATGTACATGTGCATATATATGAAGGGAGTGTTTATTGCCTTGTAGGTTATGTACATGTCTACATATGATTGCTGCAGATGCATCAATAGATCGATCCCTTTGTCACCTCACTCCAGCAGACATCCTACACTCACTAAATAATTTATTTTTTAAAGTTCAGGCCATTTTTCTGTTTGTTATATCTAAAAAAAAGGAAGTGAAAAGACAGGCTCATATCTTATCCCTTCTGAAAAAATTATGGTCAAATAAAAAGCTGCCACTAAAAGATAATAGGGAGTAAACCCATTTATCCAAGGAAACAGCCAACAGATACCAGGTGAGTTACTCAAATTAGAACAGGGGTGCCATCTGTGGGCTACCTATTGACTTTTGCTTGTTGTTGTTATGTCCTTTCACTGGTGTCCAACTTTTCATGACCCCTTTTGGGAAGAAAGAAACAGGAGTGGTTTATCATTTCCTTCCCCAAATCATTTTATAGATGTGAAAACTGAGGTAAACTGGGTTAAGTCGGTTGCCTACAGTCACATTGTTAGAAAGTGTCCAAGACTAAATTTGAACTCAGGAAGATAAGACCACCTGATTCTAGACTGGGAACTCCACCACAGTATCATCTAGCTTGCCCACATATTAACTTAGAAAATCACAAATTAACATTATCTATGTTCTATTATATTTTTATTTATTTTGTTAAACATTTCACAGTTGTAGTTTAATCTGGTTTGGGCAGCACTCTGGAGTTTGAGAGACTCTTGAAGTGAGTTTGACATCTGCGGATACCAGAGAGTAAACAGCGTGAAAAGTCCTCTTACAGAAACACAATGAAGAAAGAGCCCTGATCTCATACAAGGAGAAAGAAATACCCTAAAGTCTGTAGAAGGCAAACTAGAAATCAGGGACATACAGAGCAGTTACTTTTTTACTTTGGTGTCTACCTGCTAAAGTATTATATTTCTCTTTGGAAACTGGTTCCGGAGAGAGCATAGTATCATATATACCCTCTTAAACAGGAAGGTGGAAGAATGTCTCTTCTCCAAAGCTCTTCTGCCAACTTCCTCTTTCACACTGGCCCACAGCATTGAGTCAATACAGTAGTGGAGAGTCTATGAAAATATTCTGCACTTGAACCTGATATACTGAGTGTCCCAAGTGGTTTGGAGTTTGAATAACTCCAAATGACCAGACTCTTGAGAAGTCATGCATTCATTATGTAGACATGTATGTGTAAATTATGTGTATGCATACAAATATACCTACACATATATACATATTTGTGTACATATAATATGTGCGGACTTATTATTGGACTAGTTATTTCATCCATGTGGGAAACTCCTAATAAAGACCTTTCTCTACCAACACAAGGAAGTACCTTCTCTGAAAGATAATAGTCTTATGAAATTGCCTAGAGCACTGAAATGTAAAATAACTTGGCCTTGGTCACACAGCCTGGATGCATCAAAGGTGGGCCTTGGCTACACATTTTCCTGACTCTGAGGATAGTTTTCTGTCCACTGAGCTTCACTAGTAATGATGATGAAACCCCAAAATACATCACTTTTTGTAATGCTTTAAGAGACATATTTATTATACATGCACACACACATATTACAGTTAATCCTCAGCATTCCTATGTTCAACTTTCTTGACTTCCAGCAGTCTTCTGATTTTATTAGTAACCTCATTTTCACAGCTAAGGAGCAAGGTGGGGCAGAGCCCTGGGTATGGAATCAGGATGACTCATCTTCATGAATTCAAACCTGGTCTCAGATGCTTCCTAGCTGTGTGACTCTGGACAAGTCACTTAACTATGTTTGCTCAGTTTCTTCATCTGTAAAATGAGCTGGAGAAGAAAATGGCAAATTACTCCAGGCGCTGAGAAAATTCCAAATTGGATCACACAGAGTCAGACATGACTGAAAACAGTAATAGTAGCATTTTTACTTTCACACTGGCAAGCATACACATTCATGACTGTGTAACAGAGGACAGAAGGAGACAAAATGCCCACAAGATGGGAGAATGGCTGATATCCTGCTAGGCTCTGCTATACTCCCGTACATGAATTCTGATAATGGAGTGCTCAGAGCTAGGTCAGACATCAAAGACTCCAAGGTCACCCACTGCATCCTAGGCTACCAGTCAGCATCTTGACTTTTGTCTTGCCACTGGACTTCAAAGACTTGAGAAGACAGATAGAGGGTGACAACTTTGTGAAACGCTGAGTGACCTAAATCTAATTCACACACAAGTAAAGTCATCACTCTGTGACGTCATTGTTCCTCTTCTAAACAAAGGAAAAACCACATTATCAGACACTAACATTATATTCTTATAAAGAATCATATGCATAAAAGTGTTTTCTGCAATCCCTATGGAAAAATTGTAGTTTTCAGTGATCTCCAAAACCTAATCCTTTATTTCCCAAGGGTTCAATGCATCAACATTTGCATTTTTTGGTTTTGTTTCATTTTCTGGTAACATTGCCCTCACAGAAGTTGCAAATGGGCTGTATATATATACTGATTGTGACCCTCAGACAGATGGTAAACTTTTTGCAGACAGGGACAATTCTATGTCCGTCTTTGTGTCCCCAGTGTCTGACACATATTGGGCTAAGAAAATACTTATGGATGGATTGCAAAGTACAAAATACTTTATGATCTCAGTTGATATTCGTACCATGGTGGGAAGTAGATACTGCAGGTATTACTATTCTCATTTTTATAAATGAAAAAAACTGAGACTCTGTGGAACCAGATTAATTGCCCTGGTCACACAATACAACATGTGATTGTTTAAAAAAAAAGCATAACCCAACAACAGTGCACTTAGAATACACATGAGAAAGGCCAGCTGTAATCCACAGCGATTTCTCCTTTAAACTTTCCAAATTTGGTTTTGGCATTTTGAAAGAGAGATGATATGTATTCAGGTACAATGGACAGAGCAAACTAATTCATGTATTTCAGGCTGAACAGCTGATTCATATCATTACAATACCATTTATAACAGTACTGCAAACAAATTAATATGCATTGAACTGCAGGGACACAAAGGAGAAGCATATGAAGATAAAATTGTGTAAACAATGTCCTACTCTGTGGAACTTGTGTGAAATGGAAATGACTATTGAATTAGAACCTTAGATCTTGCTAAACAACACATGGAATTCTGTTCCCTTGGGGAAAAGACTTATATTATCTTATTGATATAGAAGAATTCTAGATATTCCTCCTGGAGATTGGAATAGGATGATGCAGAGATAGAGACCCTCTAGTTAAGTTTCTTTATTTTATTTTATTAAGCTCCTTTATATTATTTTATGTATCTGGTGACTTACATCGTCATTATTCACTTCCCCATTAGGACCTCCATAGAGCCTTCTGCAAAAAAAAAAAAAAATTAAGCAAAGCCTTCCAAAGCAAATTAGCATTCACACATTCCCAAGAATACCCCATCTTTTTTTCATATAGGAGCATGTATATAAGTGGTCATTCAGAACCAATACTGACCATTGCATTTTGTCCTGGTTCTATTATCTTTTAGGGATGCCTGTTCCTATTGTTTGTCCTTCATTCTCAAAGAGAACCAATGACATCGGTGTAGGGGGAGGGATGTCTTGAATTGTAGGTGAATTGCCTTTAAGTGGGGCAGGGATATGCAAAGTTATCAATCTCATTCTCTCCTCCAGGGTCATCCAAGTCCGGTTGCAAGACATAGGTTCTGATGACTGGAGATGACCTACAGTTACAGAATTGCAGTAATAGTGGATATTCTCCTTGCCCCCATTCATTTTGCTGCATCCTCCTTTAGTTCCTACAGGTGTTCCCATGTTACTTTGAATTCCTTATATTCATCATTCCTCAGAGATAGGATAGAAATTGAACATGTAATTTCAATGGCACATGGATCTCCCTCTATTAATGCAGATAAGCATCACCTCTGTACCTCTAGAGCTGTCTAAAGTATGGAGAACTCAAGGGAATTGCCCAGGGTCACAAAGACCCTGTAAAGAGTGAGACAACCTCAGGTCTTCTTCATTCTAAGACCATCTCTCTAACCACTACACTATACTGCTTCTCATTCCTTACTCATCCCTTAATCCCATCAATCCAAATAGCACAGCAATATTACATTCATATAGGAAAGTTTATTTAGTCAATGGTCACCCAATTTGTTTCCAGTGCTTTGCAACCCAGAAAAATGCTAGTAATGAATATATCCATAGGTATCAAACTTTTGATTTTCTGTGATATAAATGACAGGTAACAAAAATATTGGGTGAAAGGATATGAACAAATTGGTAACCTTTCTTACATAAGTATAAATCAATTTGAAATGAATGTCCAAAGAATACAAGTTCCTTGAAAATAGGGGTCATTGATTTCATTGTTCTTGTGTCCCCAGCTTCTAGTGAAAGTAGACTGACCCTATTTTACAGATGAGAAAACTGAAGTATAGGAAAGTGAAGTTACTTGTGAAAGTTATATAGCAGGTGGCAATGCTAGGCTAAATCTCAGACACATTGTTCTCTTCACTTTGTCATACTGCTCCTACTCTCCACTATTTCTTGCATGAGGTTCTCCAAATATTCCTATATGGGGGATAACATTGTGCTAATTGCTTCATTTGACAGAATGTTTCAGAGCCTTTTAAATGAGATCCACAGTCACTCAAAAGAGTTTGAACTTAGATCCACACAGAAAACAAATAGACAGCAAGTGGATGAAAAATGCTTGTTATCTAGACTATGATATGATTTTGTATTGACTACTCATTAAGCTGTCCATTAGGACAGACTGGAAATGGGCAAAGAAGTGGGCCCATCATTGAACAGGAGAGGGAAAGCAGGCCAAATCATTTGGCAAATCACAGAATTATTTTAATGACTCCAAGCTTCTCACTGAAACAAATACTTATTCTGATATTCTCCTGGTAATTTATACATGCATGATGTATAGAGTACTGAAGATTATGAAAATTTGTATTTGAGGATCACTCAGATGGCAATAAAGGAGTACATGGTGGGTGAGAACTATGAAAGAGTTGTCATACAAATCAGACGAATGACCTTCCTCAAAATAAAACAAATATTGATTGATTATGTAGCAAGAACTACCAATTTACAAACAGCCTGGGATCTTCACTGGTAGTCAGACAATGGGTAAGGAATAGAAGGAACCTGTCTAAGAATAGGTAAGAGGACATGATCTAAGTTGCAAAGTAAAAATAAACCATGAGTGGGCTTCAATCAGCATCATCAAGAACTTAGCACAGTGCCTTGAAAACAGGAAATGTAAAAGAAATAATAGTTGATTGATCAGTGGAGGGAAGACTCCTATCAATAAGATCATAGATCCATTGCATACAATTATATGCCAGGTTGTGAACTCCTTGAGAGAGCAACAAAATATTTCATCTGAACCTTACAATTCCTGTTGCTACCATAGGCACATGATAAGTATTTACTAAATTTTGCAATAGTTACGTAGTCCTCATAGAATTACCCATTGAAAGTATATTAAAACCCTAAAGGGCAGAACAGATCAAGGTTATTAATTTGAATGTTTGGCTAACTTTTATACTTCATCCAAGTATCTATCTAGCATCATAAAATTCAGAACTAGGAGGAATCTTAGACACTGTTTTTGTCCTTCTCTGAATCCCTAGTCCTTAGGAGTACCTGGCACATAATAGGCACCCAATAAGTGTTTGTCAACATGATTGATTCCCCTCAATGGGCATAAAAGGGGAAAGGGGCTTAATGACTTTCCCATTGTTAAGGGTGGGATGAGGGGTAGTCATTAACAGGTCTGGGACTTGAACTCAGGTCACCTGACTTTAGATCCAGCTGTCTTTCCACAATGCCTTTGTTCATTGAAAATAAATTTTGCTCATACTATGCTTTAAATCCTTAAAAGTCCCATATGTTAATACTGTTGTATTTTAATATACTCTATGGGAGGTATGGCTAATCTTTTATTAAAATATTAATTTTATTTAATTATGCCCTCACACGCATAGATTCACTAATCTTGAAAAGCAAGAAAGTCGATTAAAATGTTCTAGAGTGTATTACCATGAAATAATAATGAGCCCTTATAACCTTCTAATTTAGGCAGGTACATTGAAATTACAGATAACATCTGCTGTCAAAAGTTCTGCCCAGTCAGGATTCAAACTGGGTTTCCCCACTTTTTGTTAGTATTCCTAAATGTCTTTTTTGTTGACAATATTGGATTCAGGCCCTAAAAATGTCAAATTCACATCTTTGAAGAGTTGATTTTCTCTGTAGATTTTCTGTGAACCTCCTGGTCCCATTTTCCTCATTTGTAAAATGAGAAGATTGGACTAAATGACTGACCTTGAAAGTCACTTCTAGCTCAAAAGTTAATAGCTTTTGTTATTTTTCTTAGTGATGGAAAGACAGCAAACTGCATCCTTTCAAATGCATGTTCTTTGCAAATAGGGAAGGTTTCATTCATTGTATTTGTACCCCTATCATGAAACAGTGTTTGGCATTTAATAAGTGCTTAATAAATGCTTTTAACTTGATTGCTCTTGGTCAGTTGTATAGTCATAGGACCATCCTTCTCATTTCCAAGCTATAGATACTCTCTTTAGCTTATATTTACTCCTTTTCACTGGCAAATTCCAATATATATATATATATTTAAATTAGTTGTTCCTAACAAATTACTTAAAATTCATGTCAGTGGTAACAAACAAAAACTATTTCTTAAAAATATGTAGAGCTGTGATTAAAAAATATATGAAAAATAAATGTTGCCAACATACATGAGCCAAGCAAATAACTTTATATTCTACCAAACTTCAGGGATGGAAGGTAATTAATCTAGTCAGGCCAGTCCTAACTCCAGCCTCATCTGTCCTTGTAGATTGATCAAGAAAACCTGAAAACAATGAGATGGCAATTTTTCAATTACCATAGGAACATCAAGTCATTGGGATCAGGAAGCCCGAACTGCTTAGTCAGGAACTTAGCCCAACCCAGGAGCTCTGCTCTCCAATGGAAAGGAACGGTCTGGAAGGGAACATACCACATACAAACCAGACATTAGCAGAAGGCAGGAGACCTCCTAGAAATGAACCATGTGACGGAATCAGCTCCTAATGTTGGATGTCAGCGGGTAGCAAAAAGAAATCTCAGTCTCCAAAAAGTCAAAATGACATAGTCCATATAGCTATGTCCTAGTCAGTTCTTCATCTTTTTTTTTCTCATTCTTAATATTCCTTTCCAAAACCTCACTTCTGCATGTTTATCTATTCTTATATCACATCTCCCAGATACTTAGTAGAATGCTGAGCGTGGTAGTAGAAAAGGACAAGAAAAATATTAACAGAAAGTTAAAATATCTGCAAAATACCCATCTTCCCATCCCCTCCTCACACCATCAAGAATAGAAAAAGACTATAGCATGCAATATTGCCTGTTTCTGCAGGACCTGAAAGTCCTGCTCTGCTTGTATGGGACTCTCAACACTTTCTGTTGGATCCATTATCTCTGTTTAAATGGAGTGCTCACCTGAGTTCTCAGGGGCTGCTCCTCATCAGAGTTCAATTGATGGAGCTAGCAATACTTTGCATTCTCAACTGACTCTTTACTGCTGCTACTCTCCTGGCCCTTGAAACTATTACCTTTCTGATTAGATACATAGACAGACAGACAGATAGATAGATAGATAGATAGATAGATAGATAGATATAGACAGATATTTCCCTACATAGGTTATTTCTGCCTCCTCTAGTGTGCCTTGAACTCTCTGAAAAGGAACTTTACTAGATGCTGTGTCTAAAACTATGCAAGTAACTATTTCAAAGCATGTAGAGGGAAAAATGTAGAAATTTCCTCTCTCATCCTCTTCTAGAAGTGTGAAGGAAAGAAAAAAATCAACAAAACTGCTTTTGGCCTTGATTCACCTTAATTAAAAATCTTTTGACTGTTTTTAAAGGTCATTTGAAAGTAAATATGTTCCCATTTCCTAAAGGGATCAATCACCCAGCCTTAATTGTTAGTTGAACACCCCAATATCTGACTCTTACTTTCTGTGATCACATTCTAGTTTCTTTGCTAGAAGATGGTCAAAATATAACTTATATATATGAGGAAAGGCAAAAACAAAATTCTCTCCCTCAGAGAATCTGCAATATGCCTGCCCTGTCTTCAGATTGAAATTGTATTGTTACCTCAAAGACTTCAGTCTGTGGGAAAACGCAAGGGAGTAATTCAGTCATTGGTATTATAAGTAATAATTTCCATTGCACAGCTAAGAATATTATTGACACACACTGTTTGAGCCAGTTCATGAGTCTTTCCCAAGGATGCAAGTTCAGAGGGGGCAATCTCAGGACCTGAAACTTCTACTAGGAACTGAGAATCAGGATGATTTGTCATTCACATAAATTGTACAAATAAATACCTACTCTCTGAAAGCACTTTGTTCATTTGATGGCCATTAAGGTTGTTGTGTGTAAATCAATACCTGTGACAGCTTTCTGAGTTCTATATGTATCATCTAAGCTTTCTGAATATTCCCAGTTCTGAGACATAGAGTGGAGAAAGGAATATGAGAGGTAAATATCACCTGAGACTTGTTGAGATAGAACCAGCCTCCCTTTCACACAGAATCATTCGGTAGAGCCCCTACATACACACAAACCATCCACCCCATGAATGGGTGAGTTCCTGAGCACCAACAGAAATCTAAACATTTGCAAGGCAAATTCTCTGCACTGACCATGTCTTTGGTTTAGATTCAGAGAGTCCTGGAACTGTAGGGATTATCCAAAGAAGCTTAGTCAAGTCAACAAGCATTTACTAAGAAGTTAATATGTACTAGACATCATGCTAAGTGCTGAGGATACAAATAAAAGCAGAAAGATAGTCCCTGCCCTTATAGAGTTTACATTGTAGTAAAGGAAGGAAACTCAGAACCTCAACGTGGAAACCAGGTAGACATAACAACATGATTGGCCTGACTGTCCTCCTTGAAATGGAAGTTCTAGAAAAAGCCAGACAATTGGAAGGAAAGATTGAAGGAAAAGAGGACATAATGTGTGAAATCCAAGAGGAATCATACTTCCACACTAAAGTAGTTTCCTTATGAGGATAGAAAAAGTCAGAAGTATAGGTTCATCTAAAGAATTTTAACATCTGTTGGCACATAGAAGTAATTTTTTAAATTAATTTATTTATTTTTAGTTTCCAACATTCATTTTGAGTTAAAAATTTTGAATTAAAAATTTTCTCCCCATCTCTCCCCTCCCCCAACCCAAAACACCCTGCATTCTGATTTCCCTTCCCCTAATCTACTCTCCCTTCTGTCACACCCCTCCCTTCCCTTATCCTCATCTTCTCTCTTTTCTTGTAGGGCAAGATAGACTTCTATACCCCATTAGCTGTATTTCTTATTTCTGAGTTACATGAAAAAACAATTTTCAACATTCATTCCAAAAACTTTGAGTCCCAACTTCTCTCCCTGTCTCCCTCCCTACCCATCCCCAGTGAGAAGGCAAACTATTCAGTATAGGCTACATATGTGTAGTTTTGCTAAGGACTTCCATAATAGTCATGTTGTGAAAGACTATTTCCTTCCATCCTATCCTGCTCCACATTTATTCTATTCTCTCTTTTGACATTATCCCTCCCCAAAAGTATTTATTTCTAATTACCCCCTCCTCTCATTTGTCCTATCTTCTACCATCCCCCACACCTCACTTATCCCTTTCTCCCCTACTTTCCTGTAGTGTAAGATAGATTTTCAAACCAAATTGAGTGTGTATGCTATTTCTTTCTTAAGCCAAATATAATGAGAGTAAGCTTCACTTTTTCTCTTTCACCTCCCCACTTCTCCCCATCATTGAAAAAAATCTTTTGCTTGCCTCTTTTATGAGAGATAATTTGCCCCATTCCATTTCCCCCTTTCTCCTAACAATATATTCCTGTCTCACATGTTACTTTTAATTGATTCAATATCATCCCCTCCTATTCAATGCACTCAGTGAGTTGTATGTGTGTGTAATCCCACCAAGTACGCAAATATTGAAAAAAAGTTTCAAGAGTTACAAATATTATCTTTCCATGTAGGAATGTGAATAGTTCAACTTTAGTAATTCCCTTATGATTTCTTTCCTGTTTACTTTTTCCCCCTTCTTTTGATTTTTGTGCTTGAAAGTCAAATTTTTTCTTCATCTCTGGTCTTTTCATCAAGAATGTTTGAAAGTCTTCTATTTCCTTGAATGACCATTGTGTCCCCTTTAAGTATTATACTCAGTTTTCCTGGGTAGGTGATTGGTTTTAAGCCTAGTTTCTTTGACTTCTGGAATATCATATCTGAAGCCCTTCAATCCTTTAATATAGAAGCTGCCAGATCCTATGTTATTCTGATTGTATTTCAACAATACTCAAATTGTTTCTCTCTGGCTATTACAATATTTTCTCCTTGATCTGGGAGCTCTGGAATTTGACTACAATATTCCTAAGAGTTTTTCTTTTTGGATATCTTTAAGTAGGTGATTGGTGAGTTCTTTCAATATTTATTTTACCCTCTAGTTCCAGAATATCAGGGCAGTTTTCCTTAATAATTTTGTGAAAGATGATGTCTAGGCTCTTTTTTTGATCATAGCTTTCAGGTAGTCTCATAATTTTTAAATTTTATTTCCTGGATATATTTTCCAGGCCAGTTGTTTTTCCAATGAGATATTTCACATTGTCTTCTATTTTTTCATTCTTTTGGTTTTGTTTTGTAACTTCTTGGTTTCTCATAAAGTCAAACTAGCTTCCATTTGCTCCATTCTAATTTTTAAAGAACTATTTTCTTCTGTCAGCTTTTGAACTTCCTTTTTCATTTAGCTAACACTATTTTTTAAAGCATTCTTCTCCTCATTGCCTTTTTGGCCCTCTTTGGCCATTTGAGTTAGTCTAGTTTTAAAGGTGTTAATTTCTTTAACATTTTTTGAGTCTCCTTTAGCAAGCTGTTGACTCGCTTTTCATAATTTTCTTTCATTACTCTCATTTCTCTTCCCAATTTTTTCTCCACCTCTCTTACTTGATTTTCAAAATCCTTTTAGAATTTTTCCATGGTCTGAGGCCATTGCATATTTATTTTGGGGGTTTTGAATGCAGAAACCTTGACTTTTAGGTCTTCCTCTGATGGTATGCATTGTTTTTCCTCATCCAAAAGATTGGAAGAAAATATCTGCTCACCAAAAAAGTAACCTTCTATTGTCTTATTCTTTTTCCCTTTTGGGAGGAAGGTATACTCTAGGGACCTGGAAGTTCTCAGTTCCTCCAAGGTGGCACAATCAAGGGAAAGGAATTACTCCTCTCCTGACCTACACTCTGGTCTGGGAGCAACTAAAAGCACTCTTTTCTGTGAATAGAATTCCCTCTCCAAAACCCCCACCAGCTCCACCAGCCAGGGCTCCTCTTCACCCCAGGGTTGCCACTCAAGGCTGAGATCCACATCGGGTGCTCAATTCCCCCAGGGTCTTTAAACTTGGGCTCCATCAATGGAAGCTGCTGCTGCCTGAGGCCAGGGCTACACTGCTACATTCCCTTCTCACTCAGGTGAAAGAGCTTTCTCACTGATCTTTGAAGTTGTCTTTAGCATTTGTGAGTTGAAGAATCTGGGACCTGCAGCTGTTAATGATGGCACATTGAAGCCACTCCAGTACTGTACTTGCCACAGTGCAACCAAGGCTGGTCTGTGCTCTTTTCCATGCCTGGTGCAACAGACCTTTCCTGTCAGTCTTCCAGGTTGCCTTGGGTTGGAAATGTCTTTCACTTCATTGTTTTGTGGCTTCTGGTGCTTTAGAATTCGTTTAGAGTCATTCTTTACAGGTATTTTGTGGGCTGTGGGAGGAGAGCTTCTAGAAGTGCTTCCTTCCACTCTGCCATCTTGGCTCCACCCCCACCTCCATATAATCTTAAATAAAGCCCAAGCACCCAAACTGACCACAAGCCTGCTCTGTCTGTCATACTACAGAGACTGTCTGAACCAAGTAGCCTGCACTAAGACAGTGGCATAGTGAGAAAACTGCTGGATATGGAATCAGGACCCAAAGCAAGAGTTAAATAACTAGATGAATGGATAAGTGGGTCAGTGAATGGATGGATGGATGGATGGATGGATGGATGGATGGATAGATGGATGGACAGATGGATGAAAAATCACTTAAATGCTTACTCTGAGACAAGCACAGTATTAAGTGTTAGAGACATAATACAAAAAGATAAAACAGTCTCTGCTCTCAAGGAACTCATGCTCTACCTGGGGGAGACAAGCAATAAAAGAACATTCAGTTGTGAGATGAATAGAAAATGCTACAATTTCTAAGGGTTCAACTATAAAATGGATGATGTAGTACTGACACTAGATCAGAAGGCAGCAAATAGGGCCTGCAAAGCTCAGAGGCTGGACAGCAGGACATAAGGCCTGGTAGTTTCTTATATCACCCAAAATGAGACTCTGGACTAGTTGTTCCCCATCTCACAGCTTCAGTTTTCTCTATTGTAAAATATAAATAATAATAAATTCACTGGCAACATCACAGGATTGTTGAGAAGAGATTGTTTTGTAAACTTTGAAATTTTATATGAATTGTAAGGATACACTGTTGAACATAATGTAATTCTGGCCCTCAGAAAGCATTTAATGTATAAAAGAGATTTTTTTCTTCATCAGTCCTGTCATTTCTTCAGGATAAGTGAGGAAACTCCTTTCCCATGGCAGGTTGGCAACTGATCTACCACTTGGTATCTTGGAGAGTTGTCTGACATACTGAGAGGTGAAATTACTGACTAGCCCAAGATCCCACAACCTGTGTATGTCCAGAGGTAGATCTTCCAGATGCCAAAGCCCTATCCCTATTATATTTCACCATCTAGACTCTCAAAAGAGATAACACTTACATACATGTATACAACTATAATGAAAATTAGATAATAAATGCAAAGTACAGTATAATCTCTTTGAACTACAGCATAAATTGGACCTAGATTTTGCCATTAGAGCAGGGCTGAGAAGTCTGAAAATAATTCCATAGACAATGGGGTTTCACATATGGTCATTAGTTTCATTCCCCAAGTAACATAAACAGCACTATCAAAGATTGATTATAACTGGGAAAACCTGCCATCCAAATCAGATAAACTAACCCTGAAAAGTTTATGATGGCCTGACTTACGAAAGAAAAGTTGAGAAGAGGTAAGGGAAATGAAGAACAGTTAGAAATAGAATTGATTGCCCAATGTTCAGTTTGGGACTCAAGTTTGGTCTTGCTCCCTCCAATTCTGATCCATGGAAATAGTTGCCATCGAAGTCCTGCCTCTGTGAGGAAGATAAGATAAAGCTCTAGGGTCAGCATTTTAATTAAGTCAAGTTATCAAACAAATATGAAGTACACACTAAGTGTCAAACATTGTGCTAAATGCTTAAGATGAAAAGAAAAGTCAACAGAAAGTTGCTGTCCCCAAAAGGGTTATGTCCTAATGAGTAAGAAAACACCAATATAAACATCTATATAAAATTGAAGGTAATCTCAGAAGGAAGACAAAAGAATTATGGAAGACTAGGAAAGTCTTCTCAAAGATGGTGAGATTTTTAGCTGATACTTGGAGGAAGTCAGGAGGCAGAGGAGACAGACTATCACAGGTATAGGGGAGAGCAAATGAAAGTACAGAGGCTAGAGATGCAGTACTTCTTGTGAGACAAGAATGTGGACAGTGTTACTGAACTATAGAGTTTATAAAGGCAGTAAAAGTCTAAGAGGACTTGAAAGACTGGATGGGTTAAGACGGGAAGGGCACTAAATGCCAAACAGAAGACTTTCCATTTGATCCTAGAGGAGATGGAACTCATTGAATATAGGCCTGAGATGGCCAAACCTTCACTTTAAGGAGATCATTTTGACAGCTGAGTGTAGGATGAACTGAAATGGGAAGAGACTTGAGACTAGGAGACCACCCAGTATGCTATGACAATAGTCTCAGAATGAGGTGATAAAGTCTTGAACAAGCATGGTGACAGTGTAATAGGATAAAAGGAAGCAGAACATAGATTTGCTGAGGAAGAAGAAAGGGAAGAGCTCGGAAATGGATTTGATATGGTGCAGGGAGCTTAAGAGAGAGTGAGGAACTGAAGATGACAACTAAGTTGCAGGCCTGGGTGACCTGAAAGATTATGGGGCCAATAGAGAGAAGCAGAAAGAGGGGAGAGTTTAGGGAGAAATAGATGTGAGGCATCTACATGGGGATGAGAACTGAATCTTTGGTATCTTCAAAGTCTCTTATGGCTTCTTTTCCTTGCCAAGGATGCTCTTCACATTCATTTTAACTATATCTTACCCAAGTGATAATGTATGAAGGCAGAGTCTCCATGAGACATTCTTGCTCATGGAAGTTCTTTTCAAGCATTGGTTCAACTATTCAATAGATCTACAAGTAGGTGACTCTCTCACCTTTCTGCACAGAATCATAAATTTAAGCTAAATGCAGTCATATAGATGAACAACTACACCCTCTCCAACCCCTGCCCCAGCCACATTCCTTGTAAACCCTGGGAAGGTTAAAAGAATTGGTGACTTGACCCAGGTCACAGAGGCAATGAGTGTTAGGGCAGACTTTCAACACAAGTCCTACTATACTGGAATGATAATCCATTTATAAAATGCCCTATTGGGAGTGTGATGGAGGGATCAACGATGATGGGAAAGTGTCCTGGTTTGGAGCAATTCTCTTTCCAAATTCCTTCAAGTAATTAGAAACATCAAGAGAATGATAAAAATGATCCACTGACTTGAGAGTCTCAGAGACCTCAAGAATCCCCTCAACCCTAACTCCAAAGCTGTGTGAGTTCCTGAGACTTTAAATTCAAAAACTGCCTAGGCTTGGGAGGAGGCAAAGCAGGATCAAGGTACATGAGGGACCTCAACTGGTCTACTGTGGGCTAGGGAAATCGAATTGAATTAAGGGTCAACATATGCATTCAAGTCCTCCCTCTCTAAAATGTGTATATTTGTTCCCATGAATTTTAGCAGCCATATTGCCAAATGTCCTCAGTAAGGACAAACACAGCATTAAGGTTCACTTAATTCTTCAGCTTGAAAAGGCTACAAGCTAAGACAAAAATGGAGGGAGGGTTGGTGCATGATTTTCTGTTTGCAGAGGACTGTGCAGTGAATTCAGCCTCTGAAGCTGAGATAAAACAAAAAATGGATCATCTCTTTTCTGTTTGTACTAATTTTAGCCTAACAATTAAAAGCAAGAAAACACAAGTGCTCCATCAGCCAGCATCACACCATCCATATATGGAACCATTGATTACAGCAAAAGAAGACATTTTAAATTCTGTGAATAAGTTCACTTATTTCAGCAGTATACTTTATGGGGATGTACACATTGATTAATGAGGTTGATGCATGCATTGCCAGAGCTAGCTCAGTGTTTGGAAAGCTCCAAAGAAAAGTGTGCCATTATGCTGACCACATTGTTGTATTCCTGTGAAACATGGACAGTCTACTAGTGTCAAGCCAGGAAATGGAATTGCTTCCATTTGAGTTATCTTTGGAAGATTCTGAAAATCACTTGGCAGGACAAGGTAGCAGACACTGAGGTCCTTTCTCACACTAAACTGCCAGATATTGAAATTCTATTGCAGAGAGTATAATTTCAGTGGGCTGGCCATGTTGTCCAAATGCCAAATGTATCTTTGCCTTAAAGAAAATTTTATAGGGAACTTACACAGGGCAAGTTTTCATGGTGGTCTAGAGGTGATACAAGGAAACTCTCAAAGTCTCTCCTAAGAACTTTGAAATTTATTGTGTGACATGGAAAACACTGGCACAGGACCACTCAGCATGGCATAACCACATCAGATAAGGTTCTGTGCTCCATGAGCAAAGCAGAATTGAGACAGTTCAAAAGAAACATGAGATGTGCAGATTTAGAGAATGCACCCAAAGTATCCACATGGTCCATTTTTGCCCAACCTGTGATAGAGCATTCTGAGCTCATATTGGTTTGATGAGACACAGCCAGATGTGTTGTACTTTTACTCTGACACAGGGATATCATTTCAGTTCTCTTCAAAAATGAAGGAGAGCAAATGATCATCAAACTATCAAATCAATCATCTCTAAAATATACTGACTGTCTGACCCTGGAATCATTGTTAACCTTTGCTTAGCCTCAATTCCCTCATCTATCAACAAAGGATAATGCTGGTTTTGCCTACATCACATAATCATCATCATCATCATCACCACTATAGTTAGCACTTATATAACATTTAAAGTATTTTCACAATATTTTGTAAGAATTGTCTTATTTTAACCTAGCAATAGCCTTGAGAGTTAGGTACAATTATATACATTTTACAGATGAGTGAAATGAGACATATCAATGTTAAGTGATTTGCCCAGGATTGTACAGCCACTAATTGTCTAAGGCTGAATTTAAACACAGGGCTTCCTAACCTCCAGGTCCAAGGCTCTATCCATTGTGCTACCTAACCTCCCCAATTTCCCATCTAAGCATGTCAGTGACTTTATTATATACTGTGATGTATTTCACTTCAACCTGGGGACCAGGAGAACTGGGATCAGATTTTAGGTCTCCAGCATCAGGCTTAGAGTGTGGTAGAGGAGAGAGTGAATGCACTGACTTGGAGAGTTTGACTCTCTCAGGAAATATTAAAATGCACCTTGGTTGCTATTCAGTGCAAAGCAACAGTGAAAGGCCTTTTGATAACTTTAACCTTGTTAAAACAGATGTTCTGTGAATCCAAGTGGAACACTGGCTGACTTCAGAGAACTCAGAAAAACTCATTCTCCTTCCCATTGCTGCTGCATCAGGGTAATTGAGAAGAGTGGCAGAAGGAGAGAAGCAGGGGGTAGAACCCTGAGCTCTTCAACGCCTGGAGAATTGAGACACTGAACAGGAGAGAAAGCAAGGGAGGGCCTTGAATATCTTTGGAAACAGAACAAAAAGAAAGGCAGTTGCAAGAATTTGGGGAGGTGTATGGGGCCCTGGGAGATGATCGAGAGAAAATCCCATTTGGACTCTTACAGCATGATGTTTGTCCTGGCAGCCACTTTGTACCTATACTTAAGCATCTTTCCACCAGCTTTCCTAAGGAAACACCCATTATTTGGGCTCTTGATTTACTTTCCTTGTTTCTATAACTTAAAAGTTGAGAAAGCAGCATTTTCTCTTAAATTGTCCTTTTGTACGTCTTAATTTAAGCCATGAGATATCATACTATATTGTGTAGTAGAGCAAATCTGAAGTTAGAACAGTAGGGTACAAATTGAAGCCCTGTCTCATTAGCTGTTTGACATCAGGCAAGTCATCTGATCTTTGTGAGTCCCAGTTTCCTCGTTTATAAAATGAGGGTCTTGGATTACATGGAATCCTTCCAATTCTAAATCTGTATCATAGTCATCCAAAGTATGTATTTACATTGCTTCTCATGCCTAAAAAGAAAAGCTACCTAAGGTGGAAAAGACTATTCAGAAATGGCAAGCACTATGTAACTGGTTAGATTAAAGTTTTCTGCTTTCATTAAGAGCTTTCATAGACTTGAACTTCTGAGAACCAAAATGGCAGAGTGATCAGTAAATGTTCTCCCCCCCTATCCTTGTTGACCTTGAAAGAATCATAAAATATTTTCCCAGAAAAATCCTGGAACAGTGGGATCAGCAGAAGGGGAAAACAGTCTCTTAGTTCATGAGACTAGGCAAATTGCTAAGGAAGGTCCCTCTTGCTGTGCTGAAGGGGACCTGTACAGGACCGGAGTTGTCCCAGACAGCCCCACCTCAGCAAACCAGGAGGAGATTCAGAACTCCAGTGGGATGGAGCCCCACAACCACCTACACCAGGACCCCAGGCATGCCTCAGCACCATAGGGAAATTGGGAAGACACTGGGGCAGCCAAGATCACCAATCACTGTCCTTGCCTATGCTCTAGCTCAGCAGAGGAGACCTCCTGTGGCCAGACCACCCCTACTCCGTATTTAACAAGCTAGTTCCAGGGAAAATCCGGGGAAACTCAAAAAGACTTTGCCTGACCTCTGCTTTCTCACAGCAGCCAGTTCAGCACCAGGTAAGCTGAATCACTTTAGCTTCTAGCTGAAAGAACCAGAGGCCGCAACACACAAAGCCTCAATTTCAATGCACAAGAACTGTGGGACAGAGCTCCCCATGCCCTAGAAGAAGAGATCTACTTTAAAAGCCAGGAAAAGAGTGATTATCATCACCATGAGTAAGAATCAAAACAGGAAAGACTATAGAATCTTTCTGTGGGGACAAGGACCAAAACACAAATACCAAAGAAGTCAACATTGAGACTGTAACTTCAGAAGGGATTATGAACTGGTCACAAGCACAAAAAGTGCTTTTGGATGAGCTGAAGAAGGATTTTAAAAGCCAAATTACAAAAATAGAAGAAAAACTAGCCAATGATTTTAAGAGTATGAAAAAAGAATTCACTGAAGAAAACAGCTCCTTTAAAAGGAAAATTGTAAAACTGGAAAAGGAAGCATAAAACCTAACTGGGAAAACTGAACAAAAGGAAAAGGAAGTACAAAATCCAACTGGAGAAAATAACTCCTTAAAAGGAATAATTGGACAGATGGAAAAGGAGATGCAAATGCTAACCGAAGAAAACAATTTGACAAAATTAGAAATTGACAAGTAGAAGTTAATGACTCTATGAAACATCAAGAATCAGTCAAACAAAATCTAAATAATGAAAAGGTAGAAGAAAATATAAACTATGTAATTGGAAAAACAACTGACCTGGAAAAGAGATAAAGGAAAGAAAATCTAAGAATTATTGGCCTATAAGAAAGTTATGATGGAAAAAGAGCTTGGACAATATCTTCCAAGAAATCATCAAGGAAAACTGCCCAGAAGTCCTAGATCCAGAAGGTGAAATAGTCATCAAAAAAATCCATTGTTCACCTACTGAAAGGGATCCCAAACTGAAAATACCAAGGGATGTCATTGTCAAATCCAGAACTATAAAGTGAAGGGGAAAATACTACAGGCAGTCAGAAAGAAACCATTCAAATAAAGAGGAGATACAGACAGGATTACACAGGACCTTGCAACTTCTACATTAAAAGATAGAAGGAATTGGAATATGATATTCCTTAAGGCAAAGGAGTTGGGACTACAACCAAGGATCAATTCCCCAGCAAAGTTGAGCATAAGATTTCAGGCAAGGAGATGGACATTTAATGAAACAAGGGATTTCCAGACCTTCCTGATGGAAAGACCGTAAAAAATTCTGTCTTCAAATGCAAGTCTCAAGAGAGGCATTAAAAGGTAAAGAGAGGGAAAAAACATGTACTCAATATGGGCAAACTGTTTACATCCATATAAGGGAAGATGATACTTGTTAATCTTGAGACTTGTATATTTATTAAGAAATATAAAAGGGATATACACAGATAGAAGGAGTAGGTATAAAGTAAATGATGTAATGATAAAAATGTGATTTAAGCATCTGAAGGGCTTGTAACAGGAGACATGAAAAGGAAGAAGCAGAAAATGATAAATTGCATCACAGGAAGAAGTACAAAATTATATTACAGTAGAGGGGATGAGAGGAGGGAGAGGAGCATTGTTTGAGAGGTACTCTCATCTGACTTGGTTCAAGGAGTGAACAACAAAATTAAACATATACAGTAACTCTATAGGCAGTAGATGGGGAAGGGAGAAAGTAAGGGGAGAGGCTAAAAGGGAGGGAAGAAGTAGTAAGGGTAAAGGGTAGAAAAAGGGAGGGTAGCTGAAAGAAAGAAGGGAACACTGTAGGAGGTGGTGGTAAAAATTAAAACTATTGTGGAGGGGAAGGGAGAAGGGAGAACTAAAAGAACAAATGGTGGGAAAGAGGATGGAGGGTAAGTCACAGGTAGTAATCATAACTGTGAATGTGAATGGGATGAGCTGTCTCACAAAATGGAGAAAGATAGCAGAATGAATTAAAAACAATAATCCAACAATAACTTGTTTACAAGAAACACATTTGAAATGAGGGATACACACAACATAAAGGTAAAAGGTTGGAGCAGAATATATTGGGCTTCATCTAATGTAAATAAGCAGGGGGAACAATCCTAATCTCTGACAAAAGAAAAACAGAAATAGATCTAATCAAAAGAGGTAAGAAAGGAAATTGTATCTTACTAAAAGTCACCATAGACAATGAGGCAATATCATTACTAAACATATATGCTCCAAGTGGCATAGCATCCAGATTATTAGAGCAGAAGTTAAGGGAGTTACAGGAATAAATAGACAGAAAAACTATACTAGTGGGAGAACCTCAAACTCCTCCTCTCTGAGCTTTACAAGTCTAACCTCAAAATAAACAATAAAGCTGAGGAGGTGAATAAAACTCTAGATAAGGTAGATATGATAGATCTCTGGAGAAAATTGAATGGGGATAGAAAGGAATATACCATTTTCTCAGCAGTACATGGCACATATACAAAAATTGACCATGTACTAGGGCATATAAACCTCACAATCAAGTGCAGAAAGGCAGAAATAGTGAATGCATCCTTCTCAGATCATAATGCAATAAAAATTATGTGTAATAAAAGGCTATGGAAAGATAGACCAAAAAATTAATTGGAAACTAAATAATCTAATCCTAAAAAAAATGAGTGAGTAAAATAACAAATCATAGAAACAATCAACTAGTTCATTCAACAGAATGACAATAATGAGACAACCTACCAAATCTTATGGAATACTGCAAAAGCAGTTCTAAGGGGAAGTTTTATATCTTTGAATGCCTACATGAATAAAGTAGAGAAAGAAGAAATCAATGAATTGGGCATGCAGCTGAAAAAACTAGAAAAAGAAGAAATTGAAAATCCCCAAGTAAATACCAAACTAGAAATACTGAAAACCAAAGGGGAGATAAACAAAATTGAATTTAATAAAGCTATTAAACTAATAAATAAAATGAGTAGTTGGTTTTATCAAAAAACCAACAAAATTGATAAACCTTTGGTCAATTTGATTTAAAAAAAGAAATATGAAAAACAAATTACCAATATCAAAAAGGAAAAGGGTGAACTCACTTCCAATGAGGAGGAAATCAAAACAATAATAGAAATTACTTTGCCCAACTGTATGCCCATAAATTTGACAATCTAAATGAGAAGGATGATTATTTTAAAAAATATAAATTGCTTAGATTAACAGAAGAGAAAGTTGAATACTTAAAATAACCCCATCTCAGAAAAAGAAGTTGAACAAGCCATCAGTGAACTCCCTAGGAAAAAATCTCCAAGGTCAGATGGATTTACAAGTGAATTCTATCGAAGATTTAAAGAACAGTTAATTCCAACACTATGTACACTATTTGGGAAAATTGGGGAAGAAGCAGTCCTCCCAAGTTCTTTTTATGATATAAATATGGTTTCGATACCTAAACCAGGAAGAGCCAAAATAGAGAAAGAAAATTATTGGCCAATTTCTCTAATGAATATAAATGCAAAAATTTTAAATAAGAATACAGCAATTTATCATGAGAAGAATACATTGTGATCATATAGGATTTGTACCAGGAATGCAGGGCTGGTTGAATATTAGAAAAACTATTAGCATTATTGATCACATCAACAACAAATGTAACAGAAACCATGTGATTATCTCAATAGATGCAGAAAAAGCTTTTGACAAAATATAACCCTCATTCTCATTGAAAATATTGGAGAGTGTAGGAATAAAAGGAACATTCTATAAACTAATAAACAATATCTACCTATAACCTTCAGCAAGCAATATATGCAATGGAGATAAGCTAGATGCATATCCAAAACACTCAGGAGTGAAACCAGGATGTCCATTATCACCACTATTATTGAATATAGTACTAGAAATGATAGCTGTAGCAATAAGAGAAGAAGAAGAAATTGAAGAAATTAGAATAGAACAGAGTATTGAAATGATGTGACATTTTCACAAAGAATATTGGGTTTGGAGTTAGAAACCCTGGCTTAAACTCAGAATCTTCAACTTACCAAGTAGCCTTAGGCCAATCATTTCCTCCCTCAAGAGCCCAATTTCTTTAGTCTATGAAGTGAGGGGATTGGATGAGATGACTGCTAAGGTCCCTTCAGCTCTAACTCTCTGGTTTTATTAGCATCCTGAGGCTCTAGCATGAAAGTCAAATGCTTTCTTATGACTCCCATAAAGAGAATCTTTATTTCAATAATGTTGTCCATTTAGAAACATAAAATTAATCCTCTTCAGGCCTTCAGGAACACAACTTGCCTCATGATACCAAAGACAACCTGATTTTGCTGGGCAAAACCATTAAGAATTATATTCCATGCAGTGCCAAAATTGTATAATTTAAGCAGATTGGATCCCCAAATTACACCATAGGATAAATAGCTGTGGAAGGGAAATAAACTATGGAAACTAGGGGACATGAGCAGCTAAATCTCCTAGGAAACATTTATAGCAGATGGCAAAGTATCCAGTCTCATCTTTACAAACGGGTCTCGAAGACACTGGCAGCAGCTTCTACAAATTCTTACAGCCCTAACAAATGCCAGACAACTTCAAGAATAAATACGGAGCACTAACTTCCTCTGCCCCACTTTCTCCCTCCTTAAATAAAGTGTGGATCTGCTTACATAAGGACTCTGTCCTCACAGAAAGTAGAGTTCAGACTATGTAAGTACATTCCTCTCAAGGCTACTAGGGAATTCTCCCCATGAAAACTTTACCTTTCTTTCTCTTTGACTAAATCATTTGCTTTAATGGCTCTCAATAACTCTACAAAATTATGCTCCATTCTTTCATTCACTACTCAAGTGAGGTCCAATGAGTCAATGGCAGTATGAAACCCTAAGCAGTCCAGGAAGTCCCACTAATGAGCAGTTAGGTTGTAAATGACATATTTGCACTGAAGTAGTTTTCCACTGTGATGCTGAGAGGTTTACCTTTAATATTCTATAATTTGTTTCAAATGTGATATCCAGGCCCATTAATTAGTGGAATTCGTAGGTGGCAAATATTCAATTGATCAAGGCATGGGTAGTTTAAGTACAATATTGCAGAGAACAGCCACTCCAAACAATGGAGAAGTCATGTCCATTCCCCAGAGCATCCTAGAATGCACATTTGTGAGTGTCGGGGAGGAGGCAGCATTTTGGGTTGGTATTCAAGAGTATCTCTGCTTCACATCACCACAAGGCAAAGTATGGTAACAATGGTCCTCATGGGGAAGAAAGATAGAAACTCATCCTTCAGGAGAAAAAATACTCTCCTTCAGAAACTAATGAAAAAAATCAGATCACAATCATCTGATGTTTTCAAGGTTCAAACAGTAACTAAGGCTTGAAGTAAATGACTTTGGGTCACTGGACTTTTAGTGATGCCTTCAAACAATCAAAACAGAAAAACCCTCTAGTATTTATTACCTGTTTCTGTTTTTGCTTTTTCCATCTGAAGGTTCTGTCTTGGTCCTGCTCACATTTTGCTCTACTCTGTCTCTGTCTTAACGTGTCTCTGTGATTGTCTCAGTATCTGTATCTCTGTTTCTTTTTGTCTCTATGTGTGTTTCTGTCTCTTTGCATCTCTCTCTATCTCTATATCTGGCTCTCTGTCTCCATCTCTGTCTGTCTCTGTCTCTCCGTCTCTCTCTGTTTCTCTCTCTCTCTCTCTCTCTCTCTCTCTCTCTCTCTCTCTCTCTCTCTCTCCCTCCCTCTCTCTCTCTCTGTCTCTCTGTCTCTTCCTGCCTCTTTCTCATAATCCAATCTGAGTCCAAAGACATCGGTTTTCCCCTGAATCTCACTGTAGCCTGATGATCCTTCTTTAAAATACTCACTCTCCCTCCCAATATTTCCCTTCATAAATACTTTTCCTCACATTGTTCCTATGACATAAAACCTTTCCCTGTTCTATTTAACCCATTTTCACCTTTTAAAATCCTTCAAGAATCACCTCAAAAATTTTCTCCATAAAGCCTTCCTTGATCTCTGTAATAAGAAATTAGATTTATTTCCTATAACTCATTAATAGATTTTTATTTACTATTCTACAATTAGTTATTGTCTTATAGTGCTTATTTGAGCCATATCTCCCCCACCCCCACCCCCACCCCCGCTGGATTGTAAACACTCTGAAAGAGGCATGGCTTAGTTATTATATTGGTATCCCCTCTCCCATCAGCACCTAGGACAGCCCGCTGTCTATAATAGGTAAGGACAGTTCTGACTTTATATAAGTGGACCATTTGGCAGCTCTCAGTAAAACGATTTTTATGTAATGCAATTTTGCCTGCAGACTTGAGGAAGAGAGAGTGGCAGAAACTCTCCCCATGCCCACCTGCACCCACAAAGGGAGGGGGCCAGCATATGGTTCAAGGACACATGGGGACCAGGGAAAGAGAAGTAGGAGCAAGAGGAGAAGCACTCAGAGCTGGGGCCAGCCAGAACCCAAAGGAAGGACATTTGTGAGAGGGGGCAGACTATGGGGGTCTAATGGACACACACACCAGAGATCAAGAGACATCAGGACAAGGGACAGACACATGGTAATCAGCAGGGACAGACTGAAGACAGATATGCAGACTGGGGGGTGAGGGGGGGGGTTCCTCGAGCCAAAACCTAATCTTGTTTTGACCTTTCCCAGTATTCATTCATTTTCACTTGTAAGGTTTTTGTTTCTTTAGGGATTTTTATTTTGGGGGGAGGAGTGAGAGGTCTTAGAACACCAAGTGGAGAAGCAGGAGGGAAAAGAGCACAGTACCATACAGTAAAGTTAACACAGGTATTTTTGGAATGCAAATTTCTTTCAAAACTCTTTATATAAAGTCAAAATTGCATAGTGCAAATTTCTGTGAAGGGAGAATTGTATGTAATGCTTTTGAAACAATGAATAAATAGGACTTTAAAGACACAAGTATTTTATGCACAAATTGTTGAACCTCTCAGCTTCTTTTATACATCTGTCAAATGGCAATAATACTTCTAGTACCTACTACATGTGAGATATTTCATGGCTCATTTAAGCTTCACAACACCTTTCTAGGAGAGGTCTAGATCTACAGACAGGATTTCTCAAAAGTCCTAGTACAATTTGAAGCTTTTGAATCCTAAGCTTGCATGAGGACTTTTGAGTCTTTATCCTATAGAGATTAACAAACTAAAACACAGAATACCTTGACCAAAGTCAGAGACTGGAACCCAGAACTTTAGATTCAAAGTCCTGAAACCTATTCCACTCTGGAGGTTCTTCTGGTTTTCAGAGTGGAATAGAGTTCTGGCCTCTGGAAATTCGTAACTCCGTCATAGTTCACCAAGTTATGGAAAGACATTTTGTGACTTTCTCTTGATTTTAAACTTCCTCTCCCATTTGTAACTCACTCAAATTAAATCAGCATCATGTACCTACATAATGCTTGCCCACGCTCCAATTCTGTCTTTGTTCAGAGAAAAAGTAAACTGATATAGTTCTAATCCCACATCAAATCCATTGAATGAGCCATTAGTTTGTCTTCATTTTTAATAAAAAAAGTTCCTGTCAATAACTTCATAATAGTTTATTCTTAATCATATCTCAAATGTTCTTTTTTACTTTCACAGAATCATAGGTGTTCAGAAGTGATAAAGATTTCAGCAGTCTTTCAGTCTAATCAATATTTACAAAAGAATCCCCAGTTCTGTATACCTGAGAAGGATTTGTGAAGTTTCTATTTGAAGATCGCCATCCAACAAACATAAATATACTATACTCCAAGCAGCCCCTTCTACTTTGGGAGAATTCTAACTGTGAAGAATTTCTTTTTCATTTCTTCAAGCCTAAATCTGCCTATTTTGAACTTCTTCTCATTTCTCCTCATTCCACCTTCTATATATATATGTATGTATATGTATATATATTTCAATTATTGAGGAATAACAACAAAGAAATGTAAAATCATTTTCTGATGCTGCATCATTACACAAGAGGTAGTTTTGTATTCTTGATGACTATGCTGGAGAAATACAAGTTCTGAAAGGTGTCAGCTAATTTGAGGGGGTCAAGTATGAGTTGTGCAATGGGTCCTTCATCTAAGAATAAGCCCAACTGAATTCAAAGAGGTTCATGCCCAGGTTAGATTTTTTCAAAGGGGGATGGAGGAGAAGAGTCATAAAAATTATCTCAGAATGTCTACCAAGTTCATAAATTTGGCTACCATGAGAGTTTATCTTCTAATTGAAGTGCAACTAGGATGGTAAAGGGCATATCGATAATTTCATCTTAGAATTATTGGAAAGAAGCAGGAGTATTTTGCCTGGAGAAGGAAAAAATTAGAGGATATATTGGCTGCCTCCAGGCATTTAAAGGACTTCCTTGTGGAAATTTGATTAGACTTATTTTGCTTAACTCTAGAAAACAGGAATAAGAATGATGGATTGAAGCTAGGAAGTGCCAAATTTATGCCTAGTGGAAGGGGAGAAATCTGCCTAACAATGAGAGTTACCAATGAGTGATGTGGGATGCCTTGGGGAGAAGTATGTCCTCCTCTATTGGATGTCTTCAAACAAAGGTTCGATCAATATTTGTCAGTTATGACAAATTCTAGTGGGGATTACTTTTCAGGCCTTGAGTTTGTGCCATAAAAAATAAGTTGAAGGAATTAGGATGTTTAGGATGGAAAAGTAGACACAGAATTGTGGCATGAAATGACAACTTTCTTCAACTATCTGAAGGTCCAGCATCTTGTTCTACTTGAACCCAAAGAACAAAACTAGGAATCAATGGGGAAAGTTACAGAGAGGCAAAAAGGGGCAAGCTTCAGATAAGAAAAGTCCCTAACAGGGCTATCCACTCCCTCAGATGGACTCCCTCAAAACATCAGGAGATCACATTCTTGAAGTCCTAAAATTAAAAGTTGGCAAAGATATAAAATATTTTGTAATGAAAGTTCTTTTTTCTGGATAGCTCTTGGGGTACCTTTCAACAAAATTTCTCTTATTCTATTCTCTTTCCTTCTTTCTGTTCTTCCTTATTTCCTTTCTTCTTCTCCTTTCTTATTTTCTTTAATCCTCCTTTCATTCATTCGTTTTTCCTTCTTTTCATTTCTCCCATAGTTCTCCTTTCTTCTATTCCTTATTTCATCTGTTTTATTCCATTCTATCTTCCTTCCTTTCTGCTAAGTAAGACTACAGTGGAAAAAATTAAGTAATGCTAATTTTTAGAATCTCTTAGGAGAAATAGTTTGTAAAAGTCTTCCCTTGCTTGCTGAAAGGTAAAGCAGTGATAACAACTTCTTCCAAAGAAATGATCTCTGTTAACAACATTGACTGCCTTTCTTTAATTACATGGCATTTTAGCTACAAAAATCATCATATACATTTCCTCTATTTTCAGGGTTCACCTTGTCATCAGTGATATTACCATTGATGTCTTCACCCAGCGATTTTGATGAATACCTTCAGCTTTTATACCCAGTGTGTTTGCCAACATGACAATGATGAAGCCTTCTATATTCCAGACAGTCCTAAAGACTTTAGGATGCATGTCTAATTTCTGGGAAACAGCTCAAATGAAACCACTTTTTAAAAATATAGATCAGTATATGGAAGGGGAAAAAAATGAGCCTCTGGAAGCTGACCTCATGTCTGTATATGAGATAAAGATAGTTCTTAGGACAAAAACTGCCTAGTTTACATCTCCATTTCATATTCCAAAAAAAAAATTATTTTAGAAAAAAAATGATTCTTGCATTTTACCCGAGAGTGTGACATAGTGTCATCTCTGTGGTTGGGGACTGAATTCTTTATTAAGTGGATTGAACACTGGCTTTAGAATCAGGAAGACTTAGGTTCAAACCACGCCTCAGACTTTTACTACTTTGTAACCTTTAGCAATTCATTGAAACTGGCAAAATCTCTATTTCTCTATCTGTAAAATCATCATTATTGTAATTTCTAATTCCTTGAGCTATTATGAGGAACCGATGGGATAACAAAGGATTGTAAAGACACTAAAGAGTGTCATATAGTCTAGCTGGGATTAGGATCACTACTACAACCACTTATCCTCCTCTTCCTCTTCTTCTTCCTCCTTCTTCTTCCACAACTGGGACTATGCCTATTTGCATTTCACTATTCTAGATATTGGGCCGATTAGCATATGTGGGCTTTGTCATGCCTAGATCACATAAGACAGGGGCCCATGTGGGAGATGGCAGGGACTTATTTCTGGGAAAAGATATTCCATGTTCTACTATCATTTGGGTGGAAACAAATTCTGTCCTTTGGCTATATAGGAGGACTGGGCTGCATCTTTAAAAACACCAGATTGAGATAGCCTTTCTCTTTCTAGAAGCATCCAAACATCTGGGATCAGGTGAAGGCCCTGCTCACCTGAAGTTAGGCATCATGCCTAAGAGAGGTAAGGCTGAAAACTATCTCTACTTCCTCTAATTACAGGTTCTGTGGCCCCAATAATTGAGCTTGTGCCTTTAGTCTCATTTGTTCTTGTTAGTTTTAACCATAGGCAGTGGAGTACTCAGTCCCAGGAGCTCAAGCCATGGTGAATTTGAAGACAAAATCCTAGGCCAGTTATTGCTGCTGGTCCTGTGAGGAAGTCCTAAAAAGTCAGGGTGCTGGAACCACAGACGAGGGAGGCATTGGATGTTGGACTGGTTTTGTCACTGCAATAAGATAACTGAGTTAAATTGTGAACCTGATCCTCCTCCCTTTCTCTGAGACTGAGGTTATATGAGGGTGAATTCTTATTGGGGTGTATGAAATATTCAGTGAAGACTAGCACCTCTGATATGAGGGCTTGTCATGCCCTTTTCAGGGCTGTCATCCATGTTTGGTGTCTACCCACCACCCAGTGCTTACCTGCAGCTCAAAGAAGTTGTAGCATACACAAAGAACACACCCTCTGAAAACCATCTGAACAGACAAGCTATACCAAATTGAGGATAACTAACCAGCCTCAAACTATCAGTGAGCTAGGGGGTATCTACTTAAGCATGTGAAGACAACCCCATGGAAAAATGGATGGATGAGAACAATTTGTTCCAACAGCCTTGAAAGTAGCTGAAGAGGTACTGTGGAGCATTTGTAGCTTAGCCACACATTAAAGACGTCAAAGTCATGCATTACATTCTGGGCCATTACCAGTCATCTTGACTTGTCTCTGAAAGAGAGAATGAAACTGACAACTTTGTGGAATTCTTTCTCACTTAAATCCAAGTCAAGACATCACATTCATGACATCACTGGCCGTCTGTGAAAATAAAATATAAACAACAATAATTTTGGTTTTTAGGCAGTGGAGTCCAGGTAGTCATTTTTAAAGAACTCTAAAATGAGTGATAACTCCTATACTCAAGGAGTTTACAGTGGACTTAAGGGGTATTGTATAAGATACAATGATCATAGGAACGTAGATTTGAAGTTGGAAGGGATATTAGAAACTATCTAATCCAACGCTTTCATTTAACATGATATAAATCAGGGATAGAGAGGCTGTGACTTGCCAACTATCAAACATAATATGCAAATAGTATAATCTGAAGAGCAGAAAACAGTAATTATCCAAAAAGGTGTTTCATTGGAGGTAACACTGAGCCCTGAAGGAAGATAAAAGATTCTAAGAGGTAGAGAAAGAAAGCTGGTAGATTCTATTAATGGGCCCAGACCTATATAAAGGCTCTGAATTGGAAAATAAAGTGTTAAATACTAGGAATTACAAGTAGACATGTTGTCTAAAATAGTGAGCATGGAAAATGAATTCCATTCCATAGTCTGAAGAGATAAGGTAACAGGATATGAGGGAAGCTCAGAAGGAAATATCCCCTTAAATGTCCAGCCCCTTGTAATTTTATGTTTGTTAAATTGATTTAATCTATGAAAATCTTCCTTTTGCTATGCTTAACCTATGGTAAAGAAACAAAATTCCTCTATTCCTCCATAAATAAAGGAAGGCTTCCTCCTAAAGATTTATATGTGGGAAATGAAAATATACACTTCTATTTTTTTCCCTGCCATAAAATTGAACTCAACTAGCAATAGTGAGTGACTTCTGGGGGCTTTTGTTAATGCATGTATTCACATATTTCCTTTTATTTAAGTGCAGAAACCCGCTATTTTTATGGTATGAAACCACTAATTAATTATGGATTTAGTTTCAAATGATAGCTGGCAATAACTGCATTTCCTCTTCAATAATCAGTAAAATTTAGCATTTACTATAAAGCGCCCTGTCACATTTTCCATGCACCAAAAGAGTAGATGATGAGTATTTAACATGAATCAAAGTAAAGTTGATTGACAGAACCTGAAAACTCCAAGCACATTTAAATTTCTGTGAGGGAACTTGAAAACTAATACCTGACTTAGCTTGTTAAGTTATAAGCCCCTAATTCCCTGAGGGAGAAAAAAGATTTTCCTGGTTAAATCACTTAATAATTCTCCCTATATAGGAAAGTATCTGTATGTTGGTATTCCTTAAAAACCAAAAAAAGAAAAAAAATGTAAAAAAAGGTGACAACTCTGAACTTAAGAAGCTTAAAATCTATTAGGTGATAGATACACAGATAAATTAATAACAATTATATACAAAATACATGTGTGGTAATTTGGAGAGAGAGGAGCAGGAACACTTAGGAGAACAGAAGAAACTCTACTAGGCATGAAGGAAGGTAGAAAGATAACAATGATATGGCCTTGCCAGAATGGTGTTAAAAATCTAGTAGGGGGAATAAAACATGTATATAAATAATTATGACACAATTGAACATAAATCTGAATGAGTGTTAGAGGATCTTATAAAATTTCCAATAAAGGACGGATCACAAATTAAAGATTTAGACTTGAATGAGATGTTGAAAAAAATCTAGTCAAATTCCTCATTTTACAAATGAGGCAGTTAAGTTTAAAGAGTTTAAATGACCTGCTTAATGTCAGATAAAGAGTAAATTAGAAGAGTTCAAATTTGAACCCAAAACAATATTAATGCCTGAGAAACTTCATGACTGGCAAGATTTTCTTTTGACTCCCCAATTTCTACTTAGAAGCAGCAATGATAAAGTTGAAAAAAACTGCTTTGGCATACTAACAATTATGCAGTCTTGTTTTGGAGTTCTATAACTGTTTAATTTCTTATTAGAGGATATTACATAAGTTTTTCCTATTCTCTATTACATTCTACAAATTTTACTGTATACAAAGCCAGGTTACAAAAATTTTAAAAAAAAGGAAGGGAAGGAAGGAAGCTGAGCAAGCATTTATTAAATACTTTACTAGGTACACTGCATTGTGTTAAGCTCTGGGGCTTCAAGAAGAAAGCAGAACCAGTTTCTGTTCTCAAGACATTAACCTTCTAGTGGGGAAGCCAGCACAACTAGGAGGATTCAGATTCAAATCTGATGAAAAGCCTCAGTGGGTCTTACAGTGCAGCAGTAAAGCAGATGGTCACACATCTTTTAAGTCATTCCCACTGATAGAGCGCTATTCAAGTGACCTGCTTGACAGTGCCAAGGACTGTAGTGGTAAACATTTTATTTTCTGGTTCTCCAGCAGCTGTAGCTTTGAAGGAAGAGGAAACTGGAGCATCTTCAGAAGTAGTTGCCAGCTTGCATCATCAGAAGACCTGTTCCCTTGGATGACAGAGGCAGGAAGCTGACTGTATTAAGGCCTGAGGTCTTAGGGGTGCTGGACTCTTGGACTTCCCTGCCCATAGGTGGCAGCTGGCTGGTAAATGATGTTGGTGGGAGTTGGCATGGGATGCACTTTCTACAAATAATGTTCCAGAAGATTTTATTCCCAAATCTGATAAACCAATTAAAACTACAACATTTTGTGAACAAATTAATTTTCAATTTTTCTAGACAATTTTTCATTTCCATGAGTATTTGTGCTGGGGGAGAGGGGGATAATTGTGATCAAATTTCTGAAAGCCTGTCACGTGGATGCATAATAGGAGTGGTTTGGCTTGGTCTTAAAGGAAATAACTATGAGCAAGGGGAGAAAGTTACAAAGAGGAAAACTTTCCTTGGACATATGGAAACATTTCCTAAGATCCTAAGCCCCTTCTCCTTAGTCAAGGTCAGGAACCACCTTGGGAACTGGAGGATTCCCTCTAGGTTGTGATCTTCAGAGTCTTCATGAGCATTGTGGGGTATAATATGCAGTGGAGTCTTGTCCAACTATTGGATCAATAAGATGGTCTTTTAGGTCCATTTCCATGCTAAGACTCTGTGATTCTGTCATTCTGAGCTGGTTAGCAAATGGAAACCCAAGAAGAAAATGAAAGAGGATTATTTTCTTCAGTCAGATTTTACTTTTGTGGGCTGTCAAATCAATTCTTTTGAAGGTACCACTGAAATACTGATATTCTCATTATGGGGAGAATTATTTAGTGATTTAACAGAGAGTATTTTTTTTTGTATGACAAGTCAGGTCAGGAAATCATTTTCAAGGTCCCTTGCAGGGATTTAAATGTGCATGGAATTTCCAGGTTGTGTCAATCAACTTTACTTTGATTCATGTTAAATACTTATCAGCTCCCCTTTGGGTGCAAAGAAAATGTAAAAAGGATTATTTTTAATGAATACTAATTTTTCTTAATCACTGAATGGGAAATGCACTTATAACTATGTCTCATTTCAAAGCAAATCCAGAAATAATAGCTACATTCCATGAAAAGATAGGATGTTTTTTGTTTTATGTAAAAGAGAATATATGAATATATGCATAGGTGAGAGCCCCCAGGAGGCACTCAGTATATCTAGCTGAGAATAATGTTATGGCAGGAGAAATGAAAATACAAATTTTGTATGAATTACTGATCCATCAATTGATTGAGGGAAGTCATCCGTAGTTCATGGGGAGAAGGGGGATTTTATTTCAGTCCCAGGGGTGCAAGTAAAGAGAGACTTCCAGAGGTAGATCCAATGCAACAAATAAATCACAAGGAAAAGGTAACAGTGGAAATAAGCCATTGGGGCTAGAACATAGGATGCATTGAAGTCCAAATTGTGATATCAGTCTTGAAAGATCAATTGGGTCTAGCCTATAAGTGAGGCCCTAATGTCAGAGACAATGGGGAGCCTTGGTGGTTGCCTAGGATACAAATCATGAGCTGGCATTTTCTACATTGTGTCTGTCTCTTCACCTTCTAGAGAACGTAGCAGGTACTTCAACACACACACACACACACACACACACACACACACACACACACACACACACTGTGAAAAGGATATGAACTAGGAATCTGGAGACCCAGGGCTTGGTCCTCACTGGATCACTTACCTTTCTTTAGGACTTTGGGCCAATCATCAGTCTTTGGTAGGAAAACTTCTCAGCCTCACTGGAAAGTAGCAGTCAAAACGTCCATCACACCCTAAGATCACATTCAAAGGTCTTGGGGGTCTTGTATTCAGACCTCTCCAACTTGGCTTTGCCCACACTGTTCAGGTTTAGAACGAACCCTCAGCTTTCTTACCTTTACTCTTGCAATAATTAGTTCCTCAGCAAGCATTTATTAAGTGCTTACTATATTCTAGGCACTTTGGCCTCACTGATTCTAGCTTTTTCCCCTCTCTAATTCATGATCCACACAACTGACAAAATCATCTTTCTAAAGCACAAGTCTGATGTTCCTCTTGTTCAAGAAGCTTCAACGACTCCCTATTTCCTCCCAGATCAAATGCAAGCTCCTCAGCTTAGTATTTAAAGTCCCTCACCATTTGAGTCCAGTCTGTGTTTTCAAACTGGTTTTGCTCTGTCTCCATCATTTGGAGTAGGTTGCTCTGCACAGTTAGAATACAGCACTCTATCCTTAAGGCCTTAGGTCCCTTCAAGGCTCAGCTCAAATTCTTCCCCATCCTTAATAGAAAGACTCTCCTAATCCACTGTTATTAGAGTTCTCTGCCTTTAATTTCTCTTGTTAAATTGATATGGTATATTTATATGGCTGTATATTGCATTCTTCCAATAGTACTTCAAAATCATTGAAGCGGAGAGTTAATCATTTACCAGATCAGTCCTGCTCCTAAAGATCAGTTACGGTTTTAAAGGTTGGAAAACATCTGATAGACCCCTGGCCAAGGACTATCTTTGGGGACAACCTTTGGGGCAGCATGGAAAACTTCTTTTTTTCAATTAGCATTCTTTTATTTTCTCTTCCTACAGACTCTTCACCCATAAAAAGAAAAATAAAATCATATATACATGGTCAAAAAAAAACAAATTCCCAAACTATCCAATTTCATAAAGGTGTATTTTATTCCTTGTACTGAATATGGAATGTTTATGGCAGGAAGTAGTATGTCGTTGATCTCCTATGGTATCAATACATTGATTAGAGTTCTTAAATCCCTCAAAATTGTTTGTCTTTACAATATTATTATTCTATACATTGTTCTTTTGTTTCTGCTAGAAGTCTTCCAAAATTTCTCTGCAACTATCCCTTTTATCATTTCTTATGGAAAAATAGTATTCTATTACATTCACATCCTGAAATTTATTCAGACATTTCCCAATTCATGGGCCTCTCCTATAGTTTTGAAACCTTGCAAAGACAAAAAAAGAGCTACTTTAAATATTTTTGTAATATAGGATCTTTTCCTCTTTCTTTGATTTCTTTGGAGGCATCCACAAAATAGCAGTGTCTCTGGGATAATGGCTATATGTACATTTTGTAATTTGGGGTGCATAATTCCAAATTGCTTTCCATAATGACTATACCCTTTCACAGGACCATAATAGTACATCAATTTGCCTGTTTTTCCTGCAGTCTCTTCAATATCTGTCATTTTCTTGATTTGTCCACTTTGTCTATTTGATGGGTTGAAATTCAGAGTTTAATTTTTATTTCTCTAATTTTTGGTGATATGAAGGTTTTTTCATATGGCTAATTGAAGTTTGGATTTCTTCCTTTGAAAATTTCCTGTTCATATCCTTTGACCATTTATTGACTGGGAAAAGGTTCTTTTTTCTGATAATTTTGAATCAGATATTTATATATCTTGGAAATGAGACATCTATCAGAGAACTTTGCTGCAAAAACTTTTCTCCCCATTAGCTGGTCAAATTGACAAATTTAAAGTAGTTTTCTGTGTTAGAGCAAATCTCCAGTGGCACAATGTAGATATCACTCAGCTAGTCATCCTAAGATCTATATTCAATAGAAGCTTACATGTATAGTGCCTCAAGGTTTGCCAAACAACTTTACATATATTATTTCATTTGATCCTTAAAACAACCCCGGGAAGTTTAACAAGGCTCAAGTCCTGACATTTACTGACTATGAACTTGAGCACCTCACAAAATATCATTGCACCCCAATTTGCTCATGTCTAAGATGTGGGGCATAACACTATTCACCCACTAAAGCCCTCAGCTAGCAGCTCATTGTCATTTAGAAGTGAACTGGACATTGTAGGCTTATTATAGATTAGTGCACTTCACCAGTCCAACCTCTACCTCCTTGTTATCCCTCACCTGAAACATTTCATCAACCCTCTCTGTGTGCCTTTGAATAAGCAATGGTTCTCCATGAGAAGAAGGCACTTGCCCCAACCCTCTGCATCATAGAACCTTTAACTTACTTCAAAACTCAATTCAGATGCCACCTCCTACATAAAACACTTCTGTGTGTGTGTGGGTGTGAAGCCATTTTTCAGCCATCTCTGTCTCTGTGATCCTTTTTTCAGATATTCTTGGTACAGATCCTGAAGTGGTTTGCTGTTTCTCCAACTCATTTTACAGATGAAGAAACTTAGGCAAAGAAATTTAAGTGACTTGTCCAGGGTCTCATAGCTAGTTAGTGTCTGATTTCAGATTTAAACTCAGGAAGGGGAGTCTTCCTGACTCTAGGCCTGGGGTGTGGGTGTGTGTGTGTGTGTGTGTGTGTGTGTGTGTGTGTGTGTGTGTGTATGTCTACATTCACTCATGCATGTATACTATAGATATATATATATGTGTGTGTGTGTGTATGTATGTATGTATGTATACACATATACACATTTATTTATATGAGAGAGGGAGTGGGAAGAGAAAGACAGCAAAAAAGAGAGAAGGACAAGATAGTATTCACAAGGTGAAGGTGAAAATTTGCCATGTACTATTCCAGAAAATAATATACTACACTAGAGCTAACAGTTTGCAGGAAAAGGTGCCAACTCCACTATTTCTTATCTGTGTGACCTTGGGGAACTGACTTCCTCTCTCTTGACTTTGGTTACTTCACCTGTTAAATGGGGTAGAACTGAGGGTGGGGAGGGGAAGGCAAAATAAATGATCTCTAAGATTCCTTCCAATCTGAATATTTCATGATATGATGAAATGAAAGATTATTCAGTAATCTTAAAGCACTTTGAATGTGAAGGCTGGCAGTATATAACTTTCACATATCCAAAAAATGACAGGGAGGTCATATAAGTACCTCTTCCTGAAATTAGAGTGCTGTGTAGAATCTTTGTCCAATCTTCTTTGCCCCTCTTTTCTCTTTTCCTTTCCTTAACTTTCTTATCTCTTCTTCATCTCTCTTGATCTCTGTCTCTCCCTGTGCCTCTATACCTCTGCCCTTCTGTCTGCCTTCTCTTTCATTAGAATTATAATACTAATAGTAAATATTTATATAGTGCTTACTATCTGCCAAGACACGCTTAAACGTACACATGGATGTTCATATTTGCATGTTTCTCTAAGGTTTCTTATAGTTTTAACATCCTCCAATTCAAGAATATTCACCACTTTTCTCCCTCTTTCTTTTTTATATTCCAAGCCTTGTAGGCTAAATGGGCTAATTTAAGGTCACATCTACAGGGAAAGAAACAAATGACTCATCCTACCTTCATAGGATCTTATAGCTTGAGCCAGAAGGTATTTCTAAGGCCTTCTAGCTGAACTCTCTCATTTTACAGATGAGAAAACTGTGGATCAGGGAGCACAATTGGCTTGCCCAAGGGCACAGAGATATTAAATGGCAAAGGTGGTATTCAATCTAGCTATTGTGATTCAAAATCCACCTGTCTTCCCATTTACCACAGAAGAGGGAGGCTACAAATATTTCATATCACTGTTCTGGCTACTCCTATTCAGAAGCACTCCAACATGACACAAATCAGCCAGCACTTCTGACCTAGTTTGTCAGTGCTCCTTTTACAACATCTGCCTCACAGCTTCACAATATCATTCCTTGGCTTCTCTGAATTCTTATTCCATTGTCACAGATTGACTGTGACTCCTTCTACAGAATCTTTAAAGTCTTGACCCTTCCTTGTCACTTGGAATTTCAGCCTCATGCTGGAGGATGTTTCCCAGGGACATCCTCAGGAGCAGGGCTTGATTTAGTATCATCCCCTTAATGTCAATCAACTTCCTATCAGCCATGTTCCCTAGGGTTAATTCCCCTTCAGAAAATCCTCAGGCCAGACAAGCTGAATCTTGACCCCAGAGGACTCCCTCCCAGTCTCTGTCTGACCAATATTGCCCAGAGCAATATCCTAGCCAAGAGGCTCTGTATTGTGAGTGTCTGGGCAATGCCACACTGTAAAGCCTACTTAGAACATTAGTATGGATGAAGCAGCATTGTGTTGTAGAAAGAACTCAATCATATTTCAAGAGAAATAGATTCTAATCCTGGCTCTATTTACTAACTTTGCTATCTGGAGCAAATTATCTTTCTTCTAATGATCTCAAATAGAATCTCAGAGTCACAGATTTAGACCTCAAAAGAAGGATGAACTGTATTCGGTCCAACCCCAACTCAGTTCCTGAATGTCATCTACAAACAATCCAGATGAGATCAGGAACCTATTACCTTTCTAAACAATCCATTCAATTTTGGAACACATTCAGTAGTTAGGACCCATGAAAATAAAGAAAATCAAGATGCAATATAGTGGTTACCCAAACAATGTGGCCTTCTAGAAATCCTAACTCTGCATTTACTGTCAGCAAGAACTTGGGTAAATTCTTTGTGTTCCTTGATCCTAAATTTCTCTTTTCTGTAAAATAAGAGAGCTGAATTAGATAGTCTCTAAAGTTCCATAGTCTCCTACTATGATCCTAAAAAGTAACCCAATCAAGAATAATATTTTTAAATTACTTTTATTTCACTAAACACTTCCCAATTACATGTAAAAAACAACCTTTTTAAAATTATAAGTTCCAAATTCTCTCCTTTTCTCTCACCCCTTACCCCTCCTTGAGAAGACAAATAATTCGATATCGACTATATATGTGAAGTCATGCAAAGCATATTACCATGTTTGCTATGTTGCAAAAGAAAACACAAACAAAATAAAGTAATGAAAATAAAGAAATCCCCAAAAGGTATGCTTCAATCTTCAATTAGAGTTCATCAATTCTCTCTCTGGAGATGAGGAACATTTTTCATCATGAGTCCTTTGGAACTGACTTCAGTCATTGTCTTGATCAGAGAAGTTAAGTCTTTCACAGTCAATTATTGTTACTGTATACAGTGTTCTCCTGGTTCTGCTCACTTCACTTTGCGTGAGTTCATATAAATCTTCCCAGGTTTTCTGGAAACCATCCTGCTTGTCATCATACATACATATATACATACACACACATGCATGCACATATATATGTATAAAATATTCTGCCACAATCATATACCACAACTTATTCAGTCATTCCTAAACTAATGTACTTCTTCTCAATTTCCTACTCTTTGTCACCACAAAATGAGTTACTATAAACATTTTTGTATAAATAGATCCTTTCACCATTTCTTTGATCTTTTCAAGATAAAGACCTAGTAGTGGAATCAGTCACTTAAAGCAAGGTCATGTGACCTAGATTCTGCTTTCTTTATGTATAAAGAACAGAATTCTCCTTGACCCAAGTTCCAAAAGAGATAGTTTGATGGCTAACATTCATTACCAGAACTGGATGCCTATTGTCAAGTGAGTTGTAGAAGGGATTCCCATTTCATCCACCTTTGGAGAGCACGGAAATGCACACACTTCAGGGCTTGAAGGTTTTCCCCCCAATTTAGGTCCATCCTTCTCCACCTTGCACTAGGGCAATCTTTATTCAGGATTTTGTTGCTGAGTTTCTTGGTTAATGGCTTTTTCTGTTGTCAGAATTTCTAAAGCCATTAATTTTATCTGAGCCCTCGTTATACTCCACACCTTCCTGCATACTAATTAAGAGTGTAAATTCCTCTCCTGCAAATGCAACTCATTACAGAATGGAATTAACTCAGCCCTCCCCTATCACATTTATTCAGGCTTGGCCTCCTTTCCCATTATCCCTGTGACAAGTTGACAAAGTAGGAAGATTTTCTCCTATTTTTTTTTCTGGAGCACAAGTAATGATACAATGGATGAATTAGATTCTTGTTTTCATGAGTCTTAAATCACCAAAGTGGTTTGGATTCTTGCATTCATGAGGACACATGGATTCTGATCACAATAAGCCCAAGGGTATCCAAGAAAAAACTATCGAATGGCTATTTCTGCTACTGCTACACAGAAGAGTTTCTTTACTTTACAGCCATGAAAATCTGAACTGGAGAAAATCAGCAGGTCAGGAACATCCAGGAATGTAAGCTAGGGTAATAGAATCTCTCTGGGCTTCGGATTCAGTGGTAGTAGATGAATGATGATCAGGGTCTCAACTGGGACCACTTGGGGAGTCTGTACGAACCAAGGCTAGCTGACCCTCAAAAATCCAAAGACCTACACTTATGGGAAGAAGGTTAAGTTGGACAAACTTCCTGAGCTCCCAGCCTTTTGACTTATGAATGTCTAGCAATTTCCTCTTCTCTGAAACCTCCTATTTGCAACTATTTTAACAGCAGGGCTCATTCCCAAGTTGGCAAAACCAGTTAAAATAATGTCAATTCCCCTTTTGACACCTGGGTCTGGTATTCTACTTCCCTGATCACGGACATATGTGGTATCCTACCTGGAAAGTCCTTGACGTTCTCCCTTATCTGGGCAATTTCAAGGTCTTCTATAAGGTGCTTCCAAAGACCCTTCCTACACCTAAAAGTATCTTCTTTAAAGCTTTGTCATTGCATGACACAGTTTAATCACTGTGTAAAATGGACATTCACAGATCTTATTCCAATAAGAGAGCTGACAATAGAAGAACCAGTGAAATTAACTCCCACCTGAGTCCTTACAGCAAAAAAAGAGCTGGAAGTTATGATAGGAAATTATAATTGGGAAAATTGTCTCTCCACAGCTCCCTAAATGCTAAAAGATTAGGATCATTAGAAACCTCAGACACCATCACATACTCAGGGTCCCTCCTCGGGTAAGAAAAAAGTAAAAGCACTGTCCATAGAAGGGCACTGTTAAAATAGGCAAATATGACCTGGGCAGGGAGAAGAGAAATGGAATGGGGAGAAAGTCATCAACAACCTAGAACCTTTGCCAATTGGCTATGGCTTTGATGTGTGCTTCCATGACAATTACTACTAAATTCTATGTCTATGGGTCTGAACTGTGTATCATAACTAGTCCTATCTGGATTACAAAGACTCTTGGCAAGTTAAAGTTGGAAGGATAAAACTAGGCATCATCCAATCCAATTCTCTCATCCTCATAGGGAAACTGAGAACCGGTAAGGTTTTATTTCCTGTTCATCTAAACTGATGACCTTTTAAAAATGCATTTACTGAAATAACTAGGGTATTTATCAGTGTAGATAGACATGAGAGATGTGCCCACAACAGATTTAAAATTCACTAATTGGATCACTAGTTATCATTATTCAGATAAACTGATTAACTATTTAGACAGATATGGAACCTCAGATTCTATCTGCCCATTGGTGAAACAGCTCATGAACTCCTCCTCCTCCCCCAGAAGCCCCACTCATTTTTTGACTGCTGACACTATACAAAAAATGTGTATATCACCCATTACACCTAGCACCACTGGTATTGGAAGACAAATGTACACTTTGTGACTGAGGAAGGAAAGAGAAGTATGGTTGAAAGAAGAAGGAGATCAGAGATTCAATCAAACTATTTGTTAGTCTAGACCAACCAATTAATTAATCAACAAGCATTTATTAAGCACCTACTATGTGTCAGGAACTGTATTAGGCAATGGGGTTACAAAGAGAAAAATGAAAGACCCAGTTTCCAAAGAGTATACATTCTATCACAGGATAACAAATGTCTCTGTCTGTGTGTGTGTATGATCAATCAACTAATAAGCATTTACTAAGTTCTTTCCAGGTCAGGCATTTTGTTTAGGTACTAAGACTACAAAGACAAAAATGAGACAGCCCCTAAACTCTAGGAATTGACCTTCTATCCGAACTGATACATACACGTACACGTACATGGATATATGAATACATGTGAAGAAAATATATACATATATTGTGATAAATGTGATTAACGTAGTATGATATATTAGAAATTTATGGTGACATTACATGGCATGGTATGACATATGATGGTCTTTCGGACAAGCGTGCATTTTGCATTTGAATGATGTGGCCAGCCCTTTGGAGTTGCTCTCTCTGAAGCATAGTTTGAGTGCTTGGCAGTTTAGTTTGAGTAAGGACTCCAGTGTCTAGTACATTATCCTGCCGGGTGATCTTCAGAATGTTCCTAAGACAATCTAAGACTTCACAACATTGGAGGTAGAATTTGAACTTTTATCTCCTGATTCCAGAACCAGTGTTCTTCCCATTCAACATATGATGTATTTTCCCATGATGGGATGATATACCACCTGCTTAAAGACTGAAGTTCTGCCAAAGGCCTCCCATGTTTAGAATCCTTAAGCAGAACCAAGACTCCTTGCCAGATAGTCTACCACAAGTTGGGCAATATTATACCTGGTGAACCTTCTGAGGTAGAGAAACAATGATTCAATTGTGTGGTGATATATCTGGGTGACCACTTAGAGATCATCTTGTTTTACCTCTGAATCTTTCAGATGAGGAAATTGAAGTGCGTAAAGGAAAATCATACTCCCATGGCCACATAGGTAGAATGAAGTAAAACTGGAAATTGACCTGAGGTCTTCTAAGTCATGGGACTTAACATTTCACCCAAATGACTCATATGGTTGAAACATATAGTTACAGTATGAGACAAGAAAATGATGGTGAATTATGAATCAGTATCTCAACTACTATAACTACATTGCCTACTTGGTCTCCTCAGACACCAGTTGATACTTTGGACATGGTCTTCTTGTTCTCAAGTATGGAACAAATCATTGTACTTTCTGAAAATGGAAGAATATGAGACACATAGAGATTAGATTAATTATTTACTATAATTTCTATAAATTGGATGTAACCTTTGCTGAAACCTGTTAATTTAATTAAGTGTAGAGAAATTCAAAGCAGTCTCATCCCTGGAAGGATCCTTTAGCCAATCCCTAATAACCTATGCCTATTGGAGAAGGAGATGAGCAGATTGTTTATCAGTTGCTTCAGAAGTAGATCATTTTATCCTCTTCTCTAAGCATTGGTCAGCCTGTCCTTACCATTCCTCATGTGTGAGCTTCCATTTCCTGTCTACATACTTTTGTCCTAGTTGTTCCCAATGCTAGAAATGCACTCCCCTTTCACCTTTCCCTCTTCAAAAGCCTTGAATACTTCAAGATTCCAGGAAAGTGACACATCTATATGAGGCTTTTTTGATTTCTTTATTGGTGCCCCCCATCCTCCAACTATTTGACTACTTTGAATGTTGGTTGAAAATTTCTGTATATGTATATACACATCTGCCCAGATGAGGGCAGGGAGTATTTCACTTTTGAATTAAATCTCCAGTGTCTAGAAGAGAGTCTGACATATAGTAGATACATTGTAATAAAAGCTTTTAATCTTAGCTCTTTTGACCTCTGGAATATCATATTCCAAACCCTTGTAGAAGCTATTAGATCTTGTGTTATTCTGATTATATTTCTACAATATTTGAATTATTTCTTTCTGGCTGCTTGCAATATTTTCTCCGTGACCTAGGAGCTCTGGAATTTAGCTACAGTATTCCTAGAAGTTTTCCTTTTGGGATTCCTTTCAGGAAGCAAGCCATGAATTCTATCAATATCTATTTTACCCTCTGGTTCTATAATATCTGGGCAATTTTCCTTGAAAATTTCTTAAAGATGATGTCTAGGTTTTTTTTATCATGGCTTTCAGGTTATCATAATTTTTAAATTGTCTCTCCTAGAACTGTTTTCCAGGTCAGTTGTTTTTCCAATGAGATATTTCATATTGTCTGCTATTTTTCCTTTTTTTCAGTTTTGTTTTACAATTTCTTGATTTTTTTCATAGTCATTAACTTCCATCAACTCCATCCTAATTTTTAAGGAATTATTTTTTTTGGTGAGCTTTTGGAATTCCATTTCCATCTGGTCAATACTGCTTTTAAGACATTCTTCTCCTCATTGGATCTCTTTTGCTATTTGGGTTAGTCTATTTTTAAGGCATTATTTTCTTCAACATTTTTGGGTACCCTTTAGCAAGCAGTTGACTCAGTTTTCATGATTTTCATGTATTACTCTCATTTTTCTTCCCAATTTTTCCTCACCTTCTCTTATTGGATTTTCAAAATCCTTTTTCTTCCATGGCCTGAGACCTTTTCATATTTTTCTTGGAGGCTTTAGATTCAGGAGTTTTGCCTTTGTTGTCTCACTCTAGTTGTATGTTTTTGTCTTCTTTGTCACCAGTCTGATTTTTTTTCCTGTTTTTGCTCATTTCTCTAGCCAATTAATGAGACTTTTGAGTTCTTGGTCAAGGTAGTTCTCTGCATCTAGTGTGGGTTGGGGAGTGTACTGTCAGTCACTCTATCCCCTCCATACATACAATCTATCAACCTAGAGCTCCAGAAATAGCTGCTGCCTCTGCCTGTGTTGCTGTTGTGGCTGATGCAGGCTACTCTCCCTCCTCCACCACCCTGGGGCTGGGGTCAGACCCCTCCACTCTCTCACACAGGTCAGACAGTTTTTTTCCACTGACCTTCCAATTTGTCCTTGGTATTTTGGGGTCAAGAAGTCTGGAAATTGCCACAAGGACCAATGATTCAGTCCCCTCTGACCTGCTCAGGTTATGTCTGTGCTAGTGTAACCTACTCTGAACTGCTCTGCTCCCAGCCTGATATGATAGCTGCTTACCACCTCCCAGGCTGTCTTGCTTCACTATGTCATTTTGTGGGTTCTGCAGCTCCAGAATTTTTTTAGAGTAATTTTTTACAGGTATTTGGCTGGGTTTGGGGGAAGAGCTCTAGAAGTCCCTGCTTTTACCCTGACATCTTGGCTCCACCCACAGTAGGTCTTTCTCTGATGGGTTTTTAATTAACCCAGATGATTAAGTTTGCTATGTCACAGAGCACCCAACTGGTAATATCAATGTAACTAATTTCTTTTTCTATGAGTACATTCAGTGGGGGTACAAAATATCATACTGGGTTTTTATTCATTTGGGGGTCTCTTTGGGGAATAATTAAGCTGGTCAAGTTCCTTGACAATGTGGCCCTATGGTGTATGATACATCCTTTTGGCACTCAGCATGGCCAGATATGACATGAATAAACAGCTTGAGTCATTACTGAAGACTGTTAGCCGCAGCTGTCACCCCCAGACTCATAAAGAGCTTTTCACAAGAGCATTCGCAACGAGAAATTCTAGTTTGTTTCAAGAAAACATCTCATGAAAGGTAATATAAGTTGTGTTGCATTTCTTTTGAATAAGACAAGTCAAGAGGGTATATTGTGCAAAAAAATAGATATTGTCTTGAAATGTTTTTTGTTAAAACAAACAATTATTTTGGGGGTTTTTATTTCCTCCTACATTCTCAACTCCCAACAACGAAAAAACTGCACTAAGAGGCTTAAGTTAAAGTGTTTAGGGAAAAAATAAACATTTCCTTTTTTTAAACAACAAATCTATGAGTTTTCCCACTTTTAGAGTTACTTAGTTCCTAACCCTTTTGCAGTCAGATACTTTGGGATCCCAGCAGTCACTTCTAAAAATAAACCACGATAAAGAAAAAACTTACAGTACATAAAATAATAATTCACCCTAAAATAAATTTACATGGATTTAAACTAGGGAAGTTTATGGAGGACATCATACTATAATATAGCATAGCATAAGACTTGTCTTATTCAAAAGAAATGCAACGCAGTTTCTATTACCTGTCATGAGATGTTGTCTTCAAATAAACTAGGATTTTTCATTGCCAATTCTCTTGTGAAAAGTTCTTTAATAGTCTGGGCGTGAGTGCTGTGGTAAACAGTCTTCAGTAAAGAAACTATGTATTTATTTCTTTGTTTTCCCTCCTTGGAGAAAACTATCCTTCTTCATGCTTCTACAGATAGCTTACATTTTGAAGGAAATACTTCATGACTTTGATACTTTTGTATACTTAATTTTCCATGACTCCTTCAATTTTTTCTGGCACTGCAGGGCCACCAATAATGTATAGTGCTTTACCTTTATGACATAACTGACCTTCTAGGTTGTCCATACAGTTATATATCACAGTCTGGACAAAGGCATTCCTAATCTACTTTTCTTTCCCTGCGTACACTGTTGAAACTAACTCTTTTGAGAGACCACGGATCTCATTCAGTAAACTTGGCTACACTCCAAGATTTGATGTGATCAATATAGTAACATCTACAAACAGCAGTATTGGGAAGATATTGCCTTCTATAATAAATCCCTTTTCCTAGTTTCTCTGCTTTGGGGGATCTCAGGTGGTAAGTATCTTTGGTGAGAGTTCATCTACCTGTTCTATGCTTTTCTTTATATTACTAATCAGAGAACTGTTAAGCAAAATAGAATTTTGACATAGAAATGGAAATTGCCCGGTTATTGGAGAGTTTTTAAGGATATATTTTGCTCTACTGAACCATTTGTATAGAGTCCAAAAATTATATTATATATATATATATATATATACATACATATCAATGTATAGATATAGAAGCAGAATAAATATGATCTTATACATATCACATTATTTAGTCAATTGTGTGGTTGTAAAAATATGCTTTACACTTGACTTTGTTTTTCAGTCGTGTCCAATTCTTCATGACTACATGGACCATACTGTCCATGGGCTTTTCTTTGCAATGATAACTGCAGTGGTTTGCCATTTCCTTCTCCAGTGAATTAAAGCAAACTGAGGTTTAAGCAATGTATGCAGGTTCACACAATTAGTAATTGTCTTAGGCAGAATTTGAACTCATGTCTTCCTAATTCCTATCTGCCTCCTACTCTGGAATAGCATCCAGCTGACCTAATTCTTCCTCCACTCTTCATCAAATATTTTCTTGATGCACATGTAAATTGACTTCAAAATTGTGGTTAGATGTAAACATAGGTTGAAGGAATCATAGGTTGATTGTTATTAATCTTCTCTTAGGTAGACAATTTTGGTGAAAATAAGATGTGAGGTTTTGGGGTTGTTTATTTAAACATGCATTTGGTATTTTCCCTTGTTTAATGTATCCTGAGATTGATTTGATTGATGTCCTCAAAAATATGTCACTTTCAAGATGTACAGTTTTTGTGTGTACCTAAGCAGCTTTTTCTGCTCTGTTCTCCTTGTTTCAGTGTCATTTCTATTTACCCAGATAGTACATTCAGGACTGACCCATGTAATTCTAAATGTAGCTTCTACTTTCCTTGATAGTAAAGAGATTCTCATAAAACAATTTACAGATCTTTTCCATTTTTACAGATTTATTGGCCTCCTAATTTAATCTATGAATATACTCAGGATAATATTGGTCTCACCACAAGCTTTTTCAACACCATTTTTCTTTCTATTTCTTCTCTGCTTTATCTACTATCCTTCTTCCACTATCTTTCACTGTAAAATTTTATAAACAAGCTTATATTCTAAACATTTGGATATCTCTCCACATGACAAAGAAATCAAATATTTCTTAAAAGTAAATTTTAGGCTTTTTTGTTCTTCTCATGACAACCAATTTTCATTAATTAAATTTCTTTATGGGATTGTCATAATTTACATTGACATTGGTCCTCTATCCATTTTTGCTTTGGGATCATCAATAACTCATTTAAATGAGGTTAATCTGCACTTCTGTCCCTATCCCCACTAATGCTCATACCTTCCTTATGTTAATTATCTCCAATTTACCCAGCATGTATCTTATTTACACATGGCTGTTTTCATATTGTCTCCTCCATTAGACTATGATCTCCTTGAGAACAAGGACTGTCTTTTACCTTTCTTTATATCTCTAGCACTTAGCATATTGCCCAGCACCTAACAGGAGCTTAATAAAGTTTATTGACAAACTGACTGACACCATATCAAAATTTTTCCCATTTTTATCTCTTCTATCTGCATATTAATTTTGGTATTTGATTAATAAGCCAGTGAACTGACTGTACACCCACAGCTAATCCATGAATGACTCACACAGTAACAACAATCCATTTTTCTCTCAGTTAAGATATAGTCAGTTATGCTATTGATGCTTTTTAGGACCTGTCAAATCTAGCCCCTACTGATTCTTCTTTCTAAAACAGTAATCATGACATATCTGTAAAACATTTATGAAATGCACAAATCTTTGACTTCTCTCCTTTTGAAACATATTTTCTATTTTTTTTCCTACTCCTCCATTCTACCTACTTTTGAATGGGTTACCAAAAAGCAAAATATATGCTGACTCAATTTAGGACATCTCATCAATATTCTTGTGAAATTTCTCTTACCTTTTCATTCTACACAAAAGATATCAGTGCATACATTGCATTGGTTTTCATGTCTTATTTGTAAATATTTATCATATGCTCTGCAAATTAGATTACCAAAAATCCTATGTGATGATGTCTCCTGTTGCCTTTGAAAAATAATAACAGTTCCTTCATTTGCCTCTATAAAGAGGACCAATGAATCATCCTTTCATTGACCTACAAGTTTTTCTTCTTTCGATTTTTTTTTATGGCAAGAAGGTCAATTGAGATTATCTGGAGCCTTAGGAAGGTTATCCATTCATTGGACCTTTGAAACATGTATGACGTTTAGCACACTAATACCTTACTTAAGGTTTATAGATGATCTTAAACTATTTGATTAAGGGATTTTCTAGTCCATGTTCTATCACTTTGTCACCAATATTGTAGAAAGAAAATGACACAATACAGGATTGAGGGCTATTTTTCTATGTCTCCTTTTTCATGAGATATCATGGCCAAAGACTAATCAACAAATAAATAGCCTAAAAGTAATGACCTTCTCCTTACTTGACTGAATTGATCCTCAGAAACCAGATACAGTCTATTGCTTATACCATACCAGAAAAATAACTTTTAGTGTTGTAGAACACTACAGAGCATGTTCTTGACTGTCATATCCTCCCAAATTTCAGATTCATTTCATTTCTATGATTTTCAATTGAAATGGGACTTTGTAGAGAAGTAGAAAAATATCTATATTAAAATAATTGGAACTTTATTTCATAGAGAATCTTTAAGCCATTAAGATGAATGAATCATTTCCCAGATGAATTTACCCTTCCATCCTCCCTAGCAGTCAGTTTTGGCTCCAGTTCACTTTTCATCTATAATATCCATCCAAGATCAATGCATTTATGATCCAACTCTGTGAGCCATGCATGTGTATACACACCATAATTTGGACAATGAGAATTCCTCATCCAACTGGTTTTTGCCATGTGGAAAGTTAATCCAAATTCTTTTAAGTGAACTTTAAAATGTCCCAGAGTCTGATACAATCAGTAGAATATCATTTTCAAATACAGTTATCTGAATTACTTCATTGTCTGTTGAGAATTCTTCTTCCATTAAGACTCTTATCAGGATGTATCTTTTGTGACATTGATAATCAGCAGCAAACTGAATTATTCCAATGGATCTCACATTTCATTTTTTCAAATGTTCCCTTAATGATGTAAATCAAAACCATCCATATCTACCCTTGCACATGGGAGCTTGTTTCTGTCTTATTTCATAACCCCACCAATGGGTGTCTTCCCAAAATGCCAAAAGTCTTTCACTTTTTCCCTTGAAATTGTAAGGCTACCAATGATGGTATATCCATCAATTATCTCTCATTCCTACCATGTAACTAGTCAATGTTCATTTCTATATTTCTTCAATACAGTAGAAAATTTTAATATATATAAAATAAGATATAATGTAGCCTATAACATAAAATAATATAATATTATAAGATACAGTACAGCATATTATGATATTATGTAATGATATGGTATAAAGAAATAGATATAGATATATAAAGATATATTTTTAAAAAACACACCATAATCATAGGCTGCTGCTGAACTCAAATGAGAGTGTGAAGACCTAGGTTCAAACCCTTCTTATGACATCTGCTCCCTTTATGACTCTACAGAAGTCACTGACCTTTTCAAATTATAAGTAAAATAAGGTTAATAGCAATTGTCAGGTGAATTGATGCAAAGCAAAGTAAGCAGAGGAAAGTAATATACACGATGACGTCAAAATAGAAATGGAAAGAATAATTCCCAAACATATAAAGTAGAAAGTTGCGAAATTTTAAAGAACAGGTGTAACCTTCAAGAAGAGATATGAGAAGGTTCCTCACACCTCACTGTACTTCTTTGCA
>CM053769.1:475826956-475847115 GCA_028658325.1 Potorous gilbertii | reverse complement strand
GGAACCCAAAATCTTGTGAAAATGAATGTAAAAAGTTAAATAAATTTATTTAAAAAAAATTTCTTTTTTCATTTTTATTACATTTTACTCATTGTGAAAAACCCATCCAGGCCAAAGGATGGTGATATTAAAAAGTAAAAAAGTTATTTTTGCTGATGATTATGCATATTTTTTGTAGGTTGGTAATTCCTCTGATTCTGTATGTTGATACCATGTACCAAAGGCATCCTCAACTTTATCAGTTTCTGAAAGTATCCTTTCCTTCTGCTTTGGAGATAATTATTTAACACTTCTGTAGCTTCAGATGACAAATTCCAACTTCTGCAAGACACTTAGAGAACTAGTTATTTACTCTAATTCTTGTTTGAGACTCAGAGGGCCAAGAGACAAAGAAATTTTAAATTGAAGTTACATGCATCTGCAGCAAGTTGATAAGGGATTCTGGAGCTTGGAACAGAACTATGGTTCGTAAAATTGAAACATTAGAGACTCTGCATTAATGTGGTGGCCCATGATGAGACTTCGTTTCTGAAGAAATCGTATAAGGACATACAAGATTTGGAGGGGGAATAAAAGCTATGAGCATGATTGAAATTCTGCTGAAGTACAGAGGCCTCCTCAACAATTCCTATGCACATTTAAAAACTATTGACAATTCTCCTGCAAAGTTTATTTGCCATAGGCCAGAATCTACAACTCAAGTCTCATTATTTGTTCACCTTTTCCCTCGCTTCATTTGTTGGGAACAGTTAAGCTTTTGTGAGGTATTCCAAAGTACATTTAGTCTGTAGTTTTAAGACAGTTTTTGATTTAAAAGGAAATAGCAAGAAATTCCTGAATATTCCTAATTTTTTATAATACAATTAAATAACAGCATTGAAAGTCCTTGTTTTATATTTAAAGCCAACACTTTGCTCTGACAGTAGAGACATGTTCTGACACTGATGATCAACCATACAAATGGCTTCCAAGAAATAATGTTGCTAATGGAAAATCACAATCAACTAGAATTGATTGATTAATTGACTGAATTGATTGATCTAGGATTGATTAGAATTCTAAAAGTAGAATAGATCGCTTTGGTCATTCAATTGGACAGTCTTCTGCACATGAGAAGGTTTCAAGCCAAAGATGAAAACATTTCAAGGTTATTGTGAAAGGTATTCCTTTAAATATTATGTACCACCCTAAATGGCCTCTGAGGTCCTTTCCAGCCCTGAGATTCTGTGGGATATGTATTTTTGTGACAGAAGGAATTTATAATCCATGCAGTGGAGATGTTGGAATTGCAGATTGAGCTGCTAATATCTATTCAGGACTTCATCATTGGATTTTCATGTACATTGTATCCTCATCTATATTTTGCTTTCATATATTTATAGGATTTTAGATTCCTGCTTACAAATCAGGAAATAAGGCCAAAGATTTGCATACTGCTATGAAAATTCACTCCTGTACATGATACATATTTTCTATTAAAAGAGAGGAATTAGCATAATATAAAATCATAAATATGAAATTAACTGTAACACAAGGAATATAACACATAACAGAAATAACAGTCATTTCATTGATTTTAACAAAAGTTAGAGAAAACACTAAATCAGAGGGGACATAAAGATGAGAAGGCATGACAAACAAATATAAGATCTGTTTTTAACATATTGTCCACCTGGCAAAATGGAAAATGGGCCAAAATGAAGACACTGGCTACAATAATCACAATTTCTTATCAAAGTTGAAGAGAAACAAAGTGATCAAAAGAATAGGAAGCCTAATGAATCCCAAACATATTTCATTCTGTAAAATGTAATTTGCCAAGTCAAAGTAAATGACAGACAAGAGTCTTTTAAAATATAAAATAATCTCCCCCCAGTTTTTTTTTAGTTTTTTTCTCAAATACATGTAAAAAATTTGACATTTATTTTTTAAAATTTTGAGTTCCAAATTCTCTCCTTCCCCCATTCATCTCATCCCTCCATGAGGAAACAAGTATTGTGATACAGATAATACATAGGCAGTCATCCAAAGCATATTTCCATAGAAGCTATATTGCAAAAAAACAAAAAACAAAAACAATCCCACAGGAACTTCCCCTCTAAAAACCATTCCAAGAAAAAATAAAGTTAAGAAAAAAGTATACTTTGTTCTGCATTTAGGTTGCATCAAGTCTTTCTCTCGAGTTGAAGAGATTTATTTTTTAACCAGAAATCCTTTAGAATAGTCGACTTGTATTACTTAAAATAGCTAAGTCCTTCACAATTGATTATTATGCAATATTGCTGTTATTTTTTATAGTGTTCTAGTTCTGCTCACTTCACTTTGCATCAGTTCATATATGTCTTCCAAGGTTTTTCTGAAAGCATCCTGCTTGTCATTTTTTATAGCACAAAAGTATTTCATCACAATCCTATTCCTTTACTTGTTCAGCCATTCCACACTAGATGGACAATACCCCAATTTTCAATTCTTAGACACAACGAAAAGAATTGCTATAAATTTTTTGTACAAACAAGCTTTTTCTATTTAATAAAATCTCCTTTGTACATGGACCTGATAGTAGTATTGCTGGAACAAAGTGTATGCAGTTTTATAGCCCTTTGGTGATTTCTTCTTATGAAAACTCCCTGTTCATAAAATGTGACCATTTTTCAATTGCGAAGTCACTAATACTCTTACAAATTTGACTCAGCTATCTATATATTTGAGAAATATCATATCATCTGAAATGAGTGATAGTTTTGTTTTCTCATTGCTTATTCTAATTCTTTCAATTTCTTTCTCTTACGCTATGGCTAGCATTTCTGGCATAATATAGAATAATGATAGTGGTAATGGGCATCCTTGCTTCATTATGATATTATTTGGAAAACTTCTAGTTTATCCTCATCAAAGATAATGCTTGCTAATGGTTTTGGATGGATATTACTCATCATTTTAAGGAAAATTCTATTTTTTCTTATGCTTTCTGGTTTGTTAGAATGTAAGTGATTGAGCGTGTGTGTATGTGTGTGTGTTTCATAGGAATGAGTGATGTATTTCATCTAAAGCTTTTTCTGCGTGTATTAAGATAATCATATGATTTGGTTGTTTTTATTATTGATGTGGCCTACTATGTCAATAACATTCCTAATATTGTACCAGCCCTGCATTCCTGACATAAATATCACCTAGTCAGAATATATAAACTTTGTAATATATTGCTGTAATCTCCTTTCTAGTATTTTATTTAAATTTTTTTCATCTATATTCATTAGGGAAATTGGTCTATAGTTTTCTATATTTTGGTCTTCCTAATCTAGGTACTATGTTTGTGCATTTAAGAAATTTGTAGGAATCCTTCTTTACCTGTTTTTCCAAACAGTGTAATAATTGGAATTAATTTTATGTAAATGTTTAGTAGAATTCACTTGTGAATTGATGTGGTCCTGGTGATTTTTCATTAAAGAGCTAATCAATGGCTTTCATTTAATTTCATTTTATTTTTCTAGAAGAGGATATTTAAATATTTTATTTTCTTTCCTGTTAATCTGGATAACTTATATTTATATAACTATAAATTCATTTCACTTAGATTATCTGATTTATTGGTATATAGTTGGACAAAAATGCTCTTAATAATAACTTTAATATTCTCTTCATAGGTGGCAGTATATAGTAACTCTTTTGAGTCTCAAGATTTCAAATTTGGTGTTTAATTATGGATTTTCATTTTACTTTTCTAGTTTTTTTAGCTGCATGCCCAATTTTTTGATCTACTTCTTCACTTATTGAAGTAAGGGTTTAGAAATATCAATTTCTCTCTAATTACTAGTTTGACTGCATCCCATAAGTTTTGGCATCTTTTTTTATCATTTGTTTTGATGAAATTACTGATTATTTCTATTATTTGTTCTTTGATCCTCTCATTCTTTAGGATTAGATTATTTAATTTCAATAAATTTTTTATTTATATTTCCATAACTATTTATTTAAAATAACTCTTCCTGCATAAATATATGAAAAGGATACATTTAATAGTTCTGTTTCTTTTCATTTGATTGTGAGGATTTTATGCCCTAATGTATGCTCAGCATTTGTATAGGTGTCATGTACAACTGAGAAAAATGTATATTTCTTCCCATTCCTATTCAATTTTCTCCAGATGTCTAGCATAACTTTTAAAAATTCTATTAATCTCCTTAACTTTTTATTATTTATTTTATGGTTAGATTTATCTACATCTGAGAGGGAAAGCTGAGGTTCCCCAATATTATAGTTTTATTATTTATTTCCTCTTGTGACTCATTTGACTTTTCCTTTAAAAATTTGAATACTATGTCATTTAGTTCGAATATATTAGCGTTGATATTACTTCATTGTTTATGATACCTTTTAGCAAAACATAGTTTCCCTCCTTATTTATTTTAATTACATCTACTTTTACTTTTGCTTTCTCTGAGATCATGGTTGATAGCCCTGGGATTTGTGTTTGTTTGTTTGTTTGATTTGGTTTTAACTTCAGCTTCAGTTTCAACTTCAGGATAACTGATTGTGTTGCAGGCCCATATTTTTACTCTCTGTGTATCTCTCTTTTAAAAATGTTCTTTCTTGTAAGCAATGTATTCTTGGATTCTGGTTTTCAATTCATTCTGCTATCTTCCATTTTTATTTTGTAAATTAATCCCATTTGCATTCATAGTTATGATTGTTAACTACATATTTCCCTCCATTCTATTTTTCCTTCTTCTTCTTCTTCTTCTTCTTCTTCTTCTTCTTCTCCTCCTTCTCCTCTCTCTCTCTCTCTCTCTCTCTCTCTCTCTGTTTCTCTCATTCTCTTTCTGACTTATCCGTATTCTTTCTCAAAGTCTGTTTTCATTTCTGACTACTGACACCCTTAATCCCACCTTCTATCGCTTCCATCAGCTCACCTCTTTTCTTTTCCTCCACCACTCCTAGTTACCTGTTGGATATGATAGATTTTGATACTCAACTGAGTGTGCATATTATTCCCTCTGTTAACAAAGTCCAATGAGAATAAATTTCAGACACTTACCATCTCCTCAGCTGTAAAAGTCTTTCGTTTTGAGCCTCTTTTATGTGAAATCATTTTCCCTATTCCACTTCTCCCTTCCCCTATCTCCCAATGCATCTCTCTTTCTCTTTATTTTTATAAATCAGTCCATCACAGTCAACTCATATACTCATATGTGTGCTCTGTCTATATACACTCCTTCTAAGGCCCTAATAATGATAACATTCTTAGGAATTACAGGTATCATCTTCTCAAATAGGGGTGTAAATTGTTTAACCTTATTGAGTTTCTCATGACTTTTATATGGATATTTTTATACTTCTCTTGAGTCTTGTATTTGAAAGTCTAATTTTCTATTCAGCTCTTATTCTTTCATCAGGAATGCTTGAAAGTCTTCTATTTAATTAAATATGCATTTTTTCCCTGGAAGAATTATACTCAGATTTGCTGGGCAGGTTTTTCTTGGTTGCAATCCTCCATCCTTTGCACTCCAGAATGTCATAATTCAATCCTTCTGATCCTTTAATGTGGAAGCTGCTAAATCTTATGTAATCCTGTGCGTCTACAATATTTGAATCCCCCCCCCCACTAGTTCATTGAAATATTTTCCCCTTGATCTGAGAGCTAAGGAATTTGATTATAATATTCCTGGGAGTTTTCGTTTTGAGATCTCTTTCAAGAGGTGATCTGTGGATTCTTTCAATTTCTATTTTGCCCTTGGATTCTATGGTATCATGGCAATTTTCCTATATAATTTCTTGAACTATGATTTGAAGGCTTTTTAAAACATCATTGCTTTTAGGTAGTCCAATTCTTATTTAATTATTTCTCCTGACCTATTTTCCATGTCAGTTGTGTTTTAACGAATTATTTCATATTTTCTTCCATTTTTTTCATTCTTTTGATTTTGTTTAATCATTTCTTGATGTCTCTTGGAGTCATTAGCATCCACTTGCCCAATTCTAATTTTTAAGGATTTATTTTATTTAGTGAAATTTTTCATATCTTTTTTTTTAATTTGGACATATCTGCTTTTCAAAGTGTTCTTTTCTTTAGTGTATTTTCATATCTCTTTCATATGACCAGTTCTGCCTCCTGTGGTGATATTTCCTTCTCTATTTTGGTGTCCTTTTTACAAAGCTATTAACTTTCTTTTCCAAATTTCCTTGTGTCACTGTTTTATTTCCCTAATTATTATTCCACTTCTCTTATTTGACTTTTAAAATCTTTTCTTTCCACCTCTTCAAGGAATCCTTGTTGATTTTGTGTTCTTCTCACATTTTCTTTGAGGTTTGCTCATAGTTTTTTGACTGTTGTTTTCTTCTGAGTTTGGATCTTGCTCTTACCTGTCCCTATAGCAATTTTTTTATGATCAAGTATTTTGCTGTTATTGTTTGCTCATTTTTCCAACCTATCCTATTAACTTACTAGCTTAATGTTAAAGTTGGACTGTGTTCCCAGGGTGGAAGGGGCACTGTCCCAAGCTTCAAATTTTTTATTCTGCTGTTTTCATAGCTAATTTAGGATGTGTGTGAATTTTAGGGAATTTTAAGGTAGTATAATCTAAGGAGCAGTGTGATAACTGTTCTCCTTGCTTGCATTTTGGTCATTACCTAGGAAGGAATCTTGTTCTCCTGGAGTCACAAATGCGACATTTATGTCATAGTGTTTAAGAGTAGGGATTATTTTAATTATTGCTTTCTTGACAATGGATCTGACTACAATGACTCTCACCTAGTAGTTGCCAAAGAAATGCTTTTGTAATATAGTAGTAAGTGTTAGGGTATGAAGTGGAACCCAGGCCCACTGATCTGAATTGAGTAGATGTAGCAAGTATTTATAAGTCCCTACTACACTTTAAGCACTATGCTAAGTCCTTTAGAGTATAATGTTATTTGATTCTCACAATAACCCTGGGATAAAGGTGATATTGTAAGCACTTATAAGGATTTGACTCAACGTCTGATAGCAATTGATTCCCCTTTTACAGTTAGGGAAACTGAAGCAAACAGAGGTTAGGTGATATGCTCAGGGTAACATAACTAGTCAATGTCTGAGACCATATGTGTGAACTCACATCTTCCTGATTTCAGATCTGTCATTATGTACACTGTATCACCTAATTGCTTCACTCTAGGTTTTGCATCACAACATTTAGGAGACAGCCAAGAAATTAAAATAAGGCAAAGTCTTCCAATGCCTTGCATAGTTTGTCCATAAAATATTTTTGGAAAATTACTAACAAGAATTCTACAGACTGAGATGTATAGTGAAGCTACTATTTGCGTCAGATTGAGGGGAATTTTCTTGAGGAATTGGAAGCTTTACTAAGTAATAACAGACTTTTGGGTTTTTTTTACTAATGATGACTTTCAGGCATCATGACATATATACATATATGTATATATATATATATATAAAATATGTGTGTGTGTGTGTATATATGTATATATATATATATATATATATATATATATATATACATATATACACACACACACACACACAAAAGTTGTTCATTGAGTACAGATTTGCCTTGGGATGGGGGTGTTTGGTCACACTGTGAGAATCAGAAAAGGAAATTCATGGAATCTTTTACTCAAGACTTAGAGATAAGATCTTCTGCTCTGCTCATTGGTTAGAGACAAGAATGACTACTCCCTCCTTAATCCTCAACCCCCACATGCAACGTTATGGAATCAATTCATCCATCTTTCAAAATATAGTCTAGAATTCTGAGACACCACTAAATCAAATGTTAAGTCTTGAGAACTGAAGCAAAGAAAGAAATTTAGCTACATTTAAACTAAATTAGTTGAGAAAATAGGAAAGACAAGTTTCTGTCATTATTATATTTGTAAGCCTTCAGAGGATGTTCATTATATTTCTGATGAATGATCTCATTGTAGCCTTAGTATAAGGAGAGACAAAGTCACTGAGTCATTGGTTGAAAGCTCTCACACTGTATCCTTGTGGCCTTTTTGCAATTTGTAGATTTCAGTGAATAATTCTCAGGTAAGCAGTTAATTCCACAGAAAATGAATCATATATATTATGATTTTATTTCTGCACCTATTTAAGCACTATTTTTTCAGAGATTAAAAAAGTCACACTTTCAAAAAAACTGACTAAATACAGATTTATCATCTGTAGCATACCAATTTCTCACTTCGCAGATTAGAAAACTGCTATCTTCAGAGAGTCATTGGTAAATGAGAAGATATTATTTCTCTAGTACAGAGATAAATATAGGATCTGAAAGGCTTTCAGTTTACTACTTCTATGCAAAGTTTTGCACCTAAAAGGCTATATATATCATTGACACTTTAGGAAACCACTGGGTACAGTGGAAATAATATTGGATTAAAAGTCAAAGGAATTGGATTTGAACCCTGGCTATGTCTCCTAGCACCTGCGTGATCTTGAATAAATCATTTAATCACTCTATATCAATTTCCTCATCCAGAAAATGAGATTGTATTACCTGATCTTTAAGATCCCTTGAAGTTGTAAATCTATGATCCTATCATTCTGACCTTTGGAGGACTTACTATAATATTTAAATCCCACATCTAAGCAGGTATAAACCCCAGGAGTACCTCTTTGGTTCAATGTTTAGAAATAGTTTGAGGCTGATGATGACTCATTTTGTACTTATGAAACATGGGGATTAATTTCTTTGAATCTTTTATATCTTCTACTTTGAGGAATGCTGACTTAAAGAAAGAAATTAAAAGGACTCCAGAAATTCATAGAGTTCCAGAAATTCAGCAAAGAAGATCTGAGAAAGGAGTTAGCAATAAACCCAAATTTGGGTCATGGTTCAGATACTTACCACCTGCATGATCCTGGGTGGATCCCTTATCTTCTTTTGCTGTCCATTTCCTCATCTGTAAAATTAGAATAATAAAAACATTATTTTTGTTGGGAGAATTCAATAATAAAATATTTCTAGAGATCTTTAAAATCCCCAAGGTGATATCTAAATAGTAGCTATTATCGTTATTCCACAAATTTAAGTCAAGGAGCAGTTTTTAAGTACCTGCTGTGTGTGGAGTACAAAGAAAAAAGTAAAGCAAGACTTTCCCGCTGGGAGCTTCAGATTTACTGAAAGTAAGCCACATGTATGCACGCATACATGTGTATTTTTCTATATATATCTATATCTGTATGTATATAGAGATAGATATCTTTTCATATCTATATTTATATAAATATGTATATGTATAATATTGTATATATTATATAATATGTATTTATAATGTGTGTACATATATATGTGTGTTGTCTGTGTGTGTTTTCACATTTCCCACAACCTACAGAAGTAAGATCTGTGATCTATATACAGGTCTTATTATTTTAACCACATTTTAGGAAGCTGGAGGGTATTTGAGGGTGAGGGGTTTCAAGATCATGCTATGTGAGAACTGGTTGAAGGAACTGAGAGTTGTTAGACCAGAGACTGGAGTCCTTGAGCCAGGGGGATGGGATGGGTGTGGGAAGGCATGCATATGTCTTCAAATATTTAAAGGACTATCCCTTGGAAGACAGATTCTAGTTATTCTATTGGTCCTAAAGACACAATATGGCTGGAAGTTGCAGAAGTGAATTTTGCCAGTATGGAAGAAAAAATATAAAAATACCTTCCAACTTCTTAATAATAAGAGCTGCCCATGAATGGAAAGAATGATCTTGGGTGAGCTGCCTGACCTATTTTAGTCACTTCCAATAAAAGTCTGCTGACCTGCTGATTGACTGGATTTGCCCTCTCTTACAGTGGAATACATCCAATGAGCTCCCTGACAGCAAGGAGGTTTTCACCTCTCTTTTCATCCCCAGCAAGCAGTGTCTTACTAAGTAGATCCAAATGATTAACTCGCTTAAGATACTGGGTTGAATTTATAACTTTATAAATACATATTACATAACATATACAATATTTTACATACACATATTTATATAAATATAGATATGAAGAGATATCTATGTATACATACAGATATAGATATATAGACAAAAATACACATGTATGTGTGTATACATGTGATTTACTTTCAGTAAATCTGTGCAAATGTCCCATAGAGAACTTTCTGCATTTTAAAGGAACTAGGTAGCACAGTGGATTGAAAAGTGGGCCTGGAGTCAAGAATACCTGAATTCAAATTCAACCGCAGATGTTTTCTGGCTGTGTGACCTTGGACAAGTCATCTAACCTGTTTCCTCCAGTTTCCTCATCTGTAAAATAAAGATAATAATATTAGCTCCTACAACTGTAGCGAAGATTTAATTAGATGATACTTGTAAAGCATTTAGCGCAGTTCCTGGTATATATAAGAAGCATATAAATGCTAGATATATTATGAGTGTCACTATTACTATTTTTGATTAGGCAATATTTATTAAGCTCTTGCTATGTACCTTAAATGCTGTGACTTCAAAGATGAAAATGAGAAATGGCCCTTGCCATCAAGGACCCTTAAAATTTAATGGGGAAGGCAACACACAAAAGGAACTGAAAACAGTGGGGGAGGGAAGGTACCTGATAAGGGGGGACATGTTGGAGAAGTCCAAAGGGGTACAGCTAGGTGGGAAACAAAGAGATGACTGGACTGGGACCCTACTTAAATGAATATTCTTGGAGGAGACCTCCAATCAGAGAGCCTCCCCTCCAATAAAAAGGGTCAAATGTGTGAGTACTGGGGCTGACATGATCTTCTGGGGGAGGGGGGTGATGGAGAAATCACTCCAACAGTTTGGAGGAAACAGTTGGACCAGTTAATGTCTGAAGTACTGCCTCTGATGAGTTGTAATTCTACAAACTACTGACTCTTCCCATTCTCCTGTGATGCTAGACCAACTCTCATCTTTGGGGTATGTGCTTGGTGAGGACATTTGGGGATGGACCAATCAATTTTAAAAATCTCTGTCCAGGTTTGAATAAAGAGAAATTCCATTGATTCCTTTATATCCATTCCTCCTTTCCCTATTCGTTACATTTTTCAAAGGAGAGAAGAAGGGTAAAGAAAGAAAGTTCTCAAAGAAAGAACAAGGTGTTAAGTCACTAGAAATCAATTCCCGAGAAGGGAAAACAGCCAGAGGAAATGTAGAGAGTTAGAAAAGAGCAATAATAAAATTGAGAGAGGATGCATGAGATGCTGAATTTAACAGCAGCCAAACAAAATGAGACTGGGGAAGAAAGAAAGCAGTAAGGGCAGAGGTGCTGAGTAAGGGGTATTTGGTGTTTGAATGTAACTAGAGCAGGAGATTAGAGAAGAGGAGATTTAGAGGAGACGTGATGACTGTCTTCAAGTATTTAAAAAGCTATCATGTGAAAGATTAGATGAGTTCTGTTTCGCCCCAGGGGGCAGAACCAGAAGAAATGGTGCAAGTAACAAAGAGGTAAATTTAAGCAAATGTCAGCAGAAATTTTGCCAATCATCAGACCTATGCTAAAGTGAATTCGGGTTATAGTGGCTGACTGTCTTTCACCAGAGCTCTTCAAGGAAAAGTTGGGTGCATTTCTCTCCAGTCTGCTCTTGGGACTTTCTCTACCAAATCTCAGGTACCTATTCACCCTAGAAACTCACTTTTCCTCTCACTCCTCACATTGAACTACTTTGCTACTCCTGTGGCCTCTCCTTTGATTGGATGTCTACTCTCCAAACTACATTTAAAAGGAGTGTCTACATCAATCACATCTCATTCTTTCCCATACTGCTCTCCAGACTTTCTCTCCCATTAATTTATTTATTTTCTTCCCTCCTCCATCTTCTTTTATATATGTCTTTCCCCATTAGTCAGTAAACAAATATTTATTAAGTGCCTTACTATGTGGCCAGATACTGTGATAAGCCCTAGTGAATGTACAAATGTGAGGTCCTTGCTGTGGGAAGGTGTTGCCTTTCTTTCTACCTGTTTGTATACCCCCAGCCCTTAACACAATTCCTGGCACATGGGAAGTATTTAATAAAAACTTGTTGACTGACAGACTCTGATATATCATAGAGGAAAATCTTGTTCAGATAAGCATTGGTATGGTGTAGTGGGCAGAGTGCTGAACTTGGAATCAAGAAGACCTGGATTTCAACCCCACTTCTGTCATGCTGTCTGTGTGACCTTGGACTAGTCCCTTCACTTCTCAGTGCCTAAAACAAGTCTAAGTTTTAAAGAAGTAGTATATATGCAGTGACAGAAGGGTTTCCTTATTGAGAATCACTTGCACAAATGAACTCAGAATTTTTCTCCTCTGTTCCAAATATTGCCAAATTTTTTCCAAGTGTTCGTCATATGATATCTTTTCCAGACCTCTCACTATTGTACTTGCTCCCTCAAACCACCCCTTACCCCTGCCCTTGACTGCTCTTCAGTGCTGCCCAAACAATACATTGCCAAGAACTGAACACATTGACAAAACTCTAAATATATAAGCTGAACAGGAGAGGACAATGGGGCTGTGGCTTTCCTTTATTCAGACATACGACTTTTATTGATGAAACTTAGGTTTTGGAACAGGTACCTCATATCATTGGCTGCTGTTGACCCTGTGGTTCAACAAAAGGCCCAATTCTCTTCTGTAGGAGGTAATGTCAGAGCAGGCATTTCTAATTCTCTATAGGCACTATTGATGTTTTTTAACCCTAAAACCAAACTTGGAGACTTTTCTGTACTCTCTTCTTCCTAGTGGTTCAAGGCCGTTCTGGCCTGGTGTAGCGATTTTTCATGTTGTTTTTGTCCTCCATCAGGAAAGCTCTCCCTCCTCTTTTGTGATAGCCACACATTAGTATATAGGATATCTCCATTATTCATCAGAACCATTGATCTTAACTAGGATGAAGCAAAAGACACAGAGCAGAGTAGTGCAGAGCATACCAAGTAACTGAATATTTCTTAGTTTCAGTTTCCTCTGCTTTTAAATGAGGGGATTTAGTAAGGTGATCTCTAGAGTCCTTTCCTTTTCTTATAATTTGTGATTCTATAAAGACAGAGCCTTCTTGGAAGCTTCCCCTCCAGGTTAACATTAATTCACTAATCAGTACAATAATAGCATAGTTTATTCTTCAGATAGTAATCAGTGAAATTCTCTAAGCACTTTGGTCCATATGAGAGACCATTCCCTGAAAAATCCTTCCTTTTACTTGATGTATTTCCCATCAAATATTTATTAGTTGTTCATCCTTGAGCAAAAGTAGCACTCTTCCTGTCTGATCTTTAGGGAATCCTTTAAGCTCCCTGAGACTTAATGTTCCCAACTGTAAAATGAGAGTGTTGGACAGATGATCTTTTAGGTGCCTTTAACCCTAGATTTATTGAACTCTGGTATGTACTTTCCAACAGAAGTCAAGATGGTAAAGGTAATTTTCACTCTAGTAGCTTGACATTGCATCATTAAAATAAACGTATTAAAAAGATGTTGTGCCATTCATCCTTTTTTAGATAGTTTTTAGAAGAGGATCATTTTGATATCATTTCTGTTTCTCTGTCCTTCTATCCTCATTCTAATTATTCTCTGTCTCAAGTCTATTTTTGTTCTCAAGAGATTTCAAGTACACTTACCTTAACATGCTTTAATCAACCTTCTCTTTTAATTAGATTTTTAAAAGATGTTGTATCCTTCTACTGTCTTGATCCAAACATGGCTGTTAGCCCAAACTCTTCTTGGGGAAGATGATATACTTCCTGATTCATGATACTAGGTCTGGAAATACACAGACCATAGACTGTCAACAACCATTAAGCAGGGATCCACATAGTGTCTTTAAATATTTGAAAATACAACATTTCAGGAGTTAGTGAAAATAAGGATATGTTTTTCCCCGTCCTTGTTCCCGGATCCCAAGAAATCTATCCATGAGCCCCTTAGATGTCTGTGAATCCAAGGTTTAAGAAGTCATGCACTAGTTCTTATTCTTGAGGAATGATTATAAGAGAGATATTTATAGGATTCCTCTAGTTGCAAATACCTGTTTATCTTCTTTACATGAAGAATTGGGATGGCGCTCTTTCATCAAATCTAATCTCACCATCCATAAATAGAATTAGCTTCTTACCTGCCCTATAACTACGTAGTTCAGATTTTCTCCTTTCATCATATAATTCCACTTACTACCTTCCTGAGATATGTTTTGCTTCTTTTCAATGCCTTTGATATGCATTCCAAAAACTCTACTTTCTTTGATTTTTTTTCTTCAGTCATATCCTTAGTCCTTTTATCTTCTCCAATAAGCCAGAGATGAAAGCCACATTCCTCTAAGGAATTTGCTTTGTCAACTTTCATGAAGATAGGTTGAATTCATGACTTCTAAAATTGGTGATTGTTTCAGGCAGAGAGACAAACATAGCATATATACCCAATGGTACAGATCCATCATCATTGATGTATCCTTTGACATGATGAACCATCATCAATCCCCCACTGAGAAGAACCTCTGATTCATTTTTTACTAGGCTTATTTCTTGTGGGTCCTAGTTACCACAGGTTATTTCAGTAAGTGTCTTATGTTTGTCATCCCTTCTACAACCCTATGAGAATACAAGAAAATCAACACAATCAAAATGACCACAAGTAGACATCCATTCACTGGGCATCAGAAAACGAATTGTAAATGAATATCTAAAAGAAATCATTCATTCATTCAGTCAGCAAGCATTTTTTAAACATCTGCTACATTCTAGGATGTTAGTTGTTTGTCAGCAAGTGTGTATTAAATGCTTTACCACATGCCACACATTATGCAAAATGTGAGTAATACAAAGAAAGAATAAGAAAAGGTCCCTACTCACAAGGAGTTCACAGACAATGAACAAACAATCACTAAACACTCACTATGTGACAGGAGCTGTTCTAGGCTCCAAGGATACAAATACAAAAAATGACATAATCCCATTCTCAAGAATTATCATGGGAGACAACATGCTAATATACAAGTACATATATATATGTATGTATATGTGTGTGTATGTAAATGATCTATTATTCAGAATTAATGCAAAATAAATATAAAATATTTAAATATGTTACTCATGGAGAGAGGACATTCTAGCTTTCTGTACCACTTATTTTCTATGGTTCATGACTACTCCATCTCCCAAAACTTTGATATTCTTGCCTGACTTTCCATTGCTGATTATCTCTATTTTATCTCATACATATCTTATTTGTACATAGCTGTTTTCACATTGTCTCCTTTTAGATCATGAGCAACTTTAGAGTAGGATGCCATTTTGCCTTTCTTTGTATCCACTGTGCTTAGCACAGTCTCTCACTCAGGGTAAATACTTAATAATTGCTTGGTGACTTGAATTACTGGTAAGGGACCTGAATGCAGTAGAGGAGGATCCTGGTGTCAGAAATTTCCTTCCAAACTTTGAATTCTAACAAACTACAAAGAGAGGGGTGGAAAAGTAGTAGAGGAAACTGGTTTGGATTTTTTCCAGCTTCATTGTGGCACCTATCTGTGGGATTTGAGATACTGAAATCAACATTAAAAGAAAACTTAAGCTAGATCATGCCTGAATGTAATACAGTGATGGGGTGAAAACAGCACAAGGATTTGTGAAAATATGATTTTTGATAAGAAAGGTCACTTTACAAAGGGAATAGTATATCTGATATGCTCATTATCACAAAAGAAATCTCTTCAGTGTCAGAACATTTAAGATGTCATATATTTGAAGAGACACATTTGGGAGTTAAGCTGCTTTTTTGATTTATTATGATTTGGACACAGTTCCATCTGCTTAGTGGGTATCTGTTTTTTTTTTCTTTTTTATGTGTAATTAAATAAATCCGCAAATAAATATTTCCTTAGTGCCCCTCTCCATGTATTTAATTTTGCATCCTAAATAGCTCCCTTATCAGAAATTAAACAATAGCAACAAAGTGGTATCTCATAATAAACACTCACATTGAAGTGAAAAGGATTGTCTGCAGTTCCAGTACATGCATTTAAATCCCGTATTTGAGCCTTACCACTAGCATGATGTAGGATAAAGAGCTTCTCCTTGGACTCTAACGTTCTCATCAGTTAACGAGATGTTTGGATTAGGTGTGTATTGAGGTCTCCACAACATAAATATTATATTACATGGTGTAAAAATTTTTGGCTATTCAGTAGTATACAGAGTTGTATTTTCTTAGTGGAAAGCAAACTCTCTGAGGGTAGATATTTTCATTTTGCGTTGGTTTGTCTAGCTTCTAGAAAGGTCCTTAGGACAACAAATTAGGAATTAGTCAAGTAATAAATCCTCATATTATGTGCTTAGGAAATTTCTGTGGTAATGGATTGAATTGGGTTAATATGATATGGCAGGTGAGAAAGTTAATAAAATCTTAGGCAGCATTAAGAGAAATGTATAGTAGGTGTTTAGTGAAGGCTTAAAAATTGAATTAAATGCATGCCTTCTGTGCTAAGATCATTATCTCCACATCTTCCTTATCCCAGACTTGGACTTCATCCTTGAAATCACCCTGATCTCTAATTGGCCTGGATTCAGGCTTCCACCACACTTCCCACACTTCTGGATCATCGCCATGCTGTGTCCCACTCTCCACCCACCTCTGTCATGGGTGACACCTTCTCTCTCACTGTCTCACTTACATGTGTTTGGATTACTTTTCATCTCAATGGCAGTCTGACCCTCAGGTAGCTTGGGATCTCACCACGTTAAACTACATTAGCAAATGGTAAACATTTAATAAATGTTTCTCTTCTCTTCTTGTCTCTCTCAGTGTCTCTAACCATCTTTGACTTCTGTCTCTCCCCTTACTTTCCCTCTCTTCCATAACACCTTTTAATTTCTCTGTCTCTCTCTGTCTCTCTGTCTCTGTCTCTGTCTCTGTCTCTCTCTCTCTCTCATCTGTCTCTCTCTCTCTCTGGTGGGAACAAGGAAGCTTATGGAAATTCGGAGGTGAGTTAGCCCCCTCACACTCTCACAACACCAATTGGTACTGTTGTCATTGAGAATTCTAAGCAGATCTAAATCTAATTTGGCTTTCTTTTTATTAAGACTAGATCTTTTTATCTCATAAAACTTGGAAGTAAGGGATTCTTCCTCAACCTAGTCCCACTCTGAATTGTACAGGACAGGGGTGGGGAACCTGTGACCTTGAGCCCACATGTGGCGTCTAGATCCTTGGGTGTGGTCTTTTGACAGAGTCCAAGTTCTGCAGAACAAATCCTTTTATCAAGGTGATTTGTTCTGTAAAGTTAGGATTCAGTCAAAAGGCCACACTTAAGGTCCTAGAAGTCACATGTGGCTTTGAAGTTGCAGGTTCCCCACTCTTGGTATAGGAGCTTTAACTTCCAGTTTTCCAATTTAACTCAGTTTCCCCTTTCTTAAGCAACTTGGTAGCCCCACCCTGCTCCTGTGGGCTCACTATATTAATGCTGAACTGAGTACAGAATAACCTACCACATCAGCTGAGGCTCATAACTATCAAGCTTAAGAGATCAGCCAGCTTTAGCCTTCCTGGTGGCTAGGATTAGAGGCATATGTTGTCATTTCTGGATTAAGTTGGTTTTTCGCTGGATAGATTAATTCTGATTTCTGGCCTCTTCCTTCCTTCTAGTCATCTGAATCCTGGTCACACTTGGGGCTTATAGGACTGGGTCCTTTTTTTTTCTTTCTGTCTTTATTCCACAGAATGGGAATGTCGTCTAAATTCAGACTTCCTTTCCTTCTTCGCTGAGTGGAATAGGAAGAAAATAATTATGGGTAGTATTGTTCTATGCAAGAATAGTTGTGATCAAATTGACCTAACTCTATAAGTCATTTTTATTCCTTCATGTTTTGTGCCTGAAATATATTCAGCAAAAGCAGAAATATTCATTAGGACTTCTCAGGGCACTTCCTCATCCTAGATGAAACCCCCTAAATTGCTCTCCATTGCCTACGTGACAAAATACAAATTATTTCATGTGGCACATGAAACCCTCAATAATGGATCTAAATTTTATGTTTTTCTTTAACTCACACTTCTCCTATTCCCTTCTGTATTAGCCAAAAATGAATACTATTTTTTGAGGCTGTTTTGATTTTTACTATCTCCCTAAATTTGCATACGTGGTCTCTAGCAGGAAAACAATAACATGCAAATTTCTTCCTCTCCGAACTTAATTGAGAGGACTTTTCCTCCTTGAAGACTTTCATGATTTACTCAGGTAGCTTAAACTACTGTTTAGGTTGCATAGAGACCCAAAGTATACAGAATGAGGGATGTCATCACCCTATCATATTTTACCCTTAATCAGACCTGTATCTGAAAGACGATGATACTATATTTTCAAAAGAAATTTGGCATTTTGGAGTATGACTAGAGGCAGTTTCTTGGAATGATGAAGAGACTGGAGAGCACCAAGTGAATGATTGCATAGTTATTTAACCTGGAGGACTGGAGCTGGGGGGCATGACATAGCAGCTGTCTTGAAGAATAAATTGGACTTCCATATAAAGAAAAAGAATGATTTAATCTGCTTGATCCCAGAGGGAAGAATTAGGAGCAATGAGTGTTAATGTCAGGCAAGTAAATTTTGCTCAAACAAATCATTAGTCCCACACAAAAATTGGAATGGATGTCCTTGGGATTTAGGGAGTTACCTATTTTGGAAGGTCTTTAAATGAAACCTAACTGGTCTTAGGTTGAATATATCATAGGTACCATTTTCTATGATCGCTGAAATATTACTGACAGTGACTGAAGCAATTATATCTGTCCATTCTTTGAGGGCTCAAGGATATGTGGCATCTGGGCCAGGAGACTTTAGTTCACCAAAGGCAGATAGAGACTCTCAGTATCTCTTTACTCTTCTTTAGTATCAATTCCCTATTAACCACTTTTGTTCATCTGTTTCCAGTGAATAGGCAATGGTTATCAGTTATTTTTCATCTTTGTATGCTGAGAAGCTACTATGATGCCAATGTACTTAATAAATATTTTTTGAATCATGAAATTGATATAAAAATGACCAAGTCTAGCCAGGTGGGAAGGAACCCAGTTTAGAGTGGAATGCTCCATTGCTTTTGAGGCATTAGGATAAACAAATGAAAATTCTGAGGATCAGAAAGAGGAAGGGATTTGAATCTATTCATACATGTCATCAATGACAAAACTTAGATTTGAACCCAAGGCCTGTGGTTCTTAACTCAAGTGTTGTCCCCTGGTACTAGGGCCTAGCTATCCCCAGGTATTAACCTGCAGAGAGGTATTGTCTTCATGAGCATATTTGTGCCACTGGGTCTTGTTCTTCTGTTGTTTTTAGGTAATTTTTGAGAGGGGTATTTCTTTTACATTTTAACATCATATATTTTAGAGCTAAAGGAACTTTAGAAGTAATTATCTTAGTTCTCAGACAAGTAATAAGAGGATTAATGAGTCTAGGATTTCTCTGAAAAGAAGGGGGATTAGACTACTCATGGAGAGAGATAGGAGAGATTTATTGTGTGAACTTATTTTGGGGAGAAGGTGTTAGACTTGTGATGTCATTGGCCCAGGGAGTTGCTGCTATGGAAACACCCTAATATATAATAAGCACTTTAAAAATGCATGTTGATTGAATGATCCAGGTAAATGCATAATTGATTTGGAACTTAAAGTTTCAGAGAGTTTCCTTTCCTCATTGGCCTTTTGGACCTCTTTTGCCATTTGGGTTAGTATATTTTTATTTTTTTATTTTTTTTTATTTTTTATTTTTTGGTTTTATTTTTAGTTTTTATTGAAATGCTTAATTTGCTTACCTATGTGAATGCCTTTCAAATGTAAAGTACAAGTGAATTAAATACTGGTTCCAAACTGATTTTTCTACAAGTTGATAGGATGTATATAACCTGAAAAGTGGGCAGGGTGTCCTTTTTTTAGATAACCTTTTATTTGTATATTCTGTGATACTGTACAGAAATCCTAACACAAGTGATTTTTCTGATATATTGCTCAATGGATCCACAAACTGGTTGTCATCACTTCTTACAGCGCACAATTAGGAACGAAGCAGATTCAAATAATTTATTCTAGACCTTTTCTTCTTTCATATTCTAAAACATCTTCTTGGTGTTGTTGGAGGAGGAAGGCCCACAGGCCTGCAGTAGTGCCCAAGGCTAGTACAACTTTCAGCCAATTGGGCTGGTCATTTTGGTTTCCCCGAATGTAAAA
>CM053769.1:475789765-475826456 GCA_028658325.1 Potorous gilbertii | reverse complement strand
TCTTGGTTTTAGTCCTAGTTCCTTTGATTTCTGGAATATCCTATTCCATGCCCTTCAATCCCTTAATGTAGAAGCTGCTAGATCTTGTGTTATCCTGATTGTATTTCCACAATACTGGAATTGTTTCTTTCTAGTTGTTTGCGATATTTTCTCCTTGACCTGGGAACCCTGGAATTTGGCCACAATGTTCTTAGGAGTTCCTCTTTTTGGATCTCTTTCAGGTGGTGCATTCATAGTGCCTATCAATCAGCATTTATTAAATGACTAGTATATTCTAGGCACTGTACTAAGCATTGAAGATACAAAGAAAGAGCAACAGTAATTCCTACTTTCAAACAGCTCCCAGTTTAATTGGGGAGCACACCATGCGAATAACTATATTCATTGAAAGGATAAATCATATATGTATTGATATGGGGCAATCTTAGAAGGAAGACACTAAAAAGGAGGACTGGAAAGCCTTTTTGAGAAATCTGGGACCTTAACTGAAATTCAAAGGAAGGTAAGAGACAGAGAATAAGAGGGAGAGATTTCTAGGCATAAGAGCAGCAAGGAAAACACTTTGAGTTAGGAAATTGAGTGTAGCATGAAAGAAATAGCAAAGAGGTTAGAGCCACTGGATCCCAGAGTACGTGGGAGGAAATATAGTACAAGGCTAGAAGGGAGCAAGAGGCTATTAGTGACTTTGAAAGCCAAAGAGAAGATTTTTTTATTTGATCCTGGAGGTACTAGGGAGCTACTGGTTTACAGTACAACATAATAAACTTACAATATATGGTGTTGTGTGTTTGTATACATATTGTGAAGGTGTTTAATGAATAAGATATGGTGTGGTAAAACTTACATTTTTGCGATAAATTCAAATGACCTCAATGTCCTATTGCTTCAATCATTCCTCTTTCTTCAAACAGAATTTTTTACTCAATATTCAGTCATGATAATAATCTTTGATTTTCACATTTTATCTGAAAATTCCTTTCATTCCTGTTAAAGTATAATTTATTTTAAAATAGTTATTTTTATGCCTCCTTTTGAAACCAAAAATGCTCATATACAAAGAGAATAATGCTTTATATCCTTCACAATTTGGTTTAACTTTTCTTTATCCAACAGATCATTTTCTCTCACCCCCAACTTCATTTTGTGCCTCTTTTTTGAAACCAAATTGATCACTTATAAAATAGGCAACACTTCTCCATTCAACATTAGAATTTTCCATTATAATACATGCAAATATGTATAATTATGTTCAGATGAATGTTTAACAAAATTGATGTTTAACAAAATCCATGTATATGTATATATGTGTATGCATCTTTCAGTATGATGTCACTCATGTGTATGCTTCAGAAAACCTTTTAAAGAGGATGCATTAAATATTCTTAGGACCATCCTTGAGAACTTGAGGGTACATGAAATCAGTTTTCCATGGTTCTGGTAATACTACTGGTTCACTACCTCTTTCAGTACCACATGACAGCACAGAGGTGAGTACTTCATAATGTCATGGAAATGAGTGACTCACAATTTCATGAAGGTTATTCTCACTTCTCAAAATCTATGTTCTTGAAATAGAAGGTGTAGTGACTTCTACTAAATTGTATTGAAAAAACCTTTGAAAATTGTTCCAAAACAGACCATATAATCTTTTGACATATATATATATGTATATATACATATATATGCCCAACATTTGATGCTTAAAATGCGTTTTTCATTCATTCTGTAATTTGAGATTTATATGAAGAGATATAAAGTGAAGTAAGAACAAAAATACAATTTTCGCAATGAGTACAGCATTATAGATGGGTACATCACCAAAAAGAAGATGATGATTAATTGAACAACCAACAATTCTCCCAGAGAAAGATCATGAAACATGCTTCCCTCCTTTTAGCATTATCATGGAAGACTCTTAGGGTAGATTATTGTATATTTTATAAGATGATAAAAAAATTAAATCAATTTAGTCCTTTTTTAAAAAATAACTGCTATACTTTCTTACAAAGGAACATTCGACTTTTAGAGAAGGGGAATTTTCTGAAATACACAATTTTTAAGAAATGAATATTTACCTCCACAAATTTGTAAACAAAGCAAAATGTAGTAGGTTAGTAATACTTATTTTTCTTTCAAATTACTGAATTCTAAATTAAAAGAAGGATATAGAGGTTATAGACTATAGCTTCTTCATTTCCATGTAATATAAACAGAAGATTTAAAGGATTTGCCCAAGGTCACAAAAATGGGAAGTGGCCAAATTAAAATTTGAATTCAATCCCTCTTTCTCTCTCCTGTCCTAGATTACTTTTCAACATACCTTGCACCTAATATCACAATATAGTTAAGAGGAAAGTATCATATGAAATATAAGAAACTATAGAAAGGCAAGCTGATTCTGCTCTTCAGTTTTATGAACCTGTCTTGATAAGGTACTGTTTATTTTAGAAGATGATGTGTGAGGGATAACATACTTGAACAAAAGCCTGGAATGAGCTTGTCTGTGTCAATATGCAGTTTTTTTTTTTGTTTGCAATTTGCACTTATATAAAGATTGTTACATTTTGAAAATGTCAAACCTGCACAGTGATTCACTTGATATTCCCAGATGTCATTATGATGTGTAATACCATCATTTCTAGATAATTCTTCACTTGACATTTACACCGGTGCTGTTCTGAATGTGTATTCTGTTACTGCCCTTGAACAGCCAAAAGTGGAGAGGGAGTGAACCTATGCAAAGTTCAGTCAAGGTTCAGTCAACAGTGTCACGCAGAAGCCGAAGCAAAGTCTGTTTTGTGAAGTGAGGTGTGATACCAAGAATTAAGGAGGTAGTGGGCCCGCTATAATCTGCCAAAATATGGACTATTATGTTTGGTACCTGGTAACATTGTAGGGAAAAAATAATTAACTTATAGAGAGTTTGGGAGCTCCGCTCAGATTTTCTATCATTTAAGAAGGATTCCCAAGCCATTCACTTCACCATTTGCTATCCAGCTGCTCTTGTGGACTTTATAATAATCTCCAGATGCTCATTATTCTGTAATTCATACCTTCTCAAATCATTTCCCATTACAGCTACAGGACCTCATTATGCCACAAACTGGGTACCTTTGGGCCCCCTGCTTTACATCTGTTTTTTATGTATGATCTTCCCCAAGTCTCACTGGTAGCTTATGAACTTGGGCAAGTCATTTAACTTCTCAAGGTTCCAAGGCAACTATTTCAGACTATAAATGATAGAGGAGGCACCAATCTGATTCAATAGAGGAAATGTTTTATCCATCATTGAAGTCTCAGGTCCTGATCTGCCTCCAATACATCAATGATTTCACAGATCCATTGAAGAATTGAATGCATGCGAAGTAGTTAAACATAAAGTGTTTGGGATGGAGAGGACAATGCTTCATGCAGAAGATGGTGCTTGAATAACATCTTAAGGAAAGAGAGATACTCTATGAGGCAGAGGTAATGAGAAAGTTTGATTTAGGCTGGGGACAGCCAATGAAGAGATGGCGATAGTGTCCTCAGTGAGGAATACTGAAAAGTCAGTTGGTTGGCTCACAGTGTGTGGGAAGAATAATTTCCAGACCAGAAAGATTGCTTGGAGGTAGAATGTGTTGGGCTTTGAAGCTAAAAACAGAGATTTTTAAAAATTAGATGTTAGGGGCAATAGGAAACCATGGGAGGTAAGTAGTGTAGTAGCATGGTCAGATTAACACCTAAGGAAAATTACTTTGAGGCAGTGTGTAGGGCGGACTGGAATAGGGAGAGACTTGAGAATGATTAATTAACAGTTCCATTAATTCAAGTGAGAAGTATTGAAAACCTGAGCAAATACGGTACCTATGTGACTAAGGACAAGGGGCCAGATACCAGGGATGTTGCAGAGGTAAAAGTAGTTTAAGTGTATGGATTGAGGGATAGTGAAGAGTCAAGGCTAATGTTGAGGTTACAACCCTGGAAAACTAAAAAGGAAGGTGATGCCTTTGACAGATAGAGGAGAAAGAAGGATAGTGGAGGGATAGTGAAGAGTTGTTTTGGACACTTTGAATTTCAGACCTTCTGGAGCATCCAATTTGAAATGTCCAAAAAGCAATTGGTGATATAAGGTCAAATATAGGAGGCAATGCTTGAACCCAGGTCTCCCCCAATTTTGAAGGGAAATGCCTATCTACAAAATTGCTATGCCTTTTAATGAGATTTTTAGGTATACCATCACTTAAGTCACACTTCTAACACAGAGAATAAGTAAATCTTCCAATTAAGAAAATTGGTAATGTTTTGTACCTTGTTTAGTTTAGTGACTGTCACTTTCCTCCCACTATCACCACCTCTTAATTTCTGTTAAATTGTAGTAGTCAGAGTTTTTGACAGGAGTAAGCTCATTCTTTTTTTAAAATAACTTTTTGAAGTTTTTTTTTAATATCAATATAATTTTCTCATGTATAACTCTACTTCTCAAAGACCCATTTCTAGAATATTTAAAGGCAAAAAGAGGAAAAAATCAGCATAATTGTTAAAAATTGATAATATATGCATATATGTGTACATATATGTATATACACACACATACTCAATGTTTTGTATAACATTTATGGACCTTCCAACTCTGCAGAAAGTTGTAGAAGAATCTTCTCTGATCTGTACAACTACAACTTTTCTTTGTTTCCATTCTAGTTATTCCCATGGGCATTGTTGTAGTTACTGTGTGTATTCTTTTTGTTGTTGCTGCTGGTGTTCTTAGTTCATTCTGTATTAGTTCATAAAGACCTTTAATATTTGTAATTGTTCATCACATTCGACATTTCTTACAGCACAGGAACATTCCATTCCATTTATATACTAAAACTTGTTCAACTATCCCCCATTGATGATATCTATTTACAATTCTTTGCTATCACAAAAATGTATAATTATTTTGGTTTATATGGAGACTTTTTTCTTTTTTCCAGAATCTACTTGAAACATAAGTCTAGCTATGGAATCTCTTGGCATGGAAATTTTAGTCACTTTATTTGCATTCCATATTGCTTTGCAAGCACTTATGATGATATACAGCTCCACTATCAAGGTATTAATATGCAATCCCATTACTCCTCCAACATTGTCAATTTCCCTCTTTTGTCATCTTTGTCAATGTGCATAGGATGTGGTGAAACCTCAGTTTGATTTATATTTATGTTGTTGGTGATTTAGACAGTGATTTCATATGACTATTAAGAACTTACAATTCTTTTGACCCCTGTTTATTCATATAATTTATCTATTTTTTACCATTAATCTACTGGATAAAAATTTTTTTCTCTCAAATTCTAATTTCCTTTTCTCACATTTTTTCTATCATCAATATCACCATTCATTTTTCTGGTTCTCACCTATTTAGAATTGAAATCTCAGATAAAGATGATCCATTTGACCTGTTAAATATTTTAATTTGGAACAGTAGAAGGATTAAAATTGAGAAAGGAATACTGAACTGAGCACGTGTATTATGATTAGGATCTAGATTTGTGATTCCGTAAGTATAAGGAGGAAGATCCTTTTATCAATGCATTTTAGCACCTTCTTTGTAACTCATAGATCTAGAGAATCATCTAAAACGTGGAGAGGATGAGGCGCTTATTCAGAGTCACATGATCAGTATCTGTACCTGTCAGATTCATGACTTGAATACATTCAGATCTCCCTGACTTTAGTGGTTGGCTTTTTATGCATTGTACTGCTTACACCAGATCATATATGCATGGATATCCAGATATAAGTATATAATACACGTATGTACACATGTCATATAAGTCTATGAGCACTTCTTTACATATGTGTGTGGTGTTTGCATATGCAAGCATATTATATATATATATATATATATATATATATATATATATATATATACACACACACACACACATACACATATATGAAATGCCTACATAGAAATGTATATGTGTATCTAGATATCCTTATAGGAATGCTTATGTGTATTTCTGTGTGTCTATGTGTGCTTGAGTAATCTTGAACAAGTCACTTAATCTAGGGAGTCCTTCATTTCCCCATTTATGCAATGAGGATATTGGACTCCTAGATGATCAAACTTCCAATCAGTTCCACCTACTCCAAAGTGGGGTAGTTGCCACAGGAGGTAATGTGTACCTTCGTAATTATGAAAGGACTTGGCTGGATGTATTCATGGTTGGTTATGTTTTGGCAGGATAGTTTTCCCAGGCAGCAGAGAGTCACTACGGTCCATTTAAACTCCTGACATGTCATAATTTGTGTTATCAAATCTCTACCAGTCCTATATCCTAGGGCACTTTGTAATTCCAGAGCTATGATGATTTTAATGACCTAGCTTATCTTCCCCATGGTAAATTTTGACACCTTTCTCAAAAGCTAATCTTGTGAGTTGAATTATATCATCATATTAACACAATAGTAACATACGGGGTTTTTCTAGTTAGTTTTTAGGTTTTGAATTTCCTTCTCTCTGTACGTACAGTCTATGACTGCTTTTGATTACATAGATGATTTCCCAATCTAAATATCTTGTGAAACTTCCTGACATCCAAACTTCTCACTGAAACAGAAATATTCATGTAAATTGATATTTGCTAGTAGCTAATTATGATCTGTTAGGGTTATAATGCAGCTGTGCAGTCTGGTAGCTCCATCTGCATCTGAGAGAAGGCTCTAATGGCTAATGCATGAAAAAAATTTGGCTTAATTCAACCAAATCATGAGGAATTATGTGCAAAGAGCATGTAAGTTGGAGCTGGGAGGTCCTCGTTCACATTTTAGCTCTGCCACTCTCACTTCTGTCTGTGTGACCTTGGCAAATCATACTTTATCTGCCTAGGCCTGAGTTTTCTCTTTGGTAATATTGTTTGAAAAAAGACTCTAAGGCACTTCTAGCTTTAATAATCTAAGTATTTATTAAGTACTTATTATGTATACAAAATTGACTTCAGTTCTTCTGGAGAGGAGAAAGTAAAAATTCATATGAGGGTTTGATTTCTGCCTGAGAAAGATAGCGAGAACTGGATAAGAGCTTGGTGAAATTATTGTAGAAAAGATTTTCAGGCACAGACAGACTGAGTTAGCCTCTGAGATCATCCTCAATTCTGAGGTACTCTGGTATTATAGGGGAGAAAAGCAGTATTGTTTTCAGAACTATACAATCCTCCTGGAATTATAAATAATTTATGTGAACAATCTTTCCTCCTCCCTCATGCTCTTCACCATGTTCTTGCCACCTTGACTTCGGCCATAAAAGTGAAGCTAGGTATGTGTGGGTTTTCTTTGTTTTATCACTACCCTTTCTCTGTCCGGACACCATGATAACATCTTTGCCTCATGTCTCTTGTTCAGCTTGGCCATCTGGACACCAATCACTCCTCTCCATGGGTTCCAAATCTTACTGGTCAGCCTCTGACCTCAGTGATTTCCCAAAGATTTAATTTCAAAAGTTTAAGAACTCTCTATTGCCTCTAGAATCAAACACAAACTCCGTTGTTTGATTCTTAAAGCTTTTGACAACCTACCTCCAGAATGCCCTTCCAGGATAAGTACATGCTTTTTTGACCCAAACACTAGAACATGGGGTGAAACTGACCCTCCTGCATTTCCGTTCCTTATCTCTGGAACTTTTCACTGCCTGCTCACTGTACTCAGAATGCTCTCTCTCCTTACCTCTTTCTCATGGGCTCTTTAGATTCCCTTAAGGCTCATTTCAAGTGATATTATTACATAATGCTTTTTCTGCCTTCTCTTTAGCCTTCATGGCCCCAATATTGTTTTTTTTTAAAATTTTGCATTTATTTTGTATTTATTCATTTGCATAAATATTATTCCTGACAATAGAATGTGGGACTTGAAAGGTGGGAGATGTTTACCTTTTTGTTTTTGTATCTTTGGTGTCTAGTAAAATGAGTAGCATAGAAAAATAATCCACTAAATACTTATTGAATGAGAAAGGCAGAAGAGAAAGTTAGGGTCTACTTCCTACATTTCTATAAGTATTTTCCCATCTAACATGGCCAATTTGCTTACTTCTTTGATATCATTCTTGACTGGTTTAGTTTCCATTTTTGATTTAGTAGCCTATTTTGTCTTCCAGCCAGTTGAAATCTAGCATCAGTGACCTCAGAATTCTAAAGTCAGTCAGTCAGTGATTAATCATTTATTAAGTGTTTACCATGTGCCAATCATAGTACTAAGTGCCAAAGATACAAATTCTTGTAAAAGTCAATCACTTCTGTCAAAGGTTTTTTGGTCTAATAAAGGAAGTTGTGTGCACAAAACTGCTTTCAAACAAGTTATGTAGGGGATAAACTGGACATAATTCACAGGGGGAATTGCTAGAATCAAAAGAGGATAGGAAAAGTTTCCTATAAAATGTCAGATTTTGGCTGAGACTTGAAGGGAACCAGTGAAGCCAGGAGAAGGAGATGAGAAAGGAGAGAATAGCAATACATTATTAAGTGCCAAATTGGAGATTGCAGACACCAAGGACTCTAGGATTTCAGAAAAGACAAAGCCCACTTGGAGGTGAGAGGTTATGAAAGAAAGATTCAAGGAAGATTCATTGTAGACCTTGATGAGTGGGTAAGGTGTGTGTGTGTGTGTGTGTGTGTGTGTGTGTGAAAATAATTACAAATCAGGGAAATATCATGGATAAAAGCTAAGAGAGGATAGAATCACAATACCACAGGACTGTAGAATTTTAAAGTGAGGAAGAAAGAATATATAATATGAATCCTACAATTTCAGAATTGTAAGAAAATGTTTGTACCACCTTGTGCTATGCACAACTAAACCTATAATCCACCCCAGTCAAGCCTTCATTGTAGAATACCTGGTCAACATTTTGTGTTTGAGGAAATTGAGGCAATCAGAAGTAGATCAACTTGCCCAAGGTCACATAACTAGTAAGGTTTGAGTTTATATTTGAATTCAGAGCTTCCTGATTAGACATCTGCTAAATATCTCCTGTACCACTAGCTAGTGAAGGAAGACCTCATTATTTCTCAAGGTAGCTCATTGTACCTTTATATGATAGTACAATGAATATTGCTAAATTTGTTGTCAGAGAACCTGCGTTCAAATCCTGATTTTCCTTCTTTTTGTGGTATAAACTGGCCCATGTATGTTCTATGCTGTCTTGTTAATAAGGAAGTTGAATGATTTGTAAAGTCTTTTTTTTAAGCTTCAAAAATATATGATCCTAACCTGTACCCATCTCATTTTATATTTGAGGAAACTCAGACTTAGATGTGATCTGAGTTCACTTCTATGGTCTCTTCTACTTCAAAACCACATAATCCTGTATTATATGATATCCCAAGGTCACATATCCCCATTAAAGGATTCTTTCATTATACCTCATTGAATATTGGAAGTTTAATATAGATGATTAGAGACCTTTCATTACTTTCTTTCATGGACCATCCATTCATTTGAAGCTATAGCTGCTGCCTATACTGCCAGATGCCAGCAAGGCTCTGCCTTTAGGCTTGTGGGCCAAGTTGACTTTTATTCCCAGAGGGAATTAATAAACTTTGGAGTCCCTTCAGAGAGTGCCACCAGTCTGCTATTTTTGCTTTATAAGAATAAATATCCTGGACATGTGGAATTGTCACAATTTGAAAAGTCAGATCTTAATTACAACGGGAATATGGAAGCCTGGGTCTAGATCATCCCAAACAACAGAATAAGTAGATTTGGCACTAATTTCTGATTTCAGATCTAATTTGAATTTCAAAGATAGGTGCATTTATAAACATAAAAATGAAGCCTGTGATTATTTCCTAAATAAACTTCATAGGTCAATAGACACCAAAAGATAGGCAGATGGTACTATTTTCATTGTTTCCAAATATTAGGAAGAAATAAAGAGCTAGGTGATTTCAGTGATTGTTTTTAGATGTTAAAAGTAATAAAATTATTAGCAATGATTATATTGATCTACATAGCTATGCATCCATTTATGAGAAAAATAATAAAATTTGATGTTATAATGTATCTGTGATCTGATCAATGCCAACAGTGTGGATCACAATATAAGAACTTAAGACTTATGCTGCATTTTTCTATATCAATGTAAATCCCCCAGACAAAAATGGCCCAACATAGTAAAGATTTTACTATAGGTATTTTCACATTTTTGATTGTTAATGTAGCATTTGGGTTTTGAAATAACAAACGAGGTTATCATTCATATTGTATTATCAGATATTTTCTGAATGAGGTCTTTAATGTGGATTTCTATGTAGAAATCTTTGCTGGCAGCAGACTGCACAGTGTCTAGCCCCATTGTGTGTCTTTCCATTGCCCTTTGAATTATACATTGTGTTGATTACTTTCTGATTAAGGGGTCCAAATTTCTGGAGTCTCCCAGAGCACCACTTAGTCAAAAATGATTTTTAAAATATTGTGTTAAAGATTTAGGAATGTGTGTACATGTGATACTCAAAAACACGTGTGTACATAAATTCCTGTGATGCAATACACATATATGCCTGAATATCTAATATGTGCCTTATACCTGAAGGAAAACAATATATCATTTGAGTTTTCGATGTGCATATAATATAATTTTCAAAAATATGTTTTTATAGATACAAACAGAAGAATGAATATTACTATTTTTCAAACTCAATTTCTAGTGAAATGGATTGGTTACAACAGAGAGCCTGTGGTGACAGATTCCCTCTACCAATAAAGGTCAGCAAGATTTCTGCAATTTCTAGTTTAAGAGAGGTTTCTTGGGCCTTGAGGGGTTAAGTGATTTACCTAGTAACACACAGCCTTATATGTTTGTTGTGGAACATGAACCTAGTTATTACTGACTCCAAAGCAAACTGTCCACTCATTATACTATGCTATTCCTTTTGTGTGTGTGTGTGTGTATTTGTGTGTGTGTTTGTTTGTGTGATATACTATACCACATATATGGAAAGTACTATACAGTGGCACCTGTCCCTTGTCCATCTCCTTTAGAGGCATTAAAGATACACACAGGAAAAGGTGGCAGTGTACCATTGCAGGTTGTTTTCTCTCTTAATATACACAAGCACATACATATATGTTACTCAATCAATAGGTCAATAAACATTTATTAGGTACCTACTATGTGCCAGGCATTGTATTAAGCACTAGACACACTGTTCTAAGTGCCAGAATGTATGTAAATATGTATTCATTTGTGTACACACATAAATTTATATGAATATCCATAAACTCTATTATCCATAGATAATACAGACAGAGATGGAGGGATGCAATATGGCAGTGTTGCCTCCCTGTGTGTTTGTGTGTGTGTCTATGTGTGTGTATGTGTGTGTGTGTGTGAGAGAGAGTGAGAGAGAAAGAGAGAGAGAGAGAGATTGCAGTATATGTGGTGTTCAGTGAGGATTAGCACCTCTGGTGTCAAAACTTACTGAGCCCTTTCCAGGGCTGCTCATCCACCTTTGGTGTCCAGTTATTTCCCCATTCTGACCTGTGGCTCCAAGAAGCTGTAGCACATACAGCAGCTACACCTTGGTAAAACTGACAGGTGTCAAACCTGTCAGTGAATTTAGGGGAATGCCTATCCCAAGCACATGAAGATTTCCCTCTAGATACAATGGACTAATGAGAATAATTTATTTCATTGGCTATGAAGCTGGTTGAAGCAGGCACTTTGGAGTACTTAGAACTCGATTAGACATCAAAGATACTAAAATCGTTTACTGCATCCTGGACCATCACCAGTGGTCTTGACTTTGTCTTGTTCTGGGACTTGTTTCACTCTGGAAGAGAGAGTGAGCCTGTTGACCTTGCATAATTATGTTTCATCAAATCCAGTTCACATGCAAGTCAACATATCACCTTCCTGATGTCTTTGGTCCTCTTCAAAAAGAAAGGATGAACAACAACACTTAGGATTGCAAATAAACATATAAATATGTGCATAAATCTATATATATTTCTATATTACTACATACATACATATGCAAATATATACTTATATATGTGTATACACTCTGTGTGTGTATATACGCAAAGTAATTTAGTAAATAGTCATACTACCTGCACTTAAATTAATTGAGATATTTAATTAATCAATTTCATTCATAGACTTCAAAGTGACAGAAGCCCTTGTAATTGGACAAATGCTATGAAAGAATGTTATTTTGATAAAATTAAGAACCCTTGGCTATTGCTTGAAGTAATTTATAAATCATTGAGTGAGTTGAAAAGAGAATATTTTCTGAGACAGGAGCAAAAGCCACCTTCTAGCAAACATCCCTGAGATGAAATGTAGTGCTGTGGTGGAAAGAATACCTTTGGTTTTAATATTGTCTTAAATCTCTCCTTCCTGTATTTGACCAGAAGATGGTTTTGTTATTTTCTAAGAGTCTGGAGGATTTTGACCTAAATTTTAGTCTACTTGCTTCAGCCAGTGGCTAATATTACAAAGAAATCATGAATCTAGGGAGAGTTTGATTGTTTTACTCCTACCCACCATTATGTTCATTGCTCTGTCCGCTAAAACAAACATCCCAAGGAACCGTCCAATGGAAATGGATGAGATATTGAACAAAGAGGCATTTTTATTAAAAAGAAAACTTAGGAATCAAGAATAAATAAAATTCAACTGTACAAACATCATGAATCTAATAGTCTTTCAGTTTCTAGAGTTAAAATGTTGCAGGGACATCTTTCTCACCTCTCTCTCCCTCAATCTCTCTCTCTCTCTCGTTCATATATATGTATATATATATATACATATATATGTAACATACGCATTCATACATGTGTATATATTCATATGCTAAATATCACATAAACACTTAAGTGATCAGACGTCAAGTGGAAGATGAGAAAGTGAAAAGAGGCAAAGCTGAGAAAACATCATTAAATCTGTAATAGAACATCATATGTGTCATTCATCACTTGATTCTACAATCTCTTATTATACCCTTTTAAAATTGAGTAGATTGATTCTAACTTTGCTTTGAGAGGTCTTGGAAAAATCAGAAATACTGAAAGAAATCCATGCAAATTAAGTCCTGCTTGTGGAATCTGAGGGAGAGATAAGTTTGTCTCAGGCATTTTTATGACCATGTTGACAAGCTAAAAAGCATGATTGCGTCATTTCCAGGTCTCTGAATATAGCACTTCCACACAACCATGCCAATCACTGTGAAGAACAGAATTTATTTTTTGGACCATATCTTTTATCATTATTAGAGCAATGCTGTTACTAGTCTGGGAGGACAGGAAACCAACAACTGATGCCAACATCCATAAAGAGGGAACAAGCCTCTATCCCTCTATCCTATTTAAACATATGGTAGTGGATGGGTCTGTGACTTAATATTAGACTGGTGAGAGAGAGGTAAAGGAGAGAGAGAGAGAAAAGAGAGAGAGAGAGAGAGAGAGAGAGAGAGAGAGAGAGAGAGAGAGAGAGAGATTCCTTATAGCTGATCAGATAGGATGTGGGATTATGGTTACCTATGTGCCATTCTAATACCTTATGCATAGTGCAATGAGCTACTTGATGTCTTAGGGCCTTGAGCTAAAGCACTGAACATTACTGACTCTATATATGGGCAATTCCCTTATCTATTAGGAATGCCAACTTAAGAGGTTGTGGTTCCTGGGCAATCAACAGCCTTGGAACACTATTTGACCATTCTGAACTTCTGCCAACTTAGACTTATTATCCCATCAGCACTCTTCACATCACTAGGAATCTTTCAAAGTGATAAATATGAAATGAAAGAGTTAATAGGAACAAACAGAATTGTCACATCTTTGAAATTAATTATCTCATTTTTAGGATCAGAGGAGCAACTAACTGACAGTAGATAACACCAGCCTTCTGCTGGCAAGGCATATGGAAAACTCTCAGGTCTCCTTTTCTTCCCAGTATGATGAATGAGATGAGATTGGTTTCTGGCAAAAAGTTGGTGGGTCTGGGCTCAGATTTGCTTTCCAATGACCTTGGAGCTTAAGGTATGCTAAGGAGGGCTAGTGAGAAATTTAAACAGACAGTCATTTAGATATGGCTCTCTTAGAAAGAAATAATGCTTCACTTCCAGAAGGAGGCCAGCTCCCTACAGTCATACTCATGAATGTTGAGGCAGCTGCTCTCACTGTCACATCATGCACGTCAAAAAGTACTTACACCTGATGCTGGGACGACTTCAATCAACCACATTTTAGCACCACAGGATTGAAGATTTGAAAGACACCCACGAAATCTTGCCATATTTCTTCTTGATAGAACAGATGAGGAAAGTATCACCCAGGGCAATAAAATGACTTGTTTAAGGCCATACAAACAGCGAAGGACAGAAAGGATTTGTCTTTTATTAACATATCAGTGGTCATTTCCTTTCCAAAATCAATCTAGGTTATATCCATTTCATCTCCAACAGCTTTGAATGGGAAACTGTGCTTTCACATAAGAGATCAATTTTTCAAATCATCAGCCTCGGGTATAAATAGTAGCTTTCTGTTAATCACTAACCATATAATCCAGCTTCTTTGGTCCTTAATTTTCTCATATTTAATTGAAATAGCTTTACTGGATAATATCAAAGGTTCTTTACCTGACTATGATTCTACACTTTACTAACTTCATTTCTAGCCAAAATAGTCTTCTTTATTAAAAATTGAGAAAAATGTGGAGTAATTATCTTCTCTCTTCACCCCCCAAAAATGAAATAATGTTCCCTTACTCAGAGGACACTGGAGAGGTATGTTCTTGATATGAGTAGACTGTACATATTACTCATGATGTGTTATACATTAAAGAACACCAGAGAAGTACAAAAGTAGAAAAGAAGGTGAGCTGGTCATCTAGCAAGAGTGAGACATAATTAATGGAGAGTCTCTGTGATTTTATCAATATCTGATACACAGTGGTCCAACATGAAAAGGTCAATTAGAAGGTTAGATATTTTTCTGAAAAGCACTTTCATGCTTCAACCTCAAAAGAAAGGTGTTATATACCAGATATACAATAATTAGAGGCAAATCCACAAGAAAGGAAGACAGAATTCATTCAGGAAAGCCATAAATTGTGAATTAACATTAAATTTAACACCTAGATGTCTCACTTTGATACCCCTGCCTACATCAGTGAGTGCCCAGGCTTTATGGAAAGGCACCATTCTGTCACAGTGATACTGTCTCCTCCCCCTCCCCCAACTAGACTCACTCCAAGAACCAGTAGACATTGATTCTGCCCAGAGTCAGGAAGGAAAGAGGAGAACAAAGAGGAATCATGCAGGGTTGAAAAAACTCTGCTTTGGGACTGGGCACCCAACCTCAACAATGGTTGCAGTGGCTGTCCAAACATCCTTTACTCCCAATCTTGAAAGAAGCAATGAATGCTGATCATGACAAGTCATATGTAGTAAAGGCAGAGAAATGAGAAAGCAGGAAAGTTAACAACATGACACTAGGTTCAGTTATGTGAAGTGTGGCAGAAAGGGGACTCAGCTGAAGCCAATCCTCGCCCCCAGAGGTTACTCATGGCTGGAACTCAGAGAAGCAAACTTCTTGTCTCACATAACAACGAGGATGAATCCTAAAAGGAAGTCTAGCTTCAGCATGTTCCTGCACCAGACAGTAGGAAAGGGCAAGAATGAGGGTGGGGAATGTAAGGAAAATGTAAGGAAAATATTGAAACATCAAATACATTAAGAGAAAAAGCATAAATCCTTATAATAGGATGAAGAATGAATAAAATTTCAAATGTTATCCAGTTTGATTAGTAAACATTATATTATGGAGAAAAGTAAAACAACGGTTGATGAATTTGGTCAATTAACTTGACCAAAAGGAAAAAAAAATGGGGTTCTATAGAGTGTACAGAGATTAAGGAACCATAATAAGAAACTCCTGACTGGTTTAAAAGAGAGAAAATCTATAAAATTACAAATTAGTAATAAATACAAAGGTCACATATTAAAAAAAATACTTTAATAATTTTAATAGATTGAAAAAACCCACAATAGAGAGTTTCATTAAAGAAAAAAGAAGCACAAAGAAATTAAAATATGTGGAACATGAAAAAATTGTTAGGATGAAAATTTGACATACTAGAGGCAAAAATAATCAAAGAAGATATGAAATGAATTTAACACAAGACAGACAACTTGTGGACTGCATGTACAGAAACAAATTCTGAATCCTAGGTCTTACAGAAGAATAGGACAAAAAAACAACAACCTAATGCTATAATGTGGGAAATGATATGAGAAAATTATCTGGAACTTAGAAAAGTAGATAACAAAGCATTAATTGGGGAAACTTATGGAGTGCCATGAGAAAGCACATGTTTTAAACACCAAGATACCAGATGAATAAATGTGACAATTTTCATGACAAGTAGGACATTTTATAAGTGCCCAGAAGAAAGAGTTTAAATAACAAAGGAAATCAATTTAAATAACCCAAGATCATTCCATATTCTTGAGAAATCAAAGGATGAAATGTGGTGACATGTTTGGAAAAGTCAAAAAGTACAAGCTTAAACCCAAGATATGCCTAATAATTGTGTGCCTGAGGTTACTTAGCAAAAAGGAAATATTTCATATGTTCTTCTAAAAACAACAAAAATAAAATGACAAAATAAAACACAAATGTGAACTGAATATTTTATTTTCAAACACATCAAACAACAGAAACACAAGACAATTAAATAAGTAAAATTATAAACAAAAAACATATCAATTATGTCATTAAAAAAATAAATCCAGAACACTCCATCTGTTTGATGAAAGAACACAAAAGTTTATCAGGATAATAAAAAATAACATTTACTTAATATTAAAAGATCTGTAGAGCTCTCAACATATATATTCACATTTGATACTCCCAATAACCCTGTGAAGTAGGTGCAGTTATCATTCTCATTTTAGCAATGATGAAGCTGCACTGGACTGAGGAGGTGGAGTAATTTGTCTAGGGTTCTCTAACTAGAAGGTATCTGGGAAGATCAAACCCAAGTTTCCCTATATCCAAGTCCACTGATCTATCCACTATACACAATATATGGGGCCACGAATTTAAGAGAAATATAACAAAATATGAGATAAAATAGGGGAACAATCGAACTGATGGACTTCAGACTAAAATCCTTGACCTCCTACATGTGAATAAACGCATTTTTCTAGAAAGGATTTTCAGATGGGGTAGGGGTTATCACAAAAATTTGGACTTCATGGCTGAACAATGAAGTGAAGGTAATATTTCTGGTTTCCTGGTAAGAGAGACACTGCAGGAAGAGGAACATTGAAGGTAGAAAAGGAGATGGAATGATTCTAGGTGACTGAAGGAATGGGTTCTCCCATTAGAAGAGGGAAGGGAGTGCCACTGATTAGCATTCCCATGGGGGAGGAGGTATTTGTCTGTGATGAGAGCCAGGAAGCATATGATCTATTTGGTCTGGATTGGGTATGAGCATTGAGAGAACAACATTTCTCACAGTTATGTATCCATTCACAGCATCTCAATGCAAGAACAGGAATACAAACATTTCTAAGAACAAATGATCCTCAAAATATTAAAGGCAATCTCCAACTTGAAATTTGATGGTGTGGCCTTTCTCACATAATATCAAGAGATCTAGAGAAAGTCATTAACATTCTAGGCAGACTCCCTTTGGAAGATTTAAAGGACAAACATCACATAGGATGAGAAACAGAGAATGGATTGTGTTTTGCATAAGTGGACCACGCACAGCTGTGAGATGTCATTCAGATGTCAAAACAGAGCAAGGAGGGCATATAATAAGGGTCTCTAAAATTGTATAGGGAATGCTTGATTGTCAAACTTTTTTAGAAAACAGCAAAAGAATGTATAGATGTTTGAAATTACTGACAAAGGAACAGTTACACTAAAGGAATTTTTGTATGATAACCCAAGACCATGATCTCCCTTGAGCAAGTTCCTTCACTGAATCCCAGGGACTTATCTTGCTCAATTGAAAAATAAAGCTATAAAAATAGTTAAATATTGAAATCTGTTACTGTTCTGAATCTATTATCTTGTGATCTTAGTCTTGGGGAAAGTCTACTAATGATTCCCAGAATCCAATATGGAGCTTGCTTAAGTTTACATTGGTGTAACAATGACAGATTGAAATCTAGGCCATCTGACTCTTGATCAAGCTTTCTTCTCATTACATTATACAATGGCAGATAGAGAGGTGTACTTGAAGTCTGGAAGATCTGGGTTCATTTTCTGTCTCTGACACATATTGATTGTAGGACCCTGTGAAAGTCACTTAATTCTCAATGCAGCACCAGATAATTCTCTGAGGCTTTAAATTTCAGAAGAGTCACACTTTTGCATAAATAGAGGGAGTTTTCTTCAAGAGTTTCCCATATCTATGAAATTACGGCTCCAGGCTCCATCCTCTAACACACACACACACACACACACACACACACACACACACACACACACACACCATACTTTTTTGAATGGTCACTTCCTATGAAATTTCCAGATATCTTTAGTCTGGAGAAACTTCAGAAACATTCAGGTTAAAATTAACCTTCCTTGATAGGCTTTCTTTTGTAGAAATATTATGGTAAAGAGGAGGGAACTAAAAAATGGTCAGTTTCATTAATTTACTATTGTATTGGAGTTCCCAAAACATCATTGCCTAAAAATTCAAACATTTCATTTGAAGGTTAAAAAAGCTCACTTTCATAACCTGAGAAGAAATGAAGACTGCATTGGCCAGTCCATCCTCAGAAAGGATACCTACAAAGAATCTGGGAGAAATTTTAGATTTTCAGGTGGATAAATTCTTAAAAGTAATAAAATGACAGTTTAAACATTTCATCATAAAGACTAGACTATTAAAGACAGATATATGAGCTTTTCAGAGAAAAACGAAAACAAATGATAATTTCACTTTTTCAATATAATGCATATTACTGGTGAAAAAAGAGACAAGTTTAAATGTGTTTAGATTTATAAATGAAAAAAACTATTTGAAACTCATAACAAATAATGACCCCTAAACTAATCCTCAAAGAAAAGTTTCTATAATTTAAAAGAGGTTTTTCAACCCATAGAGTTAGAAATTTAAAATAAGAAAATAGGACTAGATTATTTCTTAATTCCTTTAATCATCTAATTCTACTTTCTCATGTTTTCAGTCAAGGAGATTGAGGGTAAAGGAAGTTTATTAGCTTGTCAGATGTTTTGTAAGTAATAAATAACAGATCAAAATGATTTAACCTCAATTCACCTGATTTCTAACCTGGAGATCAAATAAATTTAGGAAAAGGCAAATTTAAAAGTATATTTGGAATTTTTCCCCAAAGTATCATGTATTTAGGCATAAAGCAACCCTGAGAAAATTCAGAGAGGAAGAAATGATAAATATTTTATCTTCATACCACATGGTGATGTAATTAGACATAAATAACCATAAGGTTATTTGGGGATGATGGACACATGCTAGGCTTTTAGAAGCCAAGTAAATGTATAAGAAGTTTCTCAAAATGCTGAAGACTCAGTTTACCTGGTAATCAATCAATCTGTGAGACAAGTAAAAGAGTTCAGTGGGTCCTTTGAGATGTTCCCTTTACAAAAACTTCCAGACATCTAGAAAACATTGCTCATGGAATCCGAGTGGCACAGTGGTTAGAATGCCAGCCCTGGGGTCAAGAAGACCTGAGTTTTAATCCAGCCTCAGGCCCTTACTAGCTATGTGACCGTGGGCAAGTTATTTAAACTCTGTTTTTCTCAGTCTCCTCCTCTGTAAAATGGGGATAATGATAGCACCTGCCCGCTACGGTTGTTGTTAAGAGCAAATAAAATAATTGTAAAGTATTTAGCACTGGACTGGCACAATGTAAACACTATATAAATGTTGTTGTTTCTCATAATCATCTTACTGACTCTCCAACTCAAATCTATTCTGCTTCCTGCAGGACTCAGAAGTCTGACATAACAGCCACAAAGGTTCATAGGCTTTTAGGCTATGTTAGGAGCCTGGAAGCAGACATGACAGCTCCACCCGTCAGATGACACTTTGAGCATGATGTTTAATTCAGAACACATGATAAGCTGGAAATAACCAAGATATAGAATGCTTTAAATTCATACTACATGAAGACAAGCTAAAGAAACTGGAAATGTTTAGCCTGTAGAAACGAAGATCACAGAGTGTACAAGATATGTGTGCTTAAGTATGTGCAGCACTAATCTCTTCCTCAGTTTTCTATTAACAACTCACTTCTAGATGGCTCCAACTAGATGTCCTGTAATCATATCAAAATCAGCTGGTACAAAGATAAATTCATTACAACTTCTCTCCTAACTCATGACTCTCCTAAACTTTCCCATTTCTGTTGATGCTATCACCATACTTCTAGTCATCGTTTTGCAATATAGGAATTATTTCTGACTTCATTACTTCAATTTCTACATCCAGTCAGCTGCCAAGTCTTACCAAACCTACTTCCATAGTATCTCTCCCATAAGCCTTTAGTCATAGCCTCTGTCAGCATTCAGGTCTTTATCATCTCTTAATGATTGCATTAGCTTCTTAATCTGTCTTCTTGTCTGCGATCTCTTCCCTTTGCAATCCATCATTCAGGTAGATGTCAAATTGATTTTCTTAAAACACATATTGGTCATTTCAACTCTCCCTTCCTCATTTATAAAATTTTAATGACTTTATGATAAAATAGAAAATTTTCAGCCTGGCATTGAAGCCCTTCACAAATTGGCCTCCATTTGCCTTTGTAGTCATGTCATATCACTCCTCTACCTATTATTTTCTGTTTTAGTCAAACTAACTGATTTTCTTTTCCATATACATTTAATAAGGACATTCAACATCCTGAATTTCTACCTTTGCTCAAGGGATTCTTGATATTAGGAATTCCCTGTCTCCTCACACTTAGTGCAATACTTAGCTTCTTCCTGAGCACTGTTCAGATTTTTACCTTGCAAAGGACTTTTTCCTGAATTTCTCCCTGTAAGATAACTGCAAATGTTATTGTTCCCTGTCTCTTGAAACTATTTTGTGTTATCTTGTATATACTTCATATCTACTTACCTGTGAAAATAGCAACTGTAAAATGGAGTGCAAATTCTTTTCTCAATGCTATGTCTAACACTTGAAAATGAGAAGGTCCTGGAACTGACTCAAATGAAAGAGTGTGTAAATTCCTTCAGCTTTGCCCCCAAGGGCAGAACTTCAAGAGATGGAAGCAGAAAGATATACTTAGGTTCACATTGAGGTAAGGTGAGGGTACTTCCTAACAATTAGTGCTCTCAAAAAGTGAAATAGGATCCCTTGGGAATGAGCTTCTACTACCTGGAAGTCTTCAAGCAAGGACTGAAGGATCACTTGGGTGATAAAGAGAAAATTATTTGATTGAATTAAACAGAATCTGAGACCAGCTTCTCTGAGCTTCTCTGGTTATCCCATCTGCTGAGGAACTCTACCCACATTCTCTATCCCAAGGTGAGGTAACACTTAAAGGCCTCCATCACTTCTACCTTGGCATGAGTCTCTTGGATCAGCATTAAAGGTGAGAACATGAAGTCTGTGAGTATTATCCAAAAAAGGGAAAGGTTACTGAAGGGGCTAAAGACAGGACTTGAAAGAGACATATAGACGAATTTTACTTGTTTCACAATGCTCTTTAGGTCTTGATCACAAGCTAGTCTTTTGCTGGAAAGAAGAGTTCCTTATTACATTAACACATTCCAGGTGTGGTGGAAAGCCTTGTCTCCCAGCCAGATTTGAGCAGGGGTTTATAGTGAATGAATGCTAACTTACTCAGCTGAGGATACTCCACTGACAAGACATATCTATATATACATCTATAGCTACATCTACATCTATATCTATCTATCTATCTATCTATCTATCTATCCCCTTTAGTATTCAAAACCTGTTCATCTCCACAGTACCTAGGGATATACTCACTCACTTGCCAAAGCACCACCAAAAACAATAGCAAAATACTTCCTGACTCCCTGTAGTAATTTATAAAAATATTTCCACTGAATTACTACCTTCAGACTATCAAAGAAGAGGGAGGGAAGAGTTGTTTTCTCTGTGCAAAAATTTACCTTGTTGCAGTTGAGTCAATCCTGACTCTTTGTAAGCCCATGTGGGGTTTTCTCGGCAAAGACACTGGAGTGGTTTGCTTTTTCCTTCTCCAGCTCATTATACAGATGAGGAAACTGAGACAAATAGGGTTAAGTGATTTGCCTAGGATCAAATGCCTAGGAAATGTCTTAGGCCAGATATGAAGTCATGTCTTTTTGACTCCAGGGCCAGTGCTCTCTCTCCACTGTGCCACCTAGTTGCCCAGAAACTCAGCCACTATTTATGAAATTGTGAGAGTTGATTCATTTGTTTGGATTTTATTTGCTCCCTTTAAGTCTGTTAATCCTTGAGGAAACTAATATATAATTTTCCAGGTTAGTGTCCTTCCCTTCCCTTCCCTTCCTTTCCTTTCCTTTCTTTTTCTTTCTCTATTATCTACATAAAAGACTCACAAACTTTTAGCCAGTCATCGGTCTCTCAGCCCCCAATTGTTCTTTTCACACAGCTAAACATGACAGATTTCTGGCCAGTCTGGTTGTCCTCTTTGTGCTCTCCAGCTTACTGAAGTTTTTCATAAACTATATCACCACTGGGCATGGCATTGCAGATGTGATGTAAGCATGGTAGAAGGCAGCAGGACTCTGATGTTTTTATTCCAGAAGCTGCATTGCAATTGCTGGATCAAAGGGTATGCACAGTTTTATATATTTTGGACATAGCTCCAGATTGTTCTCTAAAAGGGCTGCCGTATGCCCTTTACCTGCTAGTGTACCTTCCAAATTGTATCTCCAGGGACCACAGTACTGAACTCTTTAGTTCTGGATCCATGTAGGGTATAGTAGATGGGTGACTAGTTTTGAAATCAGGAAGACCTGGATCAAAATCCTGTGTTAGAAACTTCCAAGCCATGTAATCCTGGGCAAGTCATTGAACCTCTCTGTAGCTCAGTTTCTTCACCTATGAAATGAGGAAGCTATCCTGCTCTCCATCTGTGGTCCTTTGCTCCAATGTAGATCCATGCTATCCTGGCTGGAAAGAGCCTGCTACATCCAGCTGAACTTAGTGCTAACCCCATTTATCCCAATCACTTTTTTCCTATACACCCAGATTCTATTTGCATCCCTTTCTACCACCTATGTCTTGCAATGCAAAGAATAACCTGATGAATTCTACTGTTGATTCTAAAAAAAAAACCAAAAACGAAATGAAACGTAACATGTCCACTGACTCTCCTATGCTGTATTTACCATTACTGTGATTCTTCAGAAAAAAAAAATATGTCTCCCTGCCACTGCTGCTTTATTTATGTTCTCTTTAAAATGTAAATAGCATGAGAATAGATATTGTCTTTACTTTTTTCTTTATATCCATAGTTATTAGGGTCATGCTTCGCATATGCCAAGTTTTTCTTTCATTCATTTATTAATTGATATATTCAATGATGTGCTAACAAATATGAGATTTAAATGGAATACTGTTTGAAAAATGTCTTTCATTTAGCAAATCAATGTTAGGAACCACAAAGTTATGAAAGACAGAAAAAGACAGAGACAAAATGAAAGCCATATATATATATATATATATATATATATATATATATATATATATATATATATATATATATACATATATACATACATGCAGCCTACATATACACTTTTGTTTTTGTAGATATTATAGTATTTTATTTTCCCTGGTTACACATAAAAACAACAATATTCATTTTTAAAGCTTAGAGTTCCAAATTCTCTCCCTTTCTCCCTCCCCAATGCTTCCCCATTGAGAAGGAAAGCAATTCTATATAGGTTATACATGTGAAGTCATGTAAAACATATCCATAATAGCCATGTTGTGAAAGAAAACATAGACCAAAAAAACCTCAAGAAAAAGAAAGAAAGTTTGTTTTTAAAGTATGTTTCAACCTGATTCAGACACCATTACTTCTTTATATTGAAATGGATAGCATTTTTCCTCATCAACCCTTCAGAATTGTCTTGGATCCTTTTATTGCTGAAAATAGCTAAGTCATTCACAACTGATCACTACATATACATTTTCATTAGACTGTGATCTCATTGAGAGCAGGAATTGTCTTTTGCCTTTCTTTGTATCCTTAGCACTTGGCACAGTGCCTGAAACCAAGTACTAACTGAATTCGTTGACTAGTTGGCTAAAGTTCAGGTGGTTTACTGGAATGTGTTCTGCATTTAGAATAATAAACTCGGGTTACAATCATGCCTATTTATGTAATCTTAGGCATATCACTTACACTTTTTAGACCTCAGTTTCTTCATCTATAATATGAGGGGTTTGGATTCAACAATTCCAGAGGTTGTTTCCAGATTTAGGTCTATGTTCCTATGAGATATAAAGTTCTCTGTTTTTTATAGAAAGGAGCAAGGCACAGCATGCTCTCAAAGGATAGAATTCTTTCCCCTTATTAAATTTCCACTTTCATCAGCTCCCTTTGCCATTTTCAATCCCAACCGGTTCAGTATGCACACATGCAGAAAGCACAGCTCCAACATAGACATCTTTTTGTTACTAATCTACCAGATTTCTGTTATTTGCAAAGTACTTTTCTTCCTCACAAAAATTTACCTCAATTTGCATTCATTCCAATTTTGTATTCTGAAGCTCCAATTCTGTGTTTAGCAAAATTAATCTTTTGTCCCTATTCCAGTCCTAAACATAAATAGTTGGAAGTGGGGGGATGATGGAAAAGTTTAGCATCATTGAAACCTTTCTATCTTTCTGTGCTGTTGTCAAAAGCTTTGCTTTGCAACACCTACAAGTATAGAACAGAAGGAAAATGGAAACCTATTAGTCTCTAACAATGCACCAAGTTGCCTAGTTAAAGAGTAAATAACACAGTGACAATTATATTGCAAAGGATAAAGAGGAAAGGGGCTTTTCATCTTAAATTTTAATCTAAGTGAAGGTGGTTGGTATTGTGTATATGGGCATACATGTGTGTGTGCAAAAAATATTACTTAACATCCATTTACTTTGAATGTAGATAAGAAAATGCTGGTGATTAAAAGTACCTTTGTGGAAAGCTCAGGCAAGGTTTAGTACATCAATAAGCATGGCACATAATTAAAGTAATTGAAAATGCCCAGCATGTGTCCCTGATAGGTGGCAGTAAAAATCTTCGAGGAACTGAGGTTCTTGCAAAATACTGAGGATATTTCAACATCAATCTCTTTTATTTTTTAAACCTTTTATCCTAGTCCTTTATATCACCATAAAAAAATCTCTAATTGTTGCCTTCAGGTACATCTACTGGAATTAAGCAAGATAGAATTACTTTAACTTCCTCTTTTTTAGGTCCTACAGAACAGCTGAGTGATCTGGACTTGGAATTAGGAAACAGGTTCATGGCTTGCTGCCAACACTTAACTGGGGCAACCTTGGGTGAGTTAATTACCCCCTCCCAGCAGAAGATTTTGAACTAGATGAGAGATCATCAATTCCAATGCCTCCTCTTACAGTTGAGAAAATGGAATTCCTTTCTTGCCTATTGATTCTCTTTCCTATCAAAGATAAACAAAGATACTACAAAGATAAACCTTCCCCAGTCTTAATAATCCCTTACTAGATTTCACCATTTTCTGGTTATTATCATTTTTCATCATGAAAAAAAAAAGAAAAATCTTTCTCTCTTCAGTGTCTCTATTTCCTCTCTATTCAGTTGCTTAAAGGTCTACAATCTGGCTTTCAGTTTCATGACTTAACAGAAATTTCTCTGTGTCAACAATTCAAGTCATATTATTTGCTAGACATTGCGTTAAACGCTTGGTATTCAGATAAAGGTGAAACCAGTCCTTTCTCTCAATGAATTTACAATTCCATGGTGTGGAGAACACATGAAAATAACTAGGGCAAATATGATACATCAGGATATATTGATATAATTTCAGAGAGAATGCAGAGGCATTTACAAACGGAGATTGGCAAAGGCTTCTTGCAGAAGAGAAAATATTTTTTTTTGAGATTTTGTTTTTATTTTAAATAGTATTTTATTTTTCTTGATTATATTTCAAAAAGTTTTCTAGCACTCATTTTTACAAGATTTTGAGTTCCAATTTTTTTCTCTGTCCTCCCTAAAATGGTAAGCAATTTGATAAAGACAATAGATGGACAATTATGTCAAATATATTCTCTGCCATATAAGTCACAGTTGTGAAAGAAGAAACTGACCAAAAAGAAAGAAAAACAACATGCCAAAATAAAGTTTCAAAAGTATGCTTCAAACTGCCTTCAGAGTTCCAAAGTTCTCTATCTGGATATGGATAGCATTTTCCATCATGAGTCCTTTCGACTTCTCTTGAATAATTGTGTTAATGAGAGGAGCGAAGTCATTCATAGTTGATCATCACATAATATTGCTAATACTGTGTACAATGTTTTCCTGGATCTGTTCATTTCAATTTGCATCAGTTCAGTCTTTCCAGGTTTTTCTGAAGTCTGCCTGATCATCATTTCTTAAAGCACAATAGTCTTCGATTACATTAATATGCCCAAACTTGTTCAGCCATTTTCCAATTGATGGTCATCCTCTCAGTTTCCAATATTTTGCCACAACAAAAAGGGCTATTATAAATATTTTTGTAGATGTTAGCCCTTTCCCCTTTACTATAGTCTTTTTTTGGATATAGACCTAGTAGTGGTATTCTAGGATCAAAAGGTATGCAAAGGGTTGCCCTCCAGTTTGAAATTGCTCTCCTGAATGGTTGGATCAATTCACAACTCCACGAACAATGAATCACTGTCCCAATTTTCCCACATCCTCTCCAATATTTATCACTTTCTTTTTTTTGTTTTGTTTTATTGCTCCATTTATTTTGTTTTATTAGTCAATCTTATAGATGTGGAGTGGTACCGCAGAGTTGTTTTAATTTGCATTTCTCTAATCACATAAAGTTTTTTTTTTCAAACTCTACGTTTCAAAGTCAACATATATCCAAAACAGAAATCATTATCTTCTTCCCAAACCCAACACCCCTCCCTAAATTTGCAGTTCCAGTTGAGGATGCCAACATCCATTTAGTCACACAGGTTATGAACCTCAATGTCATCCTCAACTTGTTCACTCCACAAATACATTCAATTGCCAAATCTTGTCATTTCTATCTCTACATCTATTGAATGTTTCCTGCCTTTCCACTTAGAAAAACAACACCATATTTCAGTCTCTCATTACCCGCTCCCTTCCATTTTTGAAAGAGTCTTCTTCCTTAAATCTCTCCCAAATCTGATTCATACTGTCCTCAGGAAACCTAAGTGATTTTTCTAGAGTTCTGTCTATGTCTTTCCTCTGCTTGGTATTTTCCAGGGGTTTGCTATTGTTTTTATGATCAAATATAAACTTCCCAGTTTGACTTTCAAAGCTCTCTACAGACTTCCATAGAATTTTCTCTTTATTCTTCTCACATATGGCTTACCTACTTACACTCTGCAATCCAGAACCACTGGGATCATGCTTTTCCTGGAATTTTATCTCATACCTTTGCCTGGACTTTCCCCCCATGACTGGAACCTGACTGTTCCTTCTGCTCCCCTCTTTACTCACTGGTTTCCATATAGACTCAGTTCAAGAAGCATCTTCTATATGAAGTCTTTCTTGATTCCTCCACCCCCTAGTGCCTTCCCTTTCAAATGACCTTATATTGATTTAGTGTGTATATATGTATATAGTTTATACACACATATATACATATATATGATTGCATGTATACATGCTTATAAACATTTATAGACTGCATTTCTTTTTTCTCTTTTCATTGTCACTGCACAATCTTCCTAATCTCTTGCTTTTTTGCTGAAGTGTTCCTCATAGTCTATGGGGTAAACCAACTAAATCTTATTTCATGGAGGAAGAGAATCAAAGTGATTCATGGGCATATACTGTAATTTTTTACATAACAAAGTATTAAATTAGTAGAAAAGGAGGTAAGCAAGCTATACAATAACAATAGACATTGACACATATGTAATGCCAAGGAATCTAAATGGATATACACAACATATTCTTGGGTGTATCCTTGTGAGGGATTAATAAATAAGAGTCTCACAGAAAGAGAAGTCATACATGCATTTTAGTCCACACTATTAGAGGGAGTGGCCAAATAAACACTTTCATGGATCCATTAATCAATTGAAATCTCCATTGCAAAGTGCAGTCCAATATGTCCTCAAGTTTGGAATGTGGATTGAGTAGTGCATCCATCACTCTTGTAAAATTATGTGATACCCAAATAACCATATCAATTCTAGAAGGAATAGAAATTGTAATAAACTCTGTTTCGAGCAGTAGTTAAATGTCAACAAAAGTATTCAGTAGCATTTGATGGAGCATCAAAGGCAAAAGGAGCATTAATGATGATCAAGTTTGACACCTTCATCTTTTAGATGGTATGTCTGTGGCACAGAGGACTTGTCCAAAGGACCAGTGGAATAATAAATATGAAGGATTTATTATTTTATCAATGTAATGAGATTTCAACCCATATTGAAATCTAGTTACAGCTTATTAATGAACTCTAGAGCCACATAACTAGTCAGTGTCAGAAACAGGATTTGAACAAAGTTCTTCTTTAAATCTCAGCCCAGTTGCTATACTGCAATATATTTATTATGTTTCCATATTTATTTTCTTTTAAAAGTTTCTGTATACCTTACCCAGAAGTTGGCATAAAGAATCATTGCTTCATTAAATTGGTTGTCATTAATTTGTGAGGTAGTGTGGTATGGTGGAAAGAGCACTGCCAGTGAATCAACAAATGTTTTGTAAGTGTCTAATATGTGCCAAACACTATGTTAAATGAAGGAATATAAAGAAAGGCCAAAATGAGATGTCTGTGCTTTCAAGAAGTTCTCAGTCTTCTAGTTCTAACATCAGGCTAGGGCCCAAGTCCCAGTTCAAACATTTTTTAGCCCTGTGCCTATTTGCAAGCACCTTAATAAATTCTCTGAGATTTGGTTTCTATGCTTTATAAAGTCTATAGAATGTACACATTCTCTTTATCCCAGGGTGAAGGAGGTATTATATGAAGATGCCTTCTTCAGTTAATGTTCCTGCAACAGTAGCTATTCTGGAGAAGAAATGACCTGTATGTTGTTTGTGTGATCTTTCCAGTAATCCTGGCCTGCACCCCAAGATTCATTATCAGTGCTTGCCTCACTCTTTTGTCCTATGTTACCAAGTCCTGTTGACTCTACCTCCCTGACAACACAAACATTTTTCCCCTTCTTCCTGCTGCTATTACAACTACCATGGTTCAGGTCCTTATTATTTCTTAGCTAGACTATTTGCAATACCCTCTAAATCAGGTCTGACCATATATTAAATCATAGGCTTCTTATTGTTTATAGGATAAAATTTACACCCTTCTCTTTGATATTTATATTTCTTCACAATCTTTCCCCTAATTCCCATGGTGGACTAATCACACCTAAGTGTCCTTAACAAACTCTAAGTTTTGAGGGGGGCAGGATGGAGCCAAGATGAGGAAGTAATAGCACAGACTTTCCAGCATGCTCCTGACAAGTCTAGCCAAATACCTGTAAAAAAAATGTCTGTAAACAAATTCTGGAGCTGCAGAACCCACAGAATGATGCAGTAAAGCAAATCTCTGGAAGGTTGCAGGGAAATGTCTATCTCACCATGGTGGAAGCAGAGAACAGACCAGTGTGGATACTGAAGGATAAATTGGAAGGTATTGATTGGGAAAAGCCTTTGGTACCAATGCAGGAGAGTGGAGTGCTCTGGCTCCAACTTCAGGGAAGCAAGGGACAGAGGAACCTGTGGCAGCCCCAGCAGTAGCAGGGGTAGCTGCAGTCACTATTTCTGGAGATCTAGGCCCATAGATTAGGGGGAAGGACGAGGTCAAAAGAGAGAATAGAGTAAATGGGGGAAAGGATAGAATGGAGAGAAATATAGTTAGTTTTACACAACATGACTATTATGGAAGTCATTTGTAAAACTACACAGATATGGCCTATATTGAATTGCCTGCCTTCCCAAAGGGAATGGGTGGGGAGGGAGGGATGGGGAGAAGTTGGAAGTCAAAGTTTTAGGAACAACTAACTCTCGAGTATTGTTCTTGCTACTAGGAAATAAGAAATACAGGTAATGGGGAATAGAAAGTTATCTGGCCCTACAGGACAAAAGAGAAGATGGGGACAAGGGAAGGGAGGGATGATAGAAGAGAGGACATATTGGTGATAGGGGAAATTAGAATGCTTGGTGTATTGGGGTGGGAGGAGGGGACAAATGGGGAGAAAATTGGAAACCCAAAATTTTGTGAAAATGAAAGTAAACAAGTTAAATAAATAAATATATCTTTTAAAAAAAGGTGGGATTTGAATCTGGTCAGATCTTCCTGACTCAATCCAATATTTCACACAATCTTCATTCTTTTCCCCCACCCCTCCATTCCTAATTACAATACACTTTGTAGTACTCCCTGAACATGAAATGAATTGCCCCTTCCCCTGGACTCAATTATACTGAATAAATAACTGTTAAGTACCTAAAAAAAAAGAAAAAGAAATGAAAAATAAAAGAAATGAATGTTAAAAATTCTTTTTACAGGCAACTGGGGAATAATAAATACAGGTAATAAGGTATAGAAATCTATTTTGCCCTACACAAAAATAGAGGAGATTAGGATAACGTAAGGGAGGGGTGTGATAGAAGGGAGGGTGGGTGAAGGAGTAATCAGAATCCATGCTTTCTTGGGGTGGGGAAGAGGGCAGATGAGGAGAAAATTTGGAAATCCAAATCTTGTGGAAATTAATGTTGGAAACTAAAAATAAATAAATACATTTTTAAAAAAAAGAGAAAGATTTTTTTCTTTTAAAGATCTCTATGCCAATGAAATCAATATCCAAACCCTCCACATATATTTGTACCTTCAATACTCATTATGTCCAAAGACTTACCTAATATCTCTACCAAGACAAAAATCTCATTCTCCTTCCCTCCCTCCCTCCCTCCCACTCTCTCTCTCTCTCTGTCTCTGTTTCTGTATCTCCCTTTGTGTTTCTGATTCTCTGTCTTTCTTCATCTTTACCTCTGTCTCTGCCTGTCTGTCTTTCTCTATCTCTATCACACACACACACACACACACACACACACACACACACACACAACCAGGAGTTAAGAAGGAAAAGGTGGAGATTGTGAATAAATGTCACAATCCTCATTCAATCTGATTTCATCCAACAAGTCCTAATTAATGCTCAAGTTCTAGGCACTTTTATCATTTTCATGAGAATTTAGAGACGGAAAAAAGAAACTTTAAAGATCAATTAGTTTTACCCCCTCATTTTGCATCTAAGTGTACTGGGAAGAAGAGAACTCTCTCTACTCTGCATATCTGCTCACCCAGAGATCCATATTGCTGAAAATACTTGTGGTTATTGGCATTTAAGGACACCAGGAAATAATGTTAAACTGGAAGCTTGGGACAAGCCCACTCTCAAATATCTGTGATTAAGAAAGGAAAGATTTGTCTTAAAAAAAAAATTTTTTTTAGTTCCTAAATTTTGCTTTCCAGATTTGTTGATTTATGTATCTCTCTCACACGTTTTTTTTTTTTTTGTTCCTTATACTAGGTCTGCAGTCTCTTCCAATGGACATATTTTTACAAAATTGCATAACAACAACACATTTTCAATATCTAGCTGTGCTCATTATAATGGAATGCTAGTGACTTGTGTACTGGATGAGGCAGCAGATCTTCTCTATGTCAAACAATGAATGCGAAAATGAGTGTGGTTTTCTCCACTCCAACATTGAGTTTTAAAGTTCCTTTTCAGCCCTATGCTTCTGTGATTCTGTAATTCTATCCATTTAAATCACAGCATCTTTTCCCTAGGGGTGCCATGGCAACCCTATTAAATAGTCCTCAAGGGGAAAAGAAAAAAAAGTTTTTTTTCCTCCTGATTTAAACTAAGACTGAAAAATGTTTTAGAAACTTGAATTCCTTTTGAAAATGAAAAAAATCATTGAATCTTAGAGCTGGAAAGATCTTAAGATAGCATCAATTCCAATTTTTATAAGAATAGAGATAACTAAATGTTAAAATGTTTAATTTAATTAATCAAACATTTATTAAACCCCTACTGTGAATCAGTAACTATGTTCGCTAATAGTGTGCAAAGAATTACACCATTCAATGGTTCCTGGTCCCAAGGGGTTTCATTCCACTTAGAAACAGACTATATTACACAGATATAAAAATGTTACATATGTGTAGAATAATCAGGATGGAGCAATGTCTCTTAAAAGACTAGAGCATCATAGATCTAAGATGAACCATAGAGATCAAGTTGTCTAACTCTTTTTAAAAGTAAGGAAAATATGATTCTGAGGTGTCAGGTATGTCAACATCAGAAGTAGGATTTGAACCCCTGACACTCTACTTCTGAAGAGTACTCTACTCTAAAGTGTATTCCAGTTACTCTAAAGAGCCAGGGGTCATTTGAATGTAGAAAACTACCAACTAGTACTTATAGAGATTGGAAAAGTCAAGTGTAAGAGGCAGCACTTGAGTTGAGTCTTGAATGTAATTAGGAGTTCTAAGAGATGGTAATGAAGAGGAAGACAGATTGGATTGGACAGAGAGACAGGAGATATTCCAGAAGCCAGTGCAATGGCCCAGATGGCAGGAAGTGAAGGACTGGAGTACAGTCAGGACTATGCGAATGGAGGGAAGGTTCAGATTTGAGAGCTGGAAGCATAACATTGAGAAGATTTGGCAATCAATTATGTCCATGGGGTAAGTCAGAAAGAAGTGCTAACACCATCCTGAGAGTAAAAATCCATAGAGAAAGAAGAAGGGAAATTGAGAATGAAGAGATTTTGGAGAAAAGATAATAAATTCTAATTTTTACATGTTGAACCTGAGATGACTGTGGGATATCCAGCATGAAATATCAAATAAGCAGAAAGAGGTGGCAAGCTTAGAGCTCAGAACAACTAGAGCTGTATATATAAATATGGGAGTCTTTTGCATTCAGATTGTGATTGAGGCCATGAGAATTGGGGACATTAGAGAAGGGACTGAGAGAGAAAAGAGGAGGGCTCATGATATAGCCTGTAGGTACACCAGTAAGTAGAATATGGGGCATTGATTGAGAAGGAGGGATTAGTCACAGATGGAGATTCAAGAAGAGAGGGTGCAAACTGAGAGGAGACCATATCCAGGAGAAAGGGATAATTGACAATAAATCCATGGTATCTTTTCCTCCATTAATGCATCATCCCCAAACTCAAAGAACATACCATCACAGGTAGAGAGGAGATGATTATGGGGGCACTCTACTGGAGGAGACCTGAATGAATGGGATCCAAGGACAAGTAGCAAGAGTGACCTTAGTGAGGGGAAAGTTATTCTTTCATCGTAAGTGGGGGTAAAACAGGGCTAACAAAGAGGGAGCTCATGGAAAGTGGCCTCTACTTTTTCAGTAAATGTAAGGAGACATTGTAGGCTCATAGGGAGGAAGCAGCATGGGAGATTTAATCCATCTCAGCCTCAGTTTCCCAGTTTTCAAGATAGGGATCACAATAGCATCTATCTTACAGAGTTGTTATGAGGACTGAATTTAATAATAATAGCACAATTAACATTTCTGTAACTCCTCTATGTAGCAGGTACCATGCTAATTGCTTTATCTTATTTGATCTTATCAATAACCCCAAGGAATAGGTGCTATTATCACCCCTAATGTATGGATAAGAAAACTGAGGCAAACAGAAGTTGAGTGACTTGCCCAGTGTCATACAGCTAGGAAGTGCCTGAGGCTGAATTTGAACTCAGGTCTTTCTGACTCCAGGTCTGGTACTCTCCACTGCGCCACCTACCTGCTCAAGTCATTAACCTCTGTCTACCTCAGTTTAATTAACTGCCAAATGGACATTATCAAAATACCTATTATTATGGTTGTGAGGATGAAATGAGATATTTGTAAAGGCTTAGCATGAGGCATGGCACAGAGTAGGTACTACATAGGGATTACTAATAGTAACAGTTATTCTTATCTAATATCTTTTCTAGTTTTAATGACTACCATACGGCTCTTGTTGAGCATGAATTACACCCCAATTTTTCCCTCTCCGATGAGTTTTGTGTTTGTGAACTTGTATTTCTAAAACTAAGAAAAGTGACAAAAATAGATGTGTTTCTTAGTAAAATATGACAATCATGGTTGTTTTTCAGTATTCCTAGTGGATGTTCCTCCCTTGTAGCCTTCTAATGCTCAGCTCCTCCATGCATTCCCTGATGCAGAAGCCCAGCTCTGAAATCTGCCCTCCAGGGGGCACAGGAGAGCCGTTCAGGCTCTGGGCTTCAGATGAAGCTGAGTCACAGATTGATACCAACATCCAGAACTAACTTTCTGATGCTCTTTGCCAAACATGGGAAGAAATGGAGGGCTAAAGAGGTGAAGGCAGCAGTTTCTGTACCTGACAGTTTTCTAGGATTTGTTCCAAGAGTATTCAAATGCCCACCTGTAAATGGATCCAAAGTCACCTTGTGAGGATGGCAGGCACCAGCCCAGCCTGACATGCTAACCAAAGGATATGAAGATGAAGCTTAGACAGATGGGGCAGGCATAGTGAGAACCCCCTGAAATTTCCCTAGGAAGTATTTTGGCTCATCTGCAAGCTGATAGGGAAGCTAGGTGGCACAGTGGATAGAGTGCTAGGCTTGGAGTCAAGAAGATTCACCTTCCTGAATTTGAATCTGGCCTCAGACATGTGTGTGTGTGTGTGTGTGTGTGTGTGTGTGTATGTGTGTGTGACCTTGGGCAAGTCAGTTAACTTGTTTGCCTCACTTTCCTCATCTCTAAAATGAATCGCAGAAGGAAATGGAAAACCCCTCCAGTCTCTTTGTCAAGAAAACCTTGAGTAGAGTTATGAAGAATCAGACATGACTAAAAAACAACTGAACAACAAGAAGAAAGCTGGTAAGCATAAAGGAGGTGTATATATTTTGTTTCTCTTGGAATGACCAGAGATATAGTCTGGCTAATGGAAGACTCCACTTGGACTCAGGAAGCCTGGAGTCTGCGCCCTGCTTGATAAACATACTGACTATGTGACCCTAAATACGTCATTACCTCTTTGTGTCTTTAAGAATATGTTACGGGGGGGGGTGGTGGAGCCAAGATGGTGGAGTAGAAAGACTCACATATCCTAGCTCTGAACCCACAGCCCATGGATCTCCTGTAAAAAGAACTCCCAACAAATTCTGGAGAAGAGGAAGTCTCGCAGAAACAGAGTGAAGGATATTTCTGTTCCAGAGAGCCCTGAAAAACAGACCCCAAAGGTCCATTGCACACCAGATGGGAGCAGAGCACAGCCACTGCCCTGGCCGCCCAGCACCATGAGGAACAGATCCAAGCAGGCTTCAGGGACGAAATCTCCAGCAGCTACGAAGGTCGTTCCACCCGCAGGTGCACAGGTCAGTGAGAGAGACGTCTGGATGGGCTGAGAGGGGAGTGGAGTGTCTCTATGACTTGGGCCCCCTCGGGAGGCAGCAGCAGAGGCATTAGGTGGCCAGAGGCTCCTGGAGCAGGCAGGAGCTCGGGAGCAGCTCCATGACAAAAGGTATCTGCATAAACCCCCTGAGGGAACTGAACCTGGGAGGTGGCCCTGCCCCTACCTGAGAACCTGATTTAATCTTACCCTGAATAGCAGCCAGCCAGCTGCTGAAAGCCCTGAGGCTGGGGAGCAGCATTTGAATCTCAGACCCCAAGCACTAGCTGGGCGATGGAGGCAAGGTGGGGTGGAGAGGAATCTCTGAAGTCAAATAACTGGCTGAGAAAACGCCCAGAAAAAGGAAAAAAAAATAAGACCATAGACAGTTACTTTCTTGGTGAATAAATGATTCCAACTTTCCTCTCTGACGAGGAAGAAAACTGCTTACCATCAGGTAAAGACATAAGAGTCAAGACCTCTGTATCCCAAACATCTGAAATAGATATCCAATGGGCTCAGGCCATGGAAGAGCTCAAAAAGGATTTTGAAAATCAAGTTAGATAGGTGGAGGAAAAACTGGGAAGAGAAATGAGAGACATGCAAGAAAAACATGAAAAACGGGTCAATATCTCGATAAAGGAGACCCAAAAAATGCTGAAGAAAATAACACCTTGAAAAATAGGCTAACTCAATTGGCAAAAGAGATTCAAAAAGCCAATGAGGAGAAGAATGCTTTCAAAAGCAGAATTAGTCAAGTGGAAAAAGAGGTTCAAAAGCTCACTGAAGAATGGAACAGACGGAGGCTAATGACTTTCTGAGAAACCAAAAAATCACAAAACAAAACCAAAAGAATGAAAAAATGGAAGTTAATGTGAAATACCTCATTGGAAAAACAACTGAATTGGAAAATAGATTCAGGAGAGACAATTTAAAAATTATGGGACTACCTTAAAGCCATGATCAAAAAAAGAGCCTAGACATCATCCTTCATGAAATTATCAAGGAAAATTGCCCTGATATTCTAGAACCAGATGGCAAAATAAGTATTCAAGGAGTCTATCGATCACCACCTGAAAGAGATCCAAAAAGAGAAACTCCTAGGAACATTG